>CM061533.1:88329761-88921760 GCA_030545055.2 Neoaliturus tenellus | reverse complement strand
CCATCTGCTGGAGTTATTGCCTCTATAAAGGTGGGTAGTTTATCGCGCTACAAACATTCATTGCCTCGCATCCGCTCGGTCATCATCTCTCGTTAGTTTATGTTATGACTTACTTCACTTACTAGGTTTGAGGTTAGAATTATCCATGGAATAGCCTTCGTAAATTCTAACCTATAAAATTACTACTCTGGCTTTCTGTTTCAATTTCTTTTACACTTCATTTTATATCTCAGTCTTATTTTAACTTCTGAACTTAACACATCGGTTATGATGACTGCACAATGTTTAAAATTAAAGCTTTTTGCGAACACAACACATATTACGAAGTACTTCTAAACCTTCAATTTCAAAGTGTAGAACTAATTTAAATAGAGTTAGGAAGAAGTACAGTTTTAACCCATTATACTCAAAGACTTCGCAGGTTAATGTTGATGATAATGTTATTTACAACATTTTGCATTCTATGTTACAATTCAACAACTTTGAACTTGTTACACCTATCGACTGTGTTCAAACAAGTTTTTTATTTTACCCCCACTATTCCTCATATAAGTGCTCTAACCACAATTCCTACTTCATCCTTCTCTATTCTGTTCAGCTGAGCTAATATTTGAGGTTAGACTTATCCATGGCGGCCGCCATGTCTGGTACAGTTTTACCACATAGAGTCGGCGACCGGTTATTAGGTCTAAAGGAGTGGGGGGAAGGGGTGGTGGGGGGAAGGTTGCCGTTTTATAAGCCCTCTCCCTAGGCGGCGGCTTCTCATTCGATCGCCAACTTTCAAACTATAAACCTCTCCATGGCACGAATGAATTAATTATCCCACTATCACCAACTAGTTCAACTTTGAACTATTTCTGGTGGTAGTTGGGTAGGCTTTTTTAAAACTTACTCTGGATGACCTTGACATACTTTCCAGGCCCCCAGTTATAACTGTTGAATTTCAGTTTTCATCTTACTCTTAATTTTTGTTCAACTTTTAGAGTTTTAGTTAACACAGTTGAATTTTACTTTCAACTAACTCTTCATTCATGCCCAATTCTACTTCAAATTCAGGGCATATGCTCTCGCCATCTGCACCCTGCAGCTGCCTGGCAGCTGACACCATCTGACCCCTGCAGCTGCCCTGGCAGCTGACGTCACTTCCGGTTTAGAAGTGGCTTTTTCCCACTACTCTTGAACTCTTTTGGTGAGATCAGAAGATATCAAAAGCGTTAAGATGTTACTTTAATTTTATTTATGGGATTGCGTGCAAAAACAAGGGGAAGTTAGAGATATATGTAGGCCTGGCTTGCACGAGTCAATGTACTCTCGCACATGCGTGTGACTCACACGGATGCAACAACACAAGAGCTCTCGTGGCTCAAGACTAAGGGCACAAACACACGGAGAGCGACGCGACGCGATTCATTAAACCCATGTAAATTTGTTGCGTCGCTCTCTGTGTGTTTGTGACTTAACTTCACACAGCAGTTGATACTTTCTAGTATAGGGTTTCTCTAGGATAGCATTGTTAGGTTGGCTATCTGTGAATAACAAACAATACTATATCAGTAGTCTATATTATAGGGAATGTTTTAATTTGTTGTTTACAGTATATTTTAGTTATAGCTTTGTGGCTACTTTACTCCTATTTTGGTTTCACCTTTTTTCCGCAGTAAATCTGATCTACGTCTTTTTACGGAAAGTTAATAATAAAAGACATAAAAATTAATTGTTATTTTTAAGTTTGATATATGTCCGTCATTCTTACTGATTAATTGTTACTAAGAAATTACTATAAGTTTACAGAGAACAATTATAACAAAGATTAGTGAAGTTCACGCATTTGTTTGACATTTAAATAATAACGAGAGAAAGTTATTTTATGCACTACATATATGTAGCGAAGAAATATATCCGTAGATTGATTCATATTTAAAGATTTTTTGTGCAGATAAAAATTAAAATACAATTAAAACTAGGTGAATTTTTGTGGATCATCACTTAAATCGACAACATGAAACATGTTTAGTGGTGGCGAACATTCAAAGTATTAATACAGTAATTTTCGGCTTTTCACAAATAAACCACTAATTACTTGAGTATGCATATAGTAGTGCGAGACGTAAAACTCCAAACAAAAAAACAACATAGATTATAGAAAGTAAAAATATATCATTTAAATAAATAAGCAGCAATGCTTCTAAGTAAACTATGTTATTTATACATAGTGCAACAATTAGGTCATAATTGAGTTAGGGCAGGATCCCATAATAGTATTGAACGATGCTTTTGCGTGTCATCGGTACGTTGGGTTCGTCCCATTCACGCCTCGGTGGCATGAACACTTTCTCGGTGATATGTTCAATTTAACTGCCACAAAGGCTAATACTTTTGCTAAACACTGCAAATATTTACGAGCAGGGCTAGAATGATAGAATGGATAAATAAATGTAATAAAATTCAGATTTAAAAACTATTTTTATTTATTTTTATTAGATTATTTGTTCAGGCGTTTTCATACGGGGATGTGTGGTTTGTTCTTTAGATTTAATTTTTTTTATAAATTAGATTATTAGTATACATTTACTATAATGATGTTTGTTGCTTGATTGGATCGTTTATGACTTAAAACTCAAACAATCCAATCTTCGTCAACAATCAAACAACAATCGTCTTTATAATCCAATACCGCCCGTCGCAGCAGACCTGCGTACTCAGCGAATTTCGAAATTAGTAATATTAATTTTCATCACATAAAACTGTGAACCAAATAAAATCACATGCTCATAAATAGGGAAATAAATGTCTATTCTCCTTATGATAAATATAGGGAGAGTATGCAGGTATGCTGCCATGGGGAATACTAAAAGTAGGTTATTATCATAAAAAAAAATTTATCGACCATATGAAGCCATATACTAAGTTTCATCAATATCTGTCCATTGCTAAAGTAGTTTGCCTATTTTCCATATGATTAACATGGAAAAAGAGTATGCAGATTTGCTGCCATGATAAGCACAAATACCCCCCGTCGCAGCAGACCTGCGTACTCAGCGAATTTCCAAATTAGTAATATTAATTTTGACCAGCTAAACTTGTGAACATAATTTCATCACGTTCTCATAAATAGGGAAATAAATGTCTATTCGCCTTAAGATAAATATAGGAAAAGAGTATGCAGGTATGCTGCTATGGGGGACACTAAAAGTAGGTTTTTAGCATAGAAAAAATTTATTTCGACCATATAAAGCCATATAGTAAGTTTAATCAATAGTACAAGGGGGACCGAGCTTAAGCTCGGTAAAATTATCACTTTCGTTCTCACACAAAGCTCGTTCGCTCCGCTCACTCGCCCTCTTCCATTTTAAATACGAGCTCGTTCGCTTCGCTCACACGCCAAGCCGACGGATGTTGCATTTTGGTATATTTTTCTTAAAATACAGGTTAAAGATGTAACAGATGGGTTTATCTACAGTTATCAGCAGATTTTTGTTCAATTAATAAAATCTCCATAATTATAACATGGGATCTTTGAAGAGCTCTAGCGCGAAAATAGGATTTTTCCCAGCTATGGGACCAGCTCTAATCGATTTCTGGTGGCCAAAACCCCTATATTCAATAAAAAAAATAAAAAAAGCCTTGGAGCGAAAAAAAACTTTGCCAGTACAAATGGAGCTTGTTTTAGAGTATAAGATCTGTCCATAAATAAAAGAGTTTGCCTATTCTCCATATGATTAACACGGGAAAAGAGTATGCAGGTTTGCTGCCATGATAAGTACAAAAAACCAAGATTTTTTACCTTAAATGGATGAATCTCAACCAAATGAAGCTAAATACCAAGTTTCATCCAAAAATATTTGTTAATAAGTGAAATATTAACACATCCTTATTCACCATAAGATTAACATTGGAGCCTCAAAATACAACGTACTGTCAAAATACATACTAAATTGTGTGTTTTTTTGAGCTAAATCCAATGGTCAAAATAAAAATTTTAAATTTTTAAAAATTACATATGAAAAATGCAAAAAACCCATTTTTGGGGTACAAAACCCCCAAAACTACCCCTTCCGGTAGGTCAATATGTCTGGTTTACGAACTCATCCGAATAAACGTAGGATTACACATCTCTACCAAATTTTGTGTCGATCAGACCATTTTTACGAGAGTTATCGTGTCTAGGGACACACACACATATATATATTTTAATGACTATTATTTTTGGTCTCTGGGCATTTCAAAACGAAAAAGTAACATGGTCCCGGCTTAGGTCTTACCATGAGACCTACGGTAATAGCTTATTCCCTATGGGAAATTCGCTAAAACCAAGTTTTTTTATCATAAATGGATGAATCTCAACCAAATGAAGCTGAATTCCAAGTTTCATCGAAAAATATTGGTTAATAAGTGAAATATTAATACATCCCAATTCTCCATAAGATTAAGATTGGAGCCCCAAAATACAATGTACTGTCTTTAGACTTTTTAATATCTCTGTAACCAATGGAGATAGAGCAAAGCTTCAAAATACTAAATTGTGTGTTTTTTTAGCTAAATCCAATGGTTAAAATAAAAATTTTAAATTGTTTAAAATTACGTATGAAAAATGCGAAAAAGTCCATTTTTGGGATACAAAACCCCCCAAAACTACCCCTTCCGGTAGGTCGATATGTCTGGTTTACGAACTCATCCGAATAAACGTACAATTACACATCTCTACCAAATTTGGTCTCGATCGGACCATTTTTACGAGAGTTATCGTGTCTAGACACACACACACACACACACACACACACACACACACACACACACACACACACACACACACACACACACACACACACACACACACACACACACACACACACACACACACACACACACACACACACACACACACACACACACACATATATATATATATATATATATATATATATATATGGAGCAATAACGTATATATATTGTTGTAGCAATAACGTAAAAATATCATTTTCCCTTATAACTTGCATGTTAATGTAATGGTATGGCAACAATGAAAGGGAAGAGGGACTGCCATACTATCATGTTCTGATTAATTAACATGCAAATCATATGGGAAAATGACATTTTTACGTTATTACTCCAAAACCAAAAGAGTTATTAGTGTAAATTATAAAGTTGCTCAGTTTAACGAGGGCTTTAATATAATGTACAAAAAGACATGTGTTTGTATTTAAAATTTTTGAGTTTTGTTTATGTAAACATTTTCAAAAATATTAAATTTTGGAAATTTTTGTTTTTTTAATAAATGTGGTCTTGTGACATATCATTGTAAAACTTAGCTCATTTCAAATAACTATTTTGAATCAGAAGTAATTTATGACAAATAATAAAAGAATTACAGGGTATTTTGTAAATTTTGATTTTGGCTACAAAAATGGGCGCCATTTTGAAACGAATAAAGATAACTGAATTCTGTTTTCACTACAATGCTTGTATTAAATAGACCTTTCTAATGATGTATAATATGACATATGTTTGTATTTGAAATTTCCAAGATTCGAACCTGTGACCCCCATTTTTTGGAACACCCTGTATTTATATAATGTTAAAAATATTTTTAAATTATTCCTTGGGGTCAATTTAGTGGAAATGATTTTATTTCAAGATTGTAGGACAAACTGTTGATCTATAATCGATTTGATACACCTTACGTGAGACACCCGGTATAATTTTTAATGACTATTATTTTTGGTCTCTGGGCACCTAAAAACGAAAAAGTAACATGGTCCCGGGCTTAGGTTACCATGAGATCTACGGTAATAGCTTATTCCCTATGGGAAATTCGCTAATAAAGGAAAATACAACTTTAAAACACATATAGTATTTTTTTGTACTGTTTTAACTTTTATGTCATAGGTAACAATCGTAACTAATTGGATAAAAGCATAAGAGCAATGACAGCCAATGTGTTTTCCAGGTACAAGCTAGTCTGCCTGGTCCAGATTGTCGAGAAACACAGGCAGAGCGTGTTATCCACCGCGCGGTTCCTGTGGGATGCTGACAGGTAAATGGATTGTGATTTAGAGGTTCTTATAGTTACTATATTCTTTTCTTTATCCTTCTTTAGAGATACTCACAATCTCTATCACACAGGACTACAATCAGTTCACACAGGCAAAACGCATCCTACAAGCAATTATGACTTAGTTGATATTAAAAAACTTGGTGTGTTAATTAAAGAAAAAAAAAACAATCAATGTACGTTGGCCAGAAAACAAGCCCAATATTTGTTTATTAGGTTTGCTCATGTTGCGGATTCCATTATCGAACTAACATTATTTTTAATAAATCGTTAGATTGAATCATTGGGAAACAACTAACAGACTTGTGTTTAACAATGATTTAAGACCCCTAAACAATATAGAAAAGAGTTTAAAATGAATAATTTAGCGAAAAATACAAAAAAAAAAGCTCTGTTACATACGCTCATAAGCATTCAGTTTTATTCCAGTAAACTATTTAATTAACAGTCTATTTTGCAGTGACAAATTATGAAATTAATTTCGAAAAATTAAGAACAAATCATGATTTAATATGGACTCGATGAGGAGGAGAAGGTTAAGAAGTGTTCGGTAAGTCCTCCCCAGTCCTACAAACAGTTTAAATACGCTGCAAAGTCCTTATGTGTATTTTTAATTTGTGTGGTAAGTGTACACCACAGTTTTAGTAAGTGTACGCACTTAACACACAAATATTGTTTAGGAGTCTTAAATCATTGTTAAACACAAGTCAGTTAGTTGTTTCCCAATGATTCAATCTAGAGACACACGGTTCAGTAGGTAACCTAATGTTCTTTTAGTTATAGATACAGTGGAAAACTGTTGTATTTGGCAAGTTAGAGGACGGAGCGGTGATTTGGCTGCAACCCTGTTTTCAACATTTTAAAATTTATTGTGGCAAGATATGAACTTACTTAGTATGGAGAAAAGTAGTATCTTTTTAATTACAATTGTGTTATCAAATGGGAGCGGTTTCACATGACAGGACGGCACACGGAAAATACATTCGCCGTGTCGGATGGATCGCCAGAACTACTATAGACCCCCCCAGAGATGGATTTTTGGACTTTGCCCTCGGGGTTCGCCACCCGGCCTACCCCGCCCGGTCCTAGCATTCCCCCTCCCCCTGCCCTCATGCTACCCCTCCCCTCCCCACTACCCTCATGCTACCCCGCCCGACCCTCCCATCCTCGCCACCCGTGGGGCGCACTTTTGGACTTTGACCTCTGGGATTCTCCACCCGCCCTCTCCTAGCACACTCCCCTCCCCTCCCCCAGCCATGTGCTATTCCCTCCCCTCCCCCTACCCTCATGCTACACCGCCCGGCCACCGCCCTCGCCCCCGCGACTGACTCTGAATAAAATTTATTTCTCTGACTGGGTTTCGAACCCGGGTCTCCTAGTTGGTAGGCAAGCGTCTTAACCACTGGTCCACGCCAGCATCTGTGTAGGAACGGATTTTAAAGTCTAATATGTCAAAGTAATTTTGAAAAGGGTTCTTGCTTTTCATGTATAAACCTAATATGATGCTAGTTTGTTAATTCTATGCTTTAGCGTAATACTTTTTTGTAGTTTATTAGAGAGTTAGTTTGCTCGATCGCTCCTAGGGTGCAGGGAGGTCGTCTTCTTGTGTTTCATCATGCTTTCGTGTTAGTTCGTTCGTTCTCTCCTACAAGCGCTGTCGGCGCATAACGTCATCATTTTTAGTTCGATCGTTTTCTCCTAGAGTGCAGGCCGTTCGTTTACGTCACTTTTTGCGCTAGTTCCTCCTTTCTCTCCCAGGAGCGCTCAAGTCGCTTGTGACGTCATGATTCAGGAGTGCCAACATGTAAATAATTTTAGAAAATGGCTTTGGAAAATATATTTTAAAATAATATTAGGAAATAATGTTGTAAAATATTTTTAGAAAATAATTTTGGAATTAAGTTTTAGATTGAAATATAAATTATTTTGTAGTTGTGCTTTATTAACCTTGTGAGACACAACTGTACTTTCATGAATAGACAAGCTTACTCTTTTCAACACGACCACCCAACCATATTTAGCAAATAAAATTTACTGTGTAATACTCTCTTTTGCACATACCTCCATGATTAGACAAGCTAATGTATACTTATTTGTAAAACACTTGTGAAATAATAAGACATTGAATGTATAACATAAACACTTTATTTTCACACAGTTAAAACTATTTACAAATTATTTAGATCTATTTACAAAATTAAATAAATTCTATTCCAGTGCCGTCACCTCGGTACAGTAGAGACAGCTCTGTAGTGTAGCTCTTCAAGACGTCATCTGTGAGGACGGCGAGGAATCGCCGTGGAAGGTATACGTTCAAGAGAGTGTCATCCCCAGGTGATTGGAGTATGGCGCACACAGCTTCGCCGTAACGTGTTTGAGTCTTTGAAAAACGCTGAATCTTGTACGGGACATTCTGACGAAGATCTTGAAGCCGGGTAAATCGTGGAGCGTTACAATTGTTGAGACGTCCTTTCAGCTCTGCCATGATGTTGACGGTATCACTTTCACTGGTCGAATGGTAATATGGTGTTACTCCGCCGCCTTTTTACTGGTTATGATATTGAACAAGTTTCAACACGTTGTTCAGGGCACACATCATTTTAGACTTTCCATGAAACAAACAGAACACTGGTGAAGTTTCGAGGGTTTTCAAGGAAGGATAATTTTCCAAGTCCAACACCAGACTGTCAGTAAAACTTTCTCTAAGGTATTTCACTTTTTCCAAACCTTTCATGTACACTATGGAATTTCTAAAGAGAGGCTTCAAATGTCGGTTGAGAGCTTGAATGGTGATATCTCCGTCTTGCCAACCGATGCCGTGATAATTTTTGGTAATCCACGCACACTGTTTCTTGATTTTCGAATCCAGAGTAGCGTAAGGGTGGGGCGATCTTACAGTCCAGTGTTGTATAACTGTACCGTCGACCTAAGCGATAGCAAACTCTTTAATTATAAAATTATTACTAGAGTCTTTGAAACCTTGAAAGTCGACAAACAACTCCATGACCGACCCACAGCAATGGTGTACATCGAATGAAAGTTTGGTTCCTTCACCCTCGGAAACTCCCCACTCTGGAAACCCCCTCACCCTGGAAATCCCCACCACTCTTAACCAATTGGCGATTACAACATGTTACAAGTACATTTAGTACACATCAGGTATACAAATATCAAACATGTGCTGAACACTATTAAAATAAACAATTTCTCTACTATGGAATCTATCGAACAAAATATCATTTTTCTCGAAACAAAAGTTCTTTGTATATTTAACACTGTCTAGTTGTAATCTACCGTGACGTTGCGGTACCTATCCACCTCTATGACGTTGCAAAATTCACCGAGTACGATACAGTTGACTGCTTCCGTGAGGGCGGTGGCAAACTTGATTTCTACACGTAGACTGCCTCTCTGGACCAAATTCCAGTGTGATCCTGTCGCTAAATCGGGTGTCAAATCAAAAACATATAGACAGTAGCCGTTAGGGTACATGACTCTAGAAATCCCGTTTCCTTGGTTTCGGTTGTGGATCCCGCTACCTGAAAACAACGTGTTGTAGCAACATGTGTACAACTGCTGATTCGTGTAGTCGGGTTGTAACGCCTTGGCCGGTACTTGCTGTCCGTTAACATACAAAGCCAGAAAGTTTATGTTGTAATGGCTAAAGTTGAACGGATTGCGTTCAAAGCTTCCATTGTACGCGCTATTTCCGACCAACCCCACAACCACACGTTTCGGCAACTGGCCCAAGTAGACATTGTCGATGGTTTTTCCCAGGACGTCACTGGGAATGGTGAACGCCTTCACTTCTACCCGTGTGATTGGATACTTTGCCGTACATGATTCCAACATTTTTGAGTGTTCGATCAAGATCGTCGGGTTAATCTTTACTCTTCGCACCATCAGACTGGCTTCCATGATGTTGATCTTGAACTGTGACTTTGACATGAGACTGAAACTGTCACGGGACCTTACAAATTTAATTTTTAGTTCCACACCGTTCACTAGATACTTTCTTTGGTGGAAAACGTCTTCGTGTATGTAACCCATCATGTCAACGGGGCGGCTGTTGGCAAAGTATCTACGCCTTTCCTTCAACCCTTGGTTTTCATCTTCTGTTTTATCCATTTGACCGGCGGTATCGTCTTCCCAGAGTGCCATGTTAAGGTGTGTACTTTTCGCACCATCGTCGTAGTTTAAAAGTGTTTCGATGAAGGCGCGGTACGCATACGTGTTTCCATTTGCCGATACAAGTTTCTGGTTAAAGTACACTTCTACCTGACTAAACATGGAATGCAGGAAATAGTTTACGGGGCCGACTTTATCGCAGTTAGCGTCAAGCAGCTCATTGTCATCTTGCAATATTCTCGCTTTTACGCAAAGTAATGTTTGCGACAAGTCCAAATACTCGTCACCATGACCGGGTACGACGAATTCGATGGGTGATTCGTCAGTGAGAGATGATAAAGGCTTGTATTGGACCCACTCACCCCGGTCGATGCTCGTTTGTGTAGGCGGTAGAGAAAACAAGTCCAATTCAGTTTTGGAACATTCACATGACATATTGTGCACGTAGGCCATTATGAAAAAATATCAGCCGGGTGTTTCAGAGTCTTCTTTTTTGTTGCTTTCTTAACATCCGTCTTCTTTTTCTTTGTTGGTTTTTTCTTCTTGTTCGTTTTGTTTTCCTTCTTGCACGTCGGGTTTTTCTTCTTGGACGTTGGATTTTCCTTCCTGATGATGTTCACTGTACGAGGTTTCGGCACAGACTGAGCGATCGCAATTGAACTACCGGTAGATATAGGCATTGGAGCGCGGTCGCCGAAACCGAAAATCCCGCCGACACTGGACATGTTCACTCTGCGATGGCTCGGAACAGACTGACCCGTTCACCGCGTTAAATCTAAGATGCTGGAAGCCAGAAAACCACAGGATAAAAGTATTCAAATCGTTATTTTCGAGGGACATAAACATAGTTTATTTCATCAGAAGGAAATATTTTCGTTCTGAAACGATATTCGTCAGGGGTTTCCTGCTTTAAATCTATCAGTAGATACCCGTGAGATTCCGAGGTGGCATCAGCGAATGCTTCCTGAAGAAATCGAGTGTTCTCAGGGCATATTTGTTGTGCTAGATGGCGAATCTGCATCTTGTCACGTGGGTTCTTAAAACATACGATGTACTGCGCATTCAATGATATGTCTCGTTGCCCTCTTCCTTGGTGGAAAATGTTTTGAGTTATGTAGAACACGCTGATATTGCAATGATGGCACCCTCTTGTAAACAAATCTACCACTTTTTGGTCCGTATGATTCATCATGTCGTCGATGACAACTAGTTTAGGGTTACCGCAGTCTTCCAAATCTTCTATGTCTGGTAATCCTCGTTTGAACTGTACAGGTATTTTGATGTTTGAAGGTTCGCAAGCTCCATAATACCAAGAAATGGAGGAAAATATCGTATCACTCATCTCGTTCATATTCTCTATGAATTTCTTTACAAAATGTGTTTTACCAGCCATACTAGGACCACTTATGATGGCTGAAAAAGGATGTTTCCACCTCGGATCCATGATTGCGACTGAGGTTGATTATTGATTTTCTCTCTATCTCTATATATATATATATATATATATATATATATATATATGTGTGTGTGTGTGTGTGTGTGTTTTAACTCCTTTTGCTTTACATCCCACCATTATTTGTACTTTATATAGTATACATACTTCAGTCATGTAAATCATGTTGGATCAGGCAAACTTCCATTAAAATTTTTTATCGTTTCTTCTTTCGCGCGGTCTTAAGGACCAATACTCTCAGTCACACTTTTTTTCTAGCGACTTCTGATAAATACCCTGACCTTCTGGGGTACCAGTTCAGTTGAGTGGAATGTCCCGAGCGGTAAACATCAATTTAGAGCTCCTGCGAGTTATAATCAAGTTGAAACCTACACTTCGCCTAACCCTGTTACGTATAGCTGATGAAAGTTTAGTGACCGCCTTATGTGAGTGTTTTCTAAATATATTGAACGGCAATATCCCTATTTCTCTTGAAGTGAGGCGGAAACTCGAAAGGTACAAACATACTATAAGGTCCATAGCATATTCGAAAGGATCGTGGAAGTCCAAAAGAGCTCATCTAGTTAAGCACTGTAACACACTAGTTCCTTTGGTTATCGACACGGCACTCAACTATTTCAACGATGAATCATGCAAAGAAGATGGTACTGATTTCACCCGAAGCCCTTCAACGTATGAATGAACAGCGGCAGAAAAATGAATCTTTAAGCATCTTGGAAAATGACATGAACAAGTTGCTGCATGCCACCGATCTCGACGATAGAACGAAATGGACGCAGTACCAACACATGTTGCAACGAAGACAGCATTTTCATGACGAACTGCGTAAACCTGTGGAGATACCTATTTCATCTAGTGGTAACCACACATTGACCAACCATTTTAGAGAAGAAATCTTACGAATTTTCCGAAAGCATTCAAGACAAAAGGAGAACTGTTGTTTGATAGACTTTGTGAAAATGACCTAATTACGTGGGACCGTTATGGCACTGTGAGTATAAATGGCGCACCTATCCCCAGCTCAAACATTGTAGATTTGGTGTGTGACGTTGTAAGATGCAAGAAGACGTCGGCTGGCCCTGTTGGATGGGTGCAGTTTGGGAACGCTTTACGTGAAATTAACGTACCCCAAGAGTTTATCGGTAACCCTCAACGCAGACAGCAACCGCAACCAGTAGCGACTTTGTCGCCTAGGCCCGCCTTTCCTTCGCTTACAGCGCGTCGAAAGAAAACGATTACGCCAAAGATTGTAGAGAAGCAAAGGAGGTTGGTGACACGGAACTGGGCAAAGTTAAACCTGCAACAACCATGAAATTGGAAAAGTTATACTACGAGCCAACTAGCTCTACCTGTTTTACCGGAAGTGAACCACTATTAAGAAAGACCAAGAATACAATAGATCCTAAAATGACCATGGAATGGTTAATGTCCCAAGACCCTTACACCTTGCATAAACAAAAACGAAAAAACTTTGCTAGAAACCGATACATTGTAAATAATATTGATGACTTGTGGCAGGCCGACTTGGCCGTATTTAGAAACATAGCGAAATACAATGACGGTGTCGGCTATTTACTTGTGGTGATTGACGTGTTTTCAAAGTATGCCTGGTTGAGACCGTTGAAGAAAAAGACAGCCAAAGAAGTTAATGAAGCTTTTGAGTCGATTTTCAAAGTTGAAGGAAGAAAACCAAAAAGTATCCAGTGTGACAAGGGGCGAGAGTTTGTCTCGATTGCATCCAAAAGGTTCTTCACAAAACATGGAATCAATTTTTACACAACTCGTAATCCTGATACGAAAGCCGCTGTAGTAGAACGGTTTATAAAAACCATAAAGACAAGATTGTGGCGCTACTTTACCCATAAAAACACTTTTCGTTTTGTAGATGTTGTTCAGGATTTGGTTAGAGCTTACAACAATACCGTGCATTCGGCAATCAAAATGGCGCCAGCAAGTGTTAATGACAAAAACGTCCTCCAAGTGTGGCGAACGTTGTATTCACAGCAAGAAACTTACAAAACCCCAAAACTTAAAGTGGGTGATACTGTAAGGATATCAAAGGAAAAGAAACATTTCGCAAAGGGATACGAGAGCAACTGGACAAAGGAAATTTTCAAAGTCGTCCGTGTCATTAGACACCCAATTCCTGTATACGAGCTGCAAGATTTGGCTGGTGAAACAATAGACGGCATATTTTATGGTGAAGAACTTCAAAAAATAATTGTCCCAAAAGACAAATTTTATAAAATTGAGAAGATACTGGAGATGAAAGGCTCTGGTAAGACTCGAAAGTTGTGTAATGTTTCATTCGCCACATCCGTTATTTTAGTATAAGTTATGTGTTATTTGTTTAATATCGTTATTAGATTTAATTCAATGAGTAGCTAATGGAGACCAGATGGTAATTCAGTATTAAACCAAGATGATTTTATGCGTTATCACTTTGTTTGCTAATATTAGTATATAAGAATATCTCACCTTATCACCCCTTAGGACATAATTATCATAATATCAATAATTTATTATTTTATCCGAAATACATTTAAAATATAATCAAATAATTTTAAATTAAAGAAATATCCCAATAAAATGCCCACTAGCCTAAGTAGTTATTTATTGTGTAAAAGAGTTGCAATACAAATTAAAACATTTTATATAATATACATATATATTCAAAACCAAATTTACCAATTAACCAAAATCACATTACCCAGTGTTGTGCTAAGTGTTTGTGCTTCAAGATGCGTGAACCCCTAACAGTCAACAATGAAGAACATGTGTGAACCCCAGAGAGACACCACTGACCTTTCTTCTTGATCCAGCTTCCCTAGTGTTAGCATCTAAATTTTATAAGGACACAGTTCCTCCATTTTAATAAATTCCCCAGTCTGGACTAGAGCTTTTATTCTAGTTCCAAATAATAGGGACATTGCCCAAACAGTACCAATTTAAATTCAATCCCATTTTAAATTTATTTATTCCGAAATATATAGTACTGGGCGAAGAATCATTGAAGCAGATTTGGTAAGATCCACCCATACATCCATCAATACCCAAGATAGTGACAAGAAGACAATAGACTTGAACTGTATTTTATCCCTAACATTTGTGAACAATTAACATTCTTTTAAAGATTCAAAATTTATCCATGATATTAATTTCTATTTCCAAATTGAATATAAAAATTGAGTTTGCTTGTCAGCACGAGTTCCCCTCCCTGAGAAAGAGTCTGAATGTATTCCATTGTTAAACCCAGCTGATAGACATTTAACTATAATTGTGAAGCAAGAGATATAAGGACTGAAATTACCCACATCATTTTGTATCCATTATAATCTATAAATAATTAAGCATAAATTCAAATTTAAATTAGAATTGTATTTCAGATAGGTAATAAATTTAAATTGTTGTAACAAAATAGTCTTATTATTTCATAGGCCTAGATAGTATAACTTATTAGCCTAGATTAGCTTACCCATCAAGTTGACCTGGAAATAGCACGATACAGATAAAAACAGATAGATATATAAACACCACTACTAATCAAGAGACAGAATAATATTTATCAAATCTTTTATTAAGTATATCCATTATTCTAAGATATTTTTCGTTATAAACAAACACTTTTCTAACGTTAAGAGCAGCCAACATGGCGATCCCCTTCAGAAGAACAATACGAACTATCGCATCGCAATAACATAGACCGACAGTGTGTGTACAATTGCAAAATGGCGCCCAACGTACTGGCAAGCAACCTCAATTAAAATAGATATTGCAACTCTTAAATAAGTAGGTTAGCTTAAGTAATCTAAGTAAGAATATTAGTCATTAAGAAATCCACATCCCACTACAATTTTTATTCCCCAAATTCCGTAAATAATTAATGCAAAACTCTTATAATTTACGTAAGCCTAAACGTTATCCGATTACGATGAGTTCGATAGATCGACCGGATGATCACCGTTGCATAGCGACAGAAACTAGCCGTGACGTCACTCCTACCAGCCAATCAACGACGACCGTTCCTTCAGACTCCTGTGTCGACAATCAGCTGTCGATCGACACGCTGCAAGTGTGCCAACCCAACAAAAATGGATTTCCCGCGGACGCAAATCAGTCAGAGAAACCGAGCGGACCCGACGAGAACGTCGAATTCAACATGACGCCGGCACGCACAGCGAACACACACGCCACATCGAGCGACACAAGTGACCATAATATTTCATCTCCCTCACAAAACAGTAAAACACAGACAGAACAAATAAATCATGACACTAATACACAACCTGATTTCAACACCATCCTCACCTACCTACAACAATTGAATTTAAAAATGGACGAAACTAAATCAGAATTAAATAATAAAATGGAAGAAACTAAATCCAAAATGGACGAAACTAGATTTGAACTAAATGCAAAGTTCGAAGAGACTAATGCAAAATTGGATGAGACGGATGCCAAACTAAGTAACGAAATTAAAACTTGCTACAACATGCTCCAAAACCAAATCCAAGATATTAGAACCACTCAAGATGAATTTCGCTACGAATTAGACGAATTAAAATCGACTCAATTGGAACAAACCAACAGCATTGTACAATTTCAAACAAATGTCATTGACCAGATCGATAATTCACGACGGGAAATCGAAAATTTTGTGGACACCAACCTAACCAAACATAAAATGTCAATTGAAAGCGAGGTCGCCAAACAACAAAAGAATATTTTGGATAATGTAAATAAAAAATTAGAACAGCATGAGTTTACGGTAGGACAAGATATAAAATCACTATCCGACACCATCAACAAATGTGAGAGCGATGTAAAGAACCTTAAATCAGCCACACAGAATCAGACCAACTTGAGCGGACCTATTCACATAGTGTGTAACGGGAGCGAATGGACAGAACGCCATATACCAAAATTTAGTGGACGAGCAGGAAACCCTAACGAGTTTCTCAAGAGATTAAAAAGGTATTATGAGAAGAGTTTACAAAGACAACCGAACAATGACCCGATCGAGCATCTAAAGGACACTTTGGAGATTAGTTTTGAGGGACCAGCATCACGATGGCTACAATTAATCAAAGATAACATCAAAAGTTGGGGACAATTTGCAGAAGAATTTACTAATAAATACTGGAGTCGTGAGGTACAGCGAGGCATTCGGACAAAGATCGAAGCAGAAAAATACCGAAGCAACGGGACACTAAGTAGAGCAGAATACTTTACCGAGCGTGTATTATTATTGCAATCAATCACACCGCCATTAACAGAAGAAGAAATCGTCACTATATTAGCCGAACATTTTGACCAAATAACCCAAGACAGTCGTGTTGTACAGAATATCACCTCAATCAAGGCTTTTGAACAACTATTACAACGAGAAGACATAAGAGATGGACCAAATTGGTCAAGACAAAATAACCACCAGATACAAAATTCCAACACTCGACCCAACAGTCCCAACAACCACAATCATCGTCAAAATTCACATGCTCCAAACATAAACCATCATGCGTACCAACCAAAGGCCCCATACACAAACCAACCATATCAAAACATTCGATATCAAGGGACGCATAACCAGAATCAACCTAATCAACCACCATACAAGTACAACAACAATAGGCCACGCCATGAATACAAACCATACGATCGAGACACATACCAATCCAGGCAGAATAATCACCACAGAAACGACCGATCGTATCCAACGAAAGAACAATCCCAAGTATGCACTATGATAAGACAGACTGATGGTAATACACACTACCCTACTCAAAACCAACACCCTACAAACAATAGCGGCCTATCCCAAGACAACCAGGGAAACGGCACCCCGCTGTAATTGCCCACCGAGGAGCGACCGCAACCAAAGATAACATTGCAACTACAGCGCTAGATCCTCATATCCTCGGAATAAATTCAACAGACCTTATTTATAATTTTCATGTAAATAATATCATGTGTGATAAAGAATTCTTGTTAGATGAATCATCAGATAATAATGAAACAAATTTAACACCAACTCAAATAAATTGTCCAGAAATAAATATAACCATCAATAACATTAAAACTAACGCATTAATTGACTCCGGTTCTTCTATCACCTGCTTATCAGAAAATTGGTTCAAAGAAAACCAACAATTACTTAAACCTTATGAAGAATTTCCCCTTACCAACACAGTAATAAAGACTGCTACAGGAGACAAATCAAAACGTGTTTCAAGAATAATTTATATTCCCGTAACTATTGAAGGACACACTATACAAATACAGTTCCTTATTGTGCCTAACCTCATCAAACCCGTAATTTTCGGAATAGATACACTAGTTGCTACGAAGATGGAGATAAATTTTAATGATAGTGAATTAAATATGATGATAAATAATAATAAAATAACATTGAAGTTCAGCATGAGTATTAACGAAGGACAATTATGTCAGATTACAATTGATGATTGCCAAAGGCTAAATAATAATTATAATGATCTGATGTCGAGTGACAGTAATGATTATGCAACTTGTGATGAATATTACGACATAGGCAGCTTTGATGAGACTAAACACGATACAACGGGAGAAGAGACACTTTTGACGAAAGAAGAAATTAATAACGCATTAACCTCTAACACATACATCAGCAGTAATGAGAAGGAGTTATTAAGTAATTTGTTGCTAAAATACAACCACATATTTTCGGAAAAGCCAGGCTTATGTAATAAATACACACACGAATTAAAAGTAGAAAACCCACAAAGTTTTAAATCAACTACATATCCCATACCACATTTCAGCATTGAGGAAATATTTAGAACCACAACAAGATATTGATGAAGAGGAATCAACACCCGACGAGGACATTGACAACGCTCCAATACCTGCATAAGTGACGAAAGATTTGTGTAATAAACAATACTATAAACAATTATATCTAATTCATGAGAAGATCGAGGGGATCAAGAAACAAATAAATGCCACAAACTATAAAAAAAACCTTTACAGTGAGTGCGAATTAGAATGAATCTACGAGTTTAATATAGACAATGGTAGTTTAGTACATTCAATTAGTAACAATTTGTTTTCATGTGTTAACGTAGAATTTAAGTATCATATCACCAGATTTTCACACATTTAATGTATATCATACTAGCTTTAAGAATCATTCATACTAAATATTTCATGTGTCTCATTCAACATTAATCGAAATTTGTCTGTCATTTCATTCCATACAAATTTCTGAGGGGATAATTGTAATGTTTCATTCGCCACATCCGTTATTTTAGTATAAGTTATGTGTTATTTGTTTAATATCGTTATTAGATTTAATTCAATGAGTAGCTAATGGAGACCAGATGGTAATTCAGTATTAAACCAAGATGATTTTATGCGTTATCACTTTGTTTGCTAATATTAGTATATAAGAATATCTCACCTTATCACCCCTTAGGACATAATTATCATAATATCAATAATTTATTATTTTATCCGAAATACATTTAAAATATAATCAAATAATTTTAAATTAAAGAAATATCCCAATAAAATGCCCACTAGCCTAAGTAGTTATTTATTGTGTAAAAGAGTTGCAATACAAATTAAAACATTTTATATAATATACATATATATTCAAAACCAAATTTACCAATTAACCAAAATCACATTACCCAGTGTTGTGCTAAGTGTTTGTGCTTCAAGATGCGTGAACCCCTAACAGTCAACAATGAAGAACATGTGTGAACCCCAGAGAGACACCACTGACCTTTCTTCTTGATCCAGCTTCCCTAGTGTTAGCATCTAAATTTTATAAGGACACAGTTCCTCCATTTTAATAAATTCCCCAGTCTGGACTAGAGCTTTTATTCTAGTTCCAAATAATAGGGACATTGCCCAAACAGTACCAATTTAAATTCAATCCCATTTTAAATTTATTTATTCCCAAATATATAGTACTGGGCGAAGAATCATTGAAGCAGATTTGGTAAGATCCACCCATACATCCATCAATACCCAAGATAGTGACAAGAAGACAATAGACTTGAACTGTATTTTATCCCTAACATTTGTGAACAATTAACATTCTTTTAAAGATTCAAAATTTATCCATGATATTAATTTCTATTTCCAAATTGAATATAAAAATTGAGTTTGCTTGTCAGCACGAGTTCCCCTCCCTGAGAAAGAGTCTGAATGTATTCCATTGTTAAACCCAGCTGATAGACATTTAACTATAATTGTGAAGCAAGAGATATAAGGACTGAAATTACCCACATCATTTTGTATCCATTATAATCTATAAATAATTAAGCATAAATTCAAATTTAAATTAGAATTGTATTTCAGATAGGTAATAAATTTAAATTGTTGTAACAAAATAGTCTTATTATTTCATAGGCCTAGATAGTATAACTTATTAGCCTAGATTAGCTTACCCATCAAGTTGACCTGGAAATAGCACGATACAGATAAAAACAGATAGATATATAAACACCACTACTAATCAAGAGACAGAATAATATTTATCAAATCTTTTATTAAGTATATCCATTATTCTAAGATATTTTTCGTTATAAACAAACACTTTTCTAACGTTAAGAGCAGCCAACATGGCGATCCCCTTCAGAAGAACAATACGAACTATCGCATCGCAATAACATAGACCGACAGTGTGTGTACAATTGCAGTTGTTAGTAAAATGGGAGGGGTACCCGACCAAGTTCAATTCTTGGATCTCGGCTTCCAGCATCTTAGATTTAACGCGGTGAACGGGTCAGTCTGTTCCGAGCCATCGCAGAGTGAACATGTCCAGTGTCGGCGGGATTTTCGGTTTCGGCGACCGCGCTCCAATGCCTATATCTACCGGTAGTTCAATTGCGATCGCTCAGTCTGTGCCGAAACCTCGTACAGTGAACATCATCAGGAAGGAAAATCCAACGTCCAAGAAGAAAAACCCGACGTGCAAGAAGGAAAACAAAACGAACAAGAAGAAAAAACCAACAAAGAAAAAGAAGACGGATGTTAAGAAAGCAACAAAAAAGAAGACTCTGAAACACCCGGCTGATATTTTTTCATAATGGCCTACGTGCACAATATGTCATGTGAATGTTCCAAAACTGAATTGGACTTGTTTTCTCTACCGCCTACACAAACGAGCATCGACCGGGGTGAGTGGGTCCAATACAAGCCTTTATCATCTCTCACTGACGAATCACCCATCGAATTCGTCGTACCCGGTCATGGTGACGAGTATTTGGACTTGTCGCAAACATTACTTTGCGTAAAAGCGAGAATATTGCAAGATGACAATGAGCTGCTTGACGCTAACTGCGATAAAGTCGGCCCCGTAAACTATTTCCTGCATTCCATGTTTAGTCAGGTAGAAGTGTACTTTAACCAGAAACTTGTATCGGCAAATGGAAACACGTATGCGTACCGCGCCTTCATCGAAACACTTTTAAACTACGACGATGGTGCGAAAAGTACACACCTTAACATGGCACTCTGGGAAGACGATACCGCCGGTCAAATGGATAAAACAGAAGATGAAAACCAAGGGTTGAAGGAAAGGCGTAGATACTTTGCCAACAGCCGCCCCGTTGACATGATGGGTTACATACACGAAGACGTTTTCCACCAAAGAAAGTATCTAGTGAACGGTGTGGAACTAAAAATTAAATTTGTAAGGTCCCGTGACAGTTTCAGTCTCATGTCAAAGTCACAGTTCAAGATCAACATCATGGAAGCCAGTCTGATGGTGCGAAGAGTAAAGATTAACCCGACGATCTTGATCGAACACTCAAAAATGTTGGAATCATGTACGGCAAAGTATCCAATCACACGGGTAGAAGTGAAGGCGTTCACCATTCCCAGTGACGTCCTGGGAAAAACCATCGACAATGTCTACTTGGGCCAGTTGCCGAAACGTGTGGTTGTGGGGTTGGTCGGAAATAGCGCGTACAATGGAAGCTTTGAACGCAATCCGTTCAACTTTAGCCATTACAACATAAACTTTCTGGCTTTGTATGTTAACGGACAGCAAGTACCGGCCAAGGCGTTACAACCCGACTACACGAATCAGCAGTTGTACACATGTTGCTACAACACGTTGTTTTCAGGTAGCGGGATCCACAACCGAAACCAAGGAAACGGGATTTCTAGAGTCATGTACCCTAACGGCTACTGTCTATATGTTTTTGATTTGACACCCGATTTAGCGACAGGATCACACTGGAATTTGGTCCAGAGAGGCAGTCTACGTGTAGAAATCAAGTTTGCCACCGCCCTCACGGAAGCAGTCAACTGTATCGTACTCGGTGAATTTTGCAACGTCATAGAGGTGGATAGGTACCGCAACGTCACGGTAGATTACAACTAGACAGTGTTAAATATACAAAGAACTTTTGTTTCGAGAAAAATGATATTTTGTTCGATAGATTCCATAGTAGAGAAATTGTTTATTTTAATAGTGTTCAGCACATGTTTGATATTTGTATACCTGATGTGTACTAAATGTACTTGTAACATGTTGTAATCGCCAATTGGTTAAGAGTGGTGGGGATTTCCAGGGTGAGGGGGTTTCCAGAGTGGGGAGTTTCCGAGGGTGAAGGAACCAAACTTTCATTCGATGTACACCATTGCTGTGGGTCGGTCATGGAGTTGTTTGTCGACTTTCAAGGTTTCAAAGACTCTAGTAATAATTTTATAATTAAAGAGTTTGCTATCGCTTAGGTCGACGGTACAGTTATACAACACTGGACTGTAAGATCGCCCCACCCTTACGCTACTCTGGATTCGAAAATCAAGAAACAGTGTGCGTGGATTACCAAAAATTATCACGGCATCGGTTGGCAAGACGGAGATATCACCATTCAAGCTCTCAACCGACATTTGAAGCCTCTCTTTAGAAATTCCATAGTGTACATGAAAGGTTTGGAAAAAGTGAAATACCTTAGAGAAAGTTTTACTGACAGTCTGGTGTTGGACTTGGAAAATTATCCTTCCTTGAAAACCCTCGAAACTTCACCAGTGTTCTGTTTGTTTCATGGAAAGTCTAAAATGATGTATGCCCTGAACAACGTGTTGAAACTTGATCAATATCATAACCAGTAAAAAGGCGGCGGAGTAACACCATATTACCATTCGACCAGTGAAAGTGATACCGTCAACATCATGGCAGAGCTGAAAGGACGTCTCAACAATTGTAACGCTCCACGATTTACCCGGCTTCAAGATCTTCGTCAGAATGTCCCGTACAAGATTCAGCGTTTTTCAAAGACTCAAACACGTTACGGCGAAGCTGTGTGCGCCATACTCCAATCACCTGGGGATGACACTCTCTTGAACGTATACCTTCCACGGCGATTCCTCGCCGTCCTCACAGATGACGTCTTGAAGAGCTACACTACAGAGCTGTCTCTACTGTACCGAGGTGACGGCACTGGAATAGAATTTATTTAATTTTGTAAATAGATCTAAATAATTTGTAAATAGTTTTAACTGTGTGAAAATAAAGTGTTTATGTTATACATTCAATGTCTTATTATTTCACAAGTGTTTTACAAATAAGTATACATTAGCTTGTCTAATCATGGAGGTATGTGCAAAAGAGAGTATTACACAGTAAATTTTATTTGCTAAATATGGTTGGGTGGTCGTGTTGAAAAGAGTAAGCTTGTCTATTCATGAAAGTACAGTTGTGTCTCACAAGGTTAATAAAGCACAACTACAAAATAATTTATATTTCAATCTAAAACTTAATTCCAAAATTATTTTCTAAAAATATTTTACAACATTATTTCCTAATATTATTTTAAAATATATTTTCCAAAACCATTTTCTAAAATTATTTACATGTTGGCACTCCTGAATCATGACGTCACAAGCGACTTGAGCGCTCCTGGGAGAGAAAGGAGGAACTAGCGCAAAAAGTGACGTAAACGAACGGCCTGCACTCTAGGAGAAAACGATCGAACTAAAAATGATGACGTTATGCGCCGACAGCGCTTGTAGGAGAGAACGAACGAACTAACACGAAAGCATGATGAAACACAAGAAGACGACCTCCCTGCACCCTAGGAGCGATCGAGCAAACTAACTCTCTAATAAACTACAAAAAAGTATTACGCTAAAGCATAGAATTAACAAACTAGCATCATATTAGGTTTATACATGAAAAGCAAGAACCCTTTTCAAAATTACTTTGACATATTAGACTTTAAAATCCGTTCCTACACAGATGCTGGCGTGGACCAGTGGTTAAGACGCTTGCCTACCAACTAGGAGACCCGGGTTCGAAACCCAGTCAGAGAAATAAATTTTATTCAGAGTCAGTCGCGGGGGCGAGGGCGGTGGCCGGGCGGTGTAGCATGAGGGTAGGGGGAGGGGAGGGAATAGCACATGGCTGGGGGAGGGGAGGGGAGTGTGCTAGGAGAGGGCGGGTGGAGAATCCCAGAGGTCAAAGTCCAAAAGTGCGCCCCACGGGTGGCGAGGATGGGAGGGTCGGGCGGGGTAGCATGAGGGTAGTGGGGAGGGGAGGGGTAGCATGAGGGCAGGGGGAGGGGGAATGCTAGGACCGGGCGGGGTAGGCCGGGTGGCGAACCCCGAGGGCAAAGTCCAAAAATCCATCTCTGGGGGGGTCTATAGTAGTGCCAGATGAGCATTCATTCGCCAAATGTCGTATTCCGTCCAGGTATGTGTAGCCACCCCTTCCGACACTATCAGAAAATTTAGACGGTAGCTCTGTGTAGTGAGTGAGTGTGGGATGGCGGCCGGAGGGATGAGCAGTGTCGGACGGCTGCGTGCGCAACCCCCCGCCTCAGAAATGACATATCCGTATCCCGATATGTGTAGCCACCCCATCAGAATTTTGTCCGTGACCTGTCCGTTTCCTTTCCGTATCCTTTCCTGCTAAGTGTAGCCGTATCTTTCAGTCTCTGAAATATCATGGTTGAAAGACACCACCTTTCAAATTATAAAACCCCGACTGTATATGCACCATATGTTTAATTTTATCTCAGAATTATAACACTTACACTTGAATTAAATCTGTGATATCCAAATTTGTGTTTTAAAACTGATTGTAACTGAATTGTTGAAGGGACGTGTATAAGGAATACTGGTAATCATAGACGATAAATAATATTTTTAATTCATTCAATCACTGTTGTGCAGGGACAAATACGCTGCATTCAGCCTCAACAATGCCCACATCGCCGCTATGGCCTGCGTCTTCGGCATCTACTATGAGTAGGCTCGAGGCCGCAAGTCACCTGTCATCACTCAATGAAATCATCCACCTGAAGCACCAACTTAGAACTTTAATGTTGTTCGTTATGTACATATTAATTGCCGTGAAATAATTATTTTTGTAATTTATATTCTAAATATATACTAGTTTGTTTTGTATATAGTTTTATTGTCCTATAAATATTTTTCTACTCAATTCATAGGCTCAAAAAAGTACATTGTTTTGTCTCAACATCCATTACGATTGTAAAGTTTAAGTTTAGTCAATCAGCTTATATTATGATATTTTTATAATTATTGGCAAGGGAAAGAAAGGTGAACGTCAGCGGACAGAACAGACATGGGACGAGAGCTAGGAGCTGGAGTCGCGATTGATGGACTGCGAGGCTCATCAAGCAGGCCCAACTAGGTGCAACCCTGGTGATATGTTGTACAGAATATCCAAAGATCTGCCACCAAAGAATATTCCACAGTAAGATGTGCCTAACTGCTAAGTTTATAGGAATAAAAATTGGTATTTGGGAGATTGGAAATCTATGCTTAGCTCTATGAGAGGGGGGGACCTTATGGAACCTTAAAAGCCTCAGCATGACACCCAAAAACTCCAGGCGGAAACTGCTTATACGCAAGTCACGGTCAGAGGTGCAAATATTATCATTAAACCTATTATTTAAAAAAAAAAAAAAACTCAAAAAATTTGTAGATAGATATGAGGACGTGTATAGTATCAAACATTAGATGTATCAATATTGAATTAGTAATGGAAGCTTTGAAGTACCATGTTAGTGTACTTTCTCTCTCAAATTTGACAGCTAGGAATTACACAATTTCTCCATTTTAATAAATGGAAAAAGTAACAACTATGTCGTTTATTAGTTTGCTAGTTAGAAAGTAACATTTTAAACTGAAGTATAAGGAAAAATAATCTGCAATAATTCAAAGTTCTATTTGTAAAGATACAGTAAACACAACTAATTTTAAACATAGCATATCTAATTTAATTTAAAAGCCCCTAGGGCTTAGCCCCATGACCGTCATAAACGTACCCCTATCAGGACTTTTTTTTAATTTCTTTGTTCGAGTTGTTTATGGATACAACAGATGGATCACTTCGAACTAATAACTGAAATCATGTTCCATTGGTTCCATACCTCCCTCACTCGCTCTCCACCAAAACTAAACTCCAGTAATAACAAAATACACGATACACATCGTTAAAATTTACAAACACTAAATATTTTGCAGACGAAAATTGCTAATACCACTTCTAAAGAGAAATTAAAACTTTTTTACTGTATTCCATTACAACTATTTAAAAATACTAGAGGTCGCCCAATGGTCGAAATTCGACGAAAAACTCAATTCATTTTGAGCCAATTAGATTTAAAATGCTTAATAACTGAAACATCTGTTATTTCTGATTTGCTAGCATTTGTTATTACAACAACTGTCTAAAGGTATTTTTACACGTGAGAGTTTTTCACTCTCAGAGAGTTTCGTACTCTCAGGAGGTACTCGCAGAGAGGTGTTTACACAACCAGCGAATTTTCCAAGATGGTTAATCCCAGACAGTTTTATGCGAGTACTATCAACAGCTCTCTGAGATTTTTATGAGAGTAACTAACTACTCTCCGAGAGTGAAAAACTCTCACGTGTAAACCTACCTTAAAGGTTTACACGTAAGAGTTTTTCACTCTCAGAGAGTTTCGTACTCTCAGGAGGTACTAGCAGAGGTGTTTACACAACCAGGGAATTTTCCAAGATGGTTAATCCCAGACAGTTTTATGCGAGTACTATCAACAGCTCTCTGAGATTTTTATGAGAGTAACTAACTACTCTCCGAGAGTGAAAAACTCTCACGTGTAAACCTACCTTAAATGATTTGATCAATTATCCTTCTCCCACAAGATTAACATTGAAAATTTGAAAGCCTGGAGGGCGGGGCCCTGGGGGCCGATGTGAATTGTAATAGGATTCTGCCCATCTACAGTACACTATCTTTCTAACGGTATGCTCGGATTTTTCCTACGTATTGCCCAAGCTGAGAATAAAGGAGGAAAAGAAACCTGCTTGCCTATTAATATATAGATGGTAAACCCATTGTTGACTAAAGGTATCCGAGCCTCCTCACACAAACTAAATACCCCCCTCGCAGCAGACCTGAGTACTCAGCAAATTTGCAAATTAGTAATATTAATTTTGACCAGATGAACCTGTAAACAAAATTTCATCATGTGCTCATAAAAATAAGGAAATTAATGTCTATTCTCCTTATGATAAGTATAGAGAAAGAGTATGCAGGTATGCTGCCATAGATAACCTTAAAAGTAGGTATTTTTAGCATAAAAAATTATTTCGACCATATGAAGTCATCTACTGAGTTTCATTAATATCAGTCTATAAATAAAGGAGTTTGCCTATTCTCTATATGAATAACATTGGAAAAGAGTATGCGGGTTTGCTGCCATGATTATTACAAAAACCAAGATTTTTTACCATAAATGGATGGATTTAAATCAAATGAAGCTAAATATCAAGTTTCATCCAAAAATATTGGTTAATAAGTGAAATATTAACATATCCTTATCCTCCCTAAGATTAACATTGGAGCCCAAAAATACGATGAACTGTCTTTAGACTATTTAATATCTCGGTAACCGATGTAGATAGAGCAAATTAAGCTTTGGGATACTAAATTGTGTGTTTTTTTTAGCTGATTCCAATGGTAAAAATCAAAATTTGCAATAAGATTTGTCTCAGTTTGAAGTTTTGCCATAAGGTTTAAGATTTTTTATATTTGTACCCTGAAATGAATGAGAACCCTTTAAAGTTCGTTTTTTGTCTGTAAGCATAGGGAACAATTTTTATTAAATTTCAAATAAAACAGCTGTTCATAGTTAAATCATAAAAAAAACATGTTGAAAGCTAAATATAGCTTTCAATTTTTTATGCAAAAGGGCAAGGTTTTATTACAAGGTACTCGCGGGTAAATGCAGCGCGTTGCACTGCACAGGTGCCCCTAGTAATACACTATTATTTGATAAACTTTTCAATATTGAATTGCGAGTTCCGCTTTTAGAATGGATTAACTCGTTATTATATACTAATAGACTTACTCAAACATTTTCAAACATTTACTAGCAACTCATTATGTACGCAGATAACAAAGTAATTCCATTAAAAAAAACTATTTTTTAACAGGCCTGGAAGTTTTTTTTTTTTTACTTAACTTCACAATCTTTTCTAAACTAACTTGAACAATAAGTAAATATCATATACGAGAAAGAACGCCAGATAATTTTTGGGTGGTCTGTCAATTTTGCAATGTAATTTTCACTTAATCTGGAGATTCCTTATTTTATTTTCCTTAGATCGACCTGTAAGTTGAAAGACATTTTAAATTAACAAATCTTTTGACGTATATCTTAATAGTTTATTGATAACATTAGTTAGGATAGTTAAGTTACATGTACATCCACATAAAAAAATTGCATATTATTTTCATCTTTTCAAAGGATGGTCCATTGATCTTAATGAATGATTATGAGCTTCTATTTACCTCCAAAAATAAATATATTGGTTCCTTTTTCTATTCAAATTTGTTATGGGTACCTTATATTAACAAATTATGTTCAAGCCGTTATCACAACTTTTCCTAAGTTGTCTTAACAATTATTAAGCAGATTTGCCAAATATTTAAATATGTTACTCTTAAAATTAATTGATACATCGTTTATAGACTCCCGTTTAACTTATGGTATTGTTCTCTGAGGCGCTGTGTCCCAAAGTGCACTTAAACGCCATTTTTACTTTAAAAAAAGAGCAATTAATGATTGCAGGTGTAAACCAAAGAGCGTCATGCGTGTCATGTCGTATTTTTTTAATTGTTTAGCATAAACAAGTGTTCGTCATTTAATTGTTCGTTGAAGTTGTTAATTGTTCGTCATTTATATACGAAACTAGGGGACCCGTATGCAAATTGCACATTTTGTAATATATTTCTTTTTGTTTGTTAAAAACTCACCTACACAATTCGAAAGAATTGCAACCGTTCACACAACATTCAAGTTAATATGTTGATTATGCAGTGACCAACGATCTATTTTTGTGTATAATGTGACTTAAAAATTCATCTAAATAGTGTAGTAAAATTAGTCGGGAAAAATGAAATAATGTTTGGAAAGCCAATTTCTTTTGAAATGTATTCTATGACATCCCCTGACCTTCCTCCGAAAAGTCCCTAGAAATCCCATATGGGGATCACGGGGAAATTGAGGGGTTGGCCCATAAGGAGTTACATTAAAATTGGATATTAAGCATACTAAATTTAAATACATTCAAGAACGTTTGTAAATATCACATTAAATGTCTTAAAATTTAGAATGCAATGCCGTAAACCCGACCTCAATATAACTGTCGGGATTAAAATGGCAGGCGTTTAAAATTTAGAATAAAATAATATTAACAAAACTTTAATATGCAATAACTTCCGACATATTTGACCTTTTAAGGTCTGGTTTTCGGCTATGTACTCTCCTTACTTAGACCTTTAAAATTATGTATAACATGGCTATGGACTAAGAAAAGTTTTTAAATACTTCCTCTTTGGGACGTTCATGTAGAGGATGGTTCAAGGGTAATATGATAGACACATGACAAGCTATCGGCATTTTCAAAGGTAATTGTAAAAGCAAACGTTTGCCGCAAACCGCACCTCGAAAGGTCAAGTATTTCAAAAATTATTGCACTTTTAAGCGTTTAGGTTAAAATTTGAATTTTATTCTAAGTTTGACAGGCTGACGTTTTCAACTCAGGCAACCTTTTTGAGATGGGGGTTGCGGCATTAAATTCTACTGCTTAAGAGATTTAATTTGATGTACATAAACTTATGGTCGACGAAAGATTTATTTCTGACTCCACGTGGGCCATCCCATCATTTTTAGGCATGTTCCCCATTAGGGATTTCAGGGGATTTTTCTGAGAGAGGTCAGGGGATGGCATAGAACACATTTCTGCAAAAATTCGCTGTCCAAAAAATTTTTTTTGCATTTTTCAGCCATATTTTAGCTTAATTTTACTACACTAAAAGGTAATCAGCTGTTAAGTTACAATTCACATTAAAAAAGCTTAAAGTTGGTCATCATTTTAAAGCACCTTTAGAAAGAAATCAAAGGCTGGATGGGGTTATGGAAGCCGCAATGTATACAGAACCGAATAATTAGGGACATCCTTTTGGGGAAGTGAGAACGCAGCCCCCGAAGTGAAGCCTGAAATGAAATGACCTTTTTAATCACCATGCTACATGCGCTCGACCATAAGTTTTATAATGGCACCTCAATCTCAAAAGTTAAGTATGTCGAGAGAAAAAGGGATGTAACAAACGAACCCCTCATTGAATTAAATATATTAATGATAATTCTTTATTCATTTAAATACGGATCAATTCAAACTGGAGCGGATGTCCTTTGTATAAGTTAATACCAGACACCGGACTTAGAATAGGTAGACAGATCATACTTGTAGATTGTAAATTTCAGCTTTACTTCCCTTATAAAGTCTTGGTCCAAAATTATGTAATGAACTGCGTGTGACGTTATAAAATGATCGGACTGCAAAATCAATTATAATTATCTTAAGAAATACCTCCTGGAGAAAGCTGTTTACGTGATTTTTCAGCTAGAACAACGGGTTTATGACTTAATGGCGTTGGTTAAATAACGAAGTCATCCACTGAAAATCTACGCATAATTCCCTTTAATATGATACATTAATCACCACCTGGCTAGGTACGGAGAAATTTTTGAAAACTTTTAAAACTAATAAAAGTAGGTATTGAACTAAAGTTAACTTATGAGATAAGGTGCAACGATAAATAAATCAATTGTATTAGATGTATTGACTCTAAAGGAATATACATTCATAGGAATACACTTTTGATTTACCAACTTTTTAGTGGCCATTCGACAAATTTTTGTCGCTACGAGAATAATTAATTTTTGGTTGCTGTAAGATTAGTGACGATCGAATCCTACCAATCTGTAGCATGCTATAATATTTTTAGAAGCATAACAAAATAACCAAATTGGCAAAATAACACCAATTAACTATACAATAACATAACTAGTACCATTGACTATTGATACTATGTCAATGGTCAATAGTTACTTGCCTATTGATATTATAGTATCTAAAGTCAATGCTAGTACTTCTGATACTAACCCAAACGATGACAAATTTCAGACTCACAGTGGAAGCAACCAATACTAGAGCACCTCGAGGCTGCATGGTTTTCATACCATTGCAAAAAAGACATGGTTTTCATGCCTGTATTGCAAAAAAGAAAAAAATAGAAACTCACCTGATTTTGATCTCGATGTGATCTAATAACAAACAACTAACCTAAAAGATAAACAAACACATGTGATGCATGACACATTTTGTTCATTAAATTTTGATAAAAAAATCCTATGTTGATGTATTTATAGTCTTTTATTATTCAAATAAGACTTTTAATTTGTTTATTTAGAAGCTACATGTATGTGATGGATGATGTACTATTTCCAATTAAGAGGTGAGTGATGACAGACAGGCCTTGTCCCTAAGCCCTAAGTCATTTCTTAGTTTTTGCCTGGGCCTATAATATTAAGGTGATTATCCTTCTTATAGCATAGGAGTGCCTGAAATCGATTTATAACAGCTCAATCTATCACATCATACATGAAGTACCATACATGTGTAGACAGGGTTGCAAAATAAAGCACCCGGAAATTTGGGCAACTGTCCCGGATGACTTCTCTCTGGGACGCAGGACAAATTTACTAAATAAGGGACTGTCCCTTAAAATCCGGGATGTTTGGGAACCCTGCCCCCAGACTTGGGATAGGGTAAGTTACATTACCCGGAGTGGGATTTCCATAGGTACCCTACTAGTACCTATGTCCTCTGTTCCCCCGACATGTTCACATTTTAGAGCACAAAAACCCGTCGGGCAGTGTTTCCAGATTGGACCAGGGCCAACTTTCGCACTTGCAGCCCAAAATCATGACATTTCAGGTGAAAATTTGTATTGTAATAAGCCTTGAAACTGGGTAAAAACTGTTTTAAATAGCCTAACTTAGTTAAATACTAAACAATTTTTAACGTTTTAATAAAAGACCAAGCCCTATCACCAACACCAAAAACTTGAAAGCCCGTTGAGAATTACAAGTAGCCTAGGAGGAGTTCCGTTTACAAAAAACCCGTAGCGTATTAAATAAGTAGGGCCTATAGAGATTTTGAAATTTGTTTAATAGGTAATAAACAATATTTGTTATCAATATTTGATACCTAACCTATTAAACTTGTGAAGTATACTAAGTCCCGAACCCATTATTTGCTGCAATATTAGGGGACAGAGTATTAATTAACGTTTTGGTGCAGAGTACTGACTCTTGTCACAGATTGCAGCACATATATTGGGCGGAAACAAGAGGATACGTTTATAAATATTCCTCAGGCTATTACCGTAGTTCTTACCTGCCCAGTCACTCTAATGACAAAAATTTTAAAAACAATTGTGTTGTGACTGTTAAAATGGTTTTATTTCCAAGAGGAAAAACAAATTGATTGTAAAGCAAAGCTAAAGTTTAAACATTTTCACCTTTAGTGGTACTAAGTTTCTTCACAATTAATATAATTTTCAATAAATGAAATACGTATTTTCGTCCGAAGCTTAAGCTATTGTATGAATTGGCAAGTTGCATTTTGCCATTTATATAATGTAGTATTGGTAGGCTAGCCTTATGCCACATGACGATCACATTTTAGTTTTATGAATATAGCCTACATGTAATAAATTGCTGTTCAATTTTTGTTAGATTTGGACCTCGATGATAAGTAGTTAACTTATCAAGGCCAGTGTTTGTAATGTTTTGAGTTTAAATAAATTAAAATGAAAAGGCAGTATCGTACGGGGGGGGCTAAATTAAGGTAGGGCCAAATCCTTAAAATTAGTTTTTTATTCATGTAAGGTAGGACGTAATTCTGGGTAATTTTATGAACGTATGATAGGTAAATCAGTTCTGTCACTTTCCTTAACCCTTCGGTAGTCGCACTATAGATCTAAAGCACCATGGGTAGACTAATATCTTGTGTTTGACAAGCCTGACTGTTAGTCCTGTTGGCGCTCTTTTTTCTCTCACCTCACCTACCTCAGTCTCTCTTTAGTGATCCCAGTAGATATATCGTGTCCCCGCACAGCATAAGCACTGTGGGGAGATTTTTCTACTTTTGTGACTATCTATGTTAAATTTGTTATATTTCTCCTTTCTCGGTTCTAATTGACCATTGCAACTATTTGTGTTACCGTTTTTGTTAGCCTATTTATTATCACTTGCTAAATTGTCATTACCGGTATTTGTTTTTTGTTATAAAAAATTGTGCATCCGACGTCTGGCATTGTAGTCTGGACCGTAACTTCTTAAGAGATAATTCAAAAATGTGTTTTGCAGTAAAATACAATCAGCTGAATATTTAAATCATTCATTTCAATACCTATACACTAACGTGAATAGATGTCTCATGCAATGTATTTGTTGGATACCGGCTCTAAAAATTGGATGGCTTCATGACACTGCACCAGAGGTGCTGAAATGAATGTTTTAAATATTTAGCTGATTGTATTTTACTGCAAAAACACATTTTTAAATTATCTCTTACGATCCAGACTACAATGCCAGACGTCGGATGCACAATTTTTGATAACAAAAAACAAATACCGGTAATGACAATTTAGCAAGTGATATTACATAGGCAACACAAATAATTGCAATGGTCAATAAGAACCGAGAAAGGAGAAATAAAACAAACTTAACATAGTCAATGGTTTTTCCATCTTAGTTGGACATTGTTCATATATGAAAGATATCTACTTTCTTATTTCTTGAATGATTAACGTTCCAGGTATTATGGAGATAAGGACCCTACAAAGAATGTTGATCTTGAGAAAAATAAACTTTCATTATTGGCAAAAATTGAAGAGAGGAAAAGATTTAAAAACTTAAAGGATTCTAATGAGGAACACAAGAAAAATGAGTTTAAAGCTAAAGCTGTTAAAACAAACAAAACCAATAATGATTTAGAAACTCCTTTAAATAATAAAATAAACTCCAAAAGTTCGCCATCTGAGGATACAGCTTACCCTACAGATTATTCTGAAAAGAACCGTGATTTATCTCCTGTGAAGAAGAGGCATAAAAAAGATAAAAAGAAAAATCAACATGATGATGTGGAAGTAAATTCTCAAGAAAAATCATCAATCATCTTGCCTGATGAAATTGATAGATTAAAAATTGATGATTCTTGTCACATGGATGATGATATAAACAATTTGACTCCAGAAATAGAAGATGGCTTTGGCGATAAATCCAAAGGGAAAGATGTATTTCCAATCTTAGGGGATTATAAGTTTAAAAAGAAAAATAAGGTAAGAACTTCGGTCGTAATAAGATACCACAGCACAATAGTATCAACTTTGAAATAGTTGTATTCGGTTTTGTGCCAATTATCGGTAGTATAAATGTTGTTGAATTTAAATTTGGGAGCAGTAAAATCCCCTCAAAAGACTCCTGTTAGCTTGACACCTTTGTTTTTACCTTAAATGCTCGAATGTGTGAAGTATCTCAAAATCGCTATTTGTCACATTTTTTGCAGCCCGATCGTTGATATTACACCTAATTTATGGTCATTAAACACTCAAGAAACATTGTTTCACTATTTTGGCCTTTTCTGTAGTACACTTGTTGACAGTCCATAATACCTATCAGCTACTAAAACAGAACTTACAGTAATGTGAATGTTCTGTGTATAAGATGGCCGTAGTTAAAATTCAAACATTTTTAATGCTTAATCTGGAAACCTTTTTTTGTGTTCTTTTGACTCCGCACATTCAACCTTCAGTATTAATAAGCATTTTGTTATTTTAAATAAGTTATATTAAAAAATATCACTTAAAAAAGTAAAAAATTGATGGAGTAATCACTACTTGAACTGGATTGCGGTTATTGTTTTGACTGATGAATAGACTACTGTACCGTACTGTAATTATTTTGAATTAGCCTACTTCATTATTTATCACTTAAAATTCATGTTCATGAAAATTTTCTTGTGGTCTTTTCAGAACCAACTATCAAAATTATGTACTTGTTATTTTATATTTATATTTATATTTATATTAGAACAATTTTGAATCAGAAATAGATTTTTTAAGAGTTAACATGACTTAAGGTATTTAAAGCCTAAAGGTATTTTTCTTCTGTAAGTTTAGCACAGTAACTATTATAGCCTATTATTTGTTTGAGTTCGGTAAAAAAGTAGAAAGGATTTTTGTTATTCTTCAATTATCTTTCAAGAAAAAAATTATTTCCATAAATAATAATTTTCAAAAATATGAAGAATTGTTAGCAGTTTTATCTTTGGTTTGTAATAAACATTTTTGTTTTCCTTAAGTTTGAGGTTGTTTGTTTTAGGTGAAACGAGTCTTACCTGACTGGTTAGCTAAGCCATCAGTTGTGTCTGTTGATCTCAAACATTTGGATGTTTCTATTAATGACATTCCAGAACTTCATAGCTTACTGGTAAAAAACTTACAAAACAATGATATCACTCATTTCTTTCCAGGTAAGAATAATTTTTTAATCACTTACTTTTCATATTTTGGTGAAGTTTGATCATAGTTTGATCGTGCAGATGAGATTAAAGTATTACCACTATATGACTACAGGACAACCTGAGGCTACAATGTTGCTCTGCTAATTTTAAGAGCAGGTGGACTCAGACTCCTGTTTAGGTATAGTGAAATTTTATGTTGTTAATTAACCTGGATTCATAGTTCAACTTTAAAATTTAAAAAGTTCTTAAGATCGGACAAGGTAATCCAGAAACCAGAGAGTGTACCGTTATAAAACATCATATTTAAAAACTGAGTTGTACAGACTTTAGACAGATGGTCATAATATATTGGATTACCAATAAATATAAATGTAATAGTGGTTCAAATGTTCAAATGTGATAGACTCTTTTCACTCATTGATGAACATACCAGGGCTGATCAGGTTTTCCGAACTGTTCAAGTTCCGTGTGTATCTGGTGAAAGATAAGTGTATAGAGGCAGAAGTGCAAGTGCCTTTGTTGGGTAGACTCATTAAGAATCAATCTGTCATACAGGTCTGTAGGGTTGCGGTCTGTACTCAAAATGGCCACCAGTGTCCACAGTTGTGCCACCCCTATCAAAATTTATCCTGTGGATATTTAGTGTCTATTTAGATTCAAATTTCTGGAGAAACACTCAAGAGAGATGCTTTATTGTCAATTTACTTTTTTCTAAAACTTGATAAAAAATTATATTGCATTTGAAATTAGTTTTGAATTCTGAAGAATTCATCTTCAGCCTTAAATGAAACAGTGATAATGTAGAAACTTTGGATTGTGATTAGGTGTAAAAACTGTTGGTGACTTTGTAGATTGAATTTTTTGGTGCCGTTTAAAAGCTTTTTAAATGGATAAATTTTTTTTTCTAACCATATTGCCTCTGTGTTATAGTTCAAGCACAAGTGATCCCTTGGCTTCTCTCATGGACCAAACGATCGTCGTTTGCGTGGCCGTGTGATGTTTGTGTGTCAGCCCCCACTGGCAGTGGTAAAACACTCGCTTATGTTCTCCCTGTTCTTCAGGTAGGGCCTAATATTTAATATTGGTTAAAGGCCTGCAATAATTCTTTATCTAAGATAATTTTTATAGCAGTAAAAGATTTACAATTTACTGCCTTTGTTACATATGAAAATTCATTACATGGACACATTTTTCCATATAGTTTCTACAGTAGTTTTGTCAGTTTGCATTTTAATAGTAGGCCTTTCTTTCTAATCATATTTGAGTAAAATAATATTACACCAGCAGACTTTGCAAATTTAGATTGTTGTGTACTTAAGTATTTAAATGGTTGCTTCCCTGTGTTTAAATATTTGCTTCCACGGTTTTTTAAGGTAGCAATGTCCTTACACTCAATTTCAATATTGCTTTTTGTCATAGGATCGAGATTGTGGAAGTGCTCTAATATTGCCTGACAGGTATCAAGCAATAAGAGAGTCTGTGTTCAGTTTGCAAGGGCACTGGGTAGCCCTAATCATAATAATATTATTCTGTTCATAGATGCATTTTTCCAACTCTAGTTATATGGAATAGGATTACAGTACACTCTCGTTCATCGGAACTAATGTGGCGGACGGCCGGTTCGGATGTCAAAAAATTCCGATGAAGCGGAGTCCGTCGTGAGTCATCATTTCCGTCCGTACGGTGACCTATCATGATTGTATTCACTCTTGTTTTTAAGATAACACAAGAGATTTTTAGAAAATAAGGCGCCCACTCAAAACTTTGAACATGGTAACAATGAACCTATAGGAATAAAAACAAAGCAGGAAATAAAGATCCAAAATCTTTATTCTCATATTCCATATTCATATTCCACTCATATTCCAGCAGTCAACTGACTTCCACGTAACACAGGTGCAGTCGCGATGCAAGAAAGACTGAATGACAGTTTGGGAAGCGGTCGAAACGGATGTTCACTTCCTGCCCCCTTCCTCTTTCTATTTTTGTGCGAATACTCCACGGCCTCGTAAATCACATCGATGGGTACAGATTATGGAAAACGCCTGATGACGTTTGATGCAAAATGTAATACTTCACTGTTGTGCAGATAGAAGGAATGGAAATTGAAGGCGCTAAAACTGAAAAATTATTTATTTCGTAAAAAAAAAAATTAATAATATCCAGATTTTCAGTTCCGATGAAGCGGAGTTCCGATGTCGCCGAGTCCGATGAACGAGAGTGTACTGTATCAATCAATGTTTTATCGCCAAAATCCAAAACAAGATCATGACCTCCTGCACTCCCCAGAACCCATCTGTTCCAGATATTATTTTAAGAATATACAGGGTGTTTCAGAACTTCCTACCAATATTTCAGGGCATTGTTCCTAGGTTTGAAACATATCAAAATATCATATTTAAACTGTCCGGAAGTCTTTAGTTACTCACACAGCCGCCATTTTGTTTTTTTCACTTGATAATTTTTATTTCCGTAACGGATAGTTTTATTTAAATCATATTTGGTATGAATCTTTATCATACCAATGTACATTTTCAGGAAAAAAATTATTTTTCTCCATTTTATATTTTTAAAATGGCGGCCATTTTAAATTTTCAAACTCAAATATCTCAAAATATTTAAATTTTATAAAAATTTTACAAGACACAAAAAAGTTGACAAATTTAATTATCTAACCAATGGTACCAAGTTTGTAAGGATCTAACTACAAATAACGGAGTTATTGCGATTTTACTCCGTGAAAACATTGACTTTGCTGTTAAAACGGCCTTAATTTGCATTGATTTTAATGCAAAATCAATGTTTTCACGGAGTAAAATCGCAATAACTCCGTTATTTGTTGTTAGATCCTTACAAACATGGTACCGTTGGTTAGATAATTAAATTTTTCAACTTTTTTGTGTCTTGTAAAATTTTTATAAAATTAAATATTTTGAGATATTTGAGTTTGAAAATTTAAAATGGCTGCCATTTTGAAAATATAAGGTGGAAAAAAATAATTTTTTTCCTGAAAATGTACATTGGTATGATAAAGACTCATACTAAATATGATTTAAATACAACCATCCGTTACGGAAATAAAAATTATAAGGTGAAAAAAAACAAAATGGCGGCTGTGTGAGTAACTAAAGACTTCTGGACAATTTAAATATGATATTTAGATATGTTTCTAACCCAGAAACAATCCCCTAAAATATTGGTAGGGAGTTCTGAAACACCCTGTATGTGTTATTCAAATTGGTTCCTCACTGCAAGAGCATTTCTTCAGTTACAGCTTCCACAGCTGCTATTCCATGGTGCTTCAGTCCATCATCCATTGTGGTTGGTAACTGAGGCACATTTATTGGTGAGAGATTGATTTAAATACAGATGTCAGTTGTTCATCTCATGGTACCGAGAGTATTTTGTTTTCAGGCCCTGATGAGCAGCAGAACTGGTGGTATTCAGGCTCTTGTGGTCCTCCCCGTCCAGGATCTCGCAGCACAAGTTGCCTCGGTAAACTAGCTACGCCCTTTTCCAGAAATTTTAATTCTATTATCTAAATATTTTTAAGATAGTTTTCTACTGAAGTATACCAGGTTTACCGAGCTGTGCTCGTTGGTTATAATTCAATTTTGTTATAGTGTCATAAAAATAAAGCTGTTAAATTTAAACCAACAACCAACTCTTAACAGTTAACAGTTATGTGTTTAAAAAGGCTGCTTAAAATTATGTTCCTTTATTTTTGTTTACCTTTCGTTGTTATTTCGTTACCAAAATAGCAACCCATAAGACCAATGTTAAAAATTACGATTTTAAAACTTAAATCTAGACCAAATTTGATTTTTCTTGGGATTGAGGCTGTTGATAAATTTATTTTTGGGCCAAAACACTCTTAAATGCAAAGTTTAAGCAAAATACCTGCTAGATTTAGAGATCGTGGAACACACATCCTTTCAGACATTGCTTGTATTATAGTATAGGATTAGGCAAAGTTTTATAACAAACTACTCCACTATGAGAGGTTAGAAATAGGTAAGAAATCGGATTTTGTGTCTCAATAAATCAGAATTAATATACTCTAAAATTTTCGCCAAGTCACTGGTTATGATACACCTTTTTGACGAGAAAATTGTTCAGAAAATGATGGTGAAAGTTATGCAAGTTAAAGAGTTTGCAGTTACAATAACATGACGTTCAACACACATTCCCTATCAAGCAGTGCATAAATCAAACTAAATAGGTATACATTGAGATTGAAAAGTCATGAGTTGAAAGTGACTTTTTTTGGAAATTATATATATTATCTTATTTTGTTTATTGAGGTTCACAACCAGTAGGCCTAGCAATTGAGGGATAAATATGAATGAATGAATGAATGAATGTGTTTATTCCCATAAATATACATGTACAAATTAAACATACTGTGCTACAACTAAAAATAAATAACTAATAATAATAACTATCTGCATAAATTAACAAGAAATAAAAAGGTACATGATAAGAAATTGTAATTAATAATTACATTATTTTATTTGGAATGGAATGAGCTGACATGGGCACTCAGGCCTGTGCGTCAGCTCAGAGTTGCGTCCAGAAATATAATATTTCCAGGAAAATGAAAATCTTTTAAGAGGAAAGTATTGTTATGTAAGTTCATTGAGTTAAAAAAAAAATGAAAATGAAAAATGAAAGAAAAGAATTCAATTCATAGAACTAGTGCGTGATTATGCTGCGTCGACGGCAGGTCGGTAGAGGGGCCAGAGGGGTGAGCGGAGGGGAAGGCGGAGTCAAGGGTCAAGTCAGTCACGCCTGTAATCTGCCGCGATAATAAACTCGGCCTCGTCCCGGCTCATCCCCAATAACCAATCTTTGATGCGATTTTTAAATACAGATAATGAAATAGAGTCAAATAATTCCAAGTGTTGAAAATTATTACATAAATTGCGATACAGAACATGAGAAATGTAAAATGAATTAGTCATAGAAAATGATTTATAGATTTGTAATGATGTAATTCCTACTCTAGCTGAAAATCTAGTGTTATGGGAGTGGGAAATTCCAGTAAAAATGTCATTAAAATTTTTAAAGATATGAATTAGAAGGCTTTTTACAAAAAGTTGCCTAATAGTTAAAACGGAAGTTTCCTGAAAGAGAGAGTCAGTCGGGTATCGTTTGTTTTTACCAAAACTAATTTTCAAAATAAACTTCTGCGTTAAATTTAGTGGTTCCAAAATTGATTTAAGACAACCGCCCCAGGCTAATATGCCAAAAGACAAAAGGGATTGAACATATGCAAAGTAAACCATTTTTATTTCATTTCCTCTGAGAACTTGATTTAATTGTCTGAAAGCAAAAATATACTTCCTAATTTTGTTGTTGATAAAATTAATATGGTGTAACCACTTAAGGCGATCAAAATAGACTCCCAAATATTTGTATGTTTCTACTTTTTCAATTGATTCACAAGAACAAGTTAAACTTTGATAATTACCACAAGTATGAATTATTAGATCTTCGCAGTGATAATCTGAAATTTTACTAAGAGAAATTGCCATGAATTTAGTCTTTGATGTATTTAGAGAGAGAATGTTTTGATCAAGCCATGATTTTGTTACCATGAGGTCATGCAAAGCTTTGTCACGTACCTCGGGCCATGTCTTACCTTTCAAAAAAATTAAACTGTCGTCTGCGAATAAAAAAAGCTTGCCGAAAATGTTAATTCTTGAGATATTATTTATATAGATCAAAAATAAGACAGGCCCAAGCGTGCTGCCCTGGACCACCCCGTAGTCAACTGGTCTAACGTCGCTATTTGTATTAAGAAATGAAACCAACTGCAATCTATTGGAGAAGTAGCTTTTGAACCAAGAAAGAGCAGTTCCTCTAACACCAGCCGTCTCTAATTTAACAAATAGCTTGGAGCGGTCAACAGAATCAAAAGCTTTTTTCAAGTCTAAAAAAATTAATAATGGACGTTCATTTTTAGAAATTGCAAAATTCAAGTCTCTATTAATGTCAAACAAAGCATCAGAAATACTTTTGTCCGAGCGAAACCCGTACTGACACTCACTTAAGATATTATTTATTTGCAGATACGAAACTAATTGATCCTTTACTATTTTCTCAATAATTTTAGCAAAAACGCTCAAAAGGGATATCGGTCTGAAATTATTCATATTGGAAACTTCATTAGATTTATATAGTGGAAAAATCTTTGCAAGCTTAAAACAATCAGGAAAGATGCCGTTTACAATGCTTAAATTGACTATATGCAATAAGGGTTTGCAAATTATGTGGAAATTGAGCTTAAGAACTTCGGCCGAGATACCATCGCAGCCAGGCGCTGAACCACCACGCAAGTTGTTTACGTAACGTTTGAGATCCGTTTCAGTGACAGTGCTAAATGAAAAAGAACTGTCTTGTCTGTAGTCTTCGTCATTCACAACTGGGTCCCCACCAACATTTATAGCGCTAGCTAAGTTAGCGCCAACAGAGGAGAAAAACATATTGAAATCGTTTGCAACTCTTTTATAATCATCAGGGCTTGCTGGGCCATCAAGAATAAATTTATTGATTGGAAAAGATTCTTTTTTACAAGCTCTACCAGAGATCTCATTGATTAAACCCCAAAACTTTCTTGGATTATTGTTAGATACATTTATTTTTTCTCTAAAGTAGTTTATTTTTGTTTCTTTTAAAGATCTACTGAGATTATTCTTAATATTTCTGTAACGCAAGATTAAAATTTCATTAAATGGCTGTTTCTTTATCTGTTTACTTAATTTGTCTCTAACTCTAATTTGACGAATCAATTCAATTGTTATCCATGGTTTGATCTTTTTTGTTCTTGTGCTGCGGTTATTAACAAATTTAGTGGCAGCAGCGACTGAATTAGAAACAACTCTACTAAAATAATTTGAGCAAAAAATTGACATCGTCATGGCAGGTGATGACCGGGAAAAATTGACATCGTCATGGCAGGTGATGACCGGGTCCCAGTTGGAATTCATGAGATAATGTGATAAGAGTGTATGGTCCAAGTAGGTGCGTGGTGGTGAGTCAGTGTATGAGAGATGACGTTGCTGTGTTGTACAAGAGATAGTGAGGCCAGTACTGTAATGGTCTGTTACATGAGTCTGTAGTATTGCTGAGTTTACTCTGTCCAAATCATCATATTTAATAAATATATGATCCAAACAAGAGCTGGTATGTTGGGTTACTCTGGTGGGTTTATCGATGCACTGTGAAAACCCAGCTCCTATTAGACAGTTTAAGTACCTATCAGTATGTAAATCATTAGTTAATAAGTCGATATTAATGTCTCCAAGCAAAATGCATTTATGATCCTTATTTATACTGTTTAAATATAACTCTAATTCACTTAAAAATAAATTAACGTTGCAGTCAAAAGTCTTATAAAGAGCAAATATAATAAAGCATTTATTGAAAATTATAAACTTTAAGGCAAGACCGTAAACTTCCCCGATAGTTATTTCAGTAGCAGTGGCAGTTAAATGTTTTTTAATATAAACAATAACCCCGTCATTCTGGTTGCGGTGAGTCAACAACATAGAAAAAAAGCACCACAAATTGAATCATTGAACTCATCTATTTTCTTTCGTTCGGCAACCTGTTGCTTTATAGATGTTGCCTTTTGCCGGATATGAAAGTTATATAGTCCGGATTGGATATGGTTTTACTGTGATTACATGATGAACATTTTGTCATTGCACAAAAGAATAACTGTCCACTATAGTATTATAAGTTGTTTATAACTTTTTTTATGGAATTTGAATTTTTATCACTAGCTGATCAGAACAAATACTATAAATGGTGACGCAGAAAACTAAACAGCATTGATCGGGACTAGAAGACGTCTATACTCGCCTACAGTAGAAGCCCTCAAATCCGGCCACCTCGGGACCGGACCACCGGACAAATTTTGAAATGGCCGGATTAACTGGTGGTTTATTAAACGGATTAAACAGAGACCTGAATTATATGTTTGTTCCAACAAGAACTATTAGGGTGTGTTTAACTATGAAGGGTCTCATATTTGTCCAATCAATAGTATATCGACTTTGTAACAATCATGATTTGCTCGCTCAAACATTGTAGGCCTAATAGCGCCGATATGACGATCGGACAACAGACAAGCGGTCGCTAGCGATGAAACCACTTTTTATGGAAGATATACTAATACTAGTGTTTTGTCAACGAAGGCACTATGTATAAATGGGACCGTAATAGCGACGTAATCCGTCTAGTTACCTAACTTCTGTGTTACATCAAGCCGTATATAAATAGAAGACAAACAGAATGTTTTAGAAGATATCAGTTAATGAAGAGTCCGGAAATCGGCAATTGAACTGCTATAACATGGAACAAGTTGACTCTTGTCTATTTTGGCTGTGGGAAATGCCCGTGGCTGAACATTTCATTTCCGGAAGACCGCGGCCGGATTATCGGGCTGCTGAACCATCTGAGGCCGGACTAGAGGGCTTCTACCGTACATGCAGTAAACATAGGGTTGTAAAATTGGTACTCACGAGAATAATGAAAATGCACTTAAACCGAATGCTAACAAAAGAAAGTTCTATGCTAAGGTCCTAAGTCAAATGCTAATGAAGTGTTGGGTGTTTAACCAATACTTTTGTGTAATGAATGGAACAACACTAAAACAATGACTTAACTGAAAATGCAGGAAACAAGAACAGCGCTATGAACATCAGGCACGGCAAAAGGCAACATCTATAAAGCAACAGGTTGCCGAACGAAAGAAAATAGATGAGTTCAATGATTCAATTTGTGGTGCTTTTTTTCTATTTGTTGTTTTTTATTCGATATGTTGGGTTTTTCAGTCAGAACTTGGATATGTAGAGGTGGTTAGGTCTGGCATCGGTGCTACGAAAATTTGTAATATTGAGGTCATTCTGGCTAATCGTATAATGGGGTAGAAATAACATTTGATTGGTAGACAGATTTAAGAGAAATGAGAGAACTTTGTTACATTAAGGATTTCGTTATATTGAGATTCGAAGTTCCACTGTAATATCAGTGATATAATATTCAAAACTTTATGTGGTGTACTTCTTTTAAAATCATTTCAACTGTTCAACAGGTTTTTCGGACGTACATTGTGGGAACTGGGCTGAAAGTGCATCTCTCATCTGGAGCATTATCACTGCAGCAGGATCGGACCCAGCTACTCAGAGAGAGTGAGTCTATCTTACTTGACCAACTGCCTTAAAAACACTCAGGCCTGTTGTACATTCAATCTAGGCTAAATTGATTTTTAAAATAGTGTTATTGTAACATTTATATTTAAATCATCATTTCTAATTAAGGTGGTTTGGCTGTGTGCTATTTATTTTCATGTGTAAACGAATGGTTGATGACTGTAGATTTTGTTTTAACAGGAAAGACAAGATTATTTGAGATTGACATTTCTTATCATGATTCTGGTTATCGTAATCTGTTCCACAGGGCTGGGCGTCGGCTGGGAGAGCTTGGTGGACATTCTGGTGATCACTCCCGGCCGTCTGGTGGAGCACCTCTACAGCACACCGGGCTTCTGTCTGCGGCAGCTACAGTACATCGTCATCGACGAGGCTGATCGCATTGTTGACAACATGCAGAATAACTGGCTGAGACATCTGGACCAGCATCTCAGCGTTCAAGGTGTGGCGAGAACACTTTTGGTGTTAGTAGATTCCATGTGTAACATAATAAAAATACTAAACGTATGGCTTGTAGTGAAGGGAGATCAGTTATTAACTGACAGTTCTCCTCGCCTGAGAGGCCTGCACTTTTTTGTTTTCTATGAAGATGGCCCAACGGCTTAGCGTGACTTCCGAACCACAGGAATGGCTGGACGATCTTTAACATAATGTGTAACCTAATTTCTGAGGAGGGGTGAATGATTAATATTTCGGAACTATCCTTCCAGCTTCAGAAATACAACACCGATGTAAATGCCAAGGATGTGTTTAGGAGAGAATAAAACTTCTTTCAGGGGTCAATTTATCAAAAGTTTTTATAATTTGTGAAGCACAAAATCATTATAAGATAACACAAATGAATAATTTAGAACGAAATGCTGGTGTTGCTCTGACCATGTTTGCGCAGGGCTCAGAAACCAATCGTGACCGCAAGGACAATTACGATGTTGTGTTGGGTACATTCATACTTGCTTTCTCAAAAGTTGTTGGGATGTTGCCTAAAATTTAGATACAACTATACAGCACCTTTTCATGGGCTGCAGAGTTTGTTTACACGCCAATTTATCTAAACTTATGTTGATTGCTGATTATGAAGAATTGTTTGAGAACTGAAGTTTGAAGTGACGGTGTATTGGAACCTAATGTTGATTGCTGATTATGAAGAATTGTTGAGAACTGAAGTTTGAAGTGATCGGGCCTTGCAGTTTGTGTATAGCAGATTACGTAGGCTTGTCTCACCCAAATATAAATTTGAGCAGTCGCTTCTTGACCAGACACCACATGCATATGTGTCTGCCCTATTAGAAAAACAAATTAACGAAAAAGTGACAAATTGCTAATAATATTGAACAAAAAAAAACTACTATTGTAACCGAACAAAATGTTCCTGGGAAAAGGTAAAATATCTAGTAAACCTTGACTTAGTGGATTTGGGTATTTCCTGGAATATTTTTGGGGATTTTCTCCAAAAATTGGGTAAAACCAACCCTCATTAACAAAAATTACCCACCAATGTGGTAATTTAATTAATACCACTTATTTACAGGTTTAAATTTTTTTACCCCTTTTTGCCTAATACCCTCATAGGGTTGGGATGGGTAGGGGGCGAATATGTATTAGTCAGGTGAAATAGCCACCTTAAAAAGATTTTTTTCTATTTTTGTAAATTATTTGCCAGACTTTAGAGTTCAGGTTAATTATGGGGTTTTTCCAATTCCATTATACAACTGATTACATTTTTTCATATTTTACCCTCACTTTACACCCCTGCCACCCCTTGGAGGGAAGGATGAGTGGGAGTTGAATGCTTTATATTAATGCAATCTATATATTATTAGAAAATTTTTGGCTTTAATTTTTTTATCGCTCAATATAAAAATTTGAATTTTTCCCCCATTTTCCACCCCATCTCACCCCTATAAGAAATTTTGTTGGGTAATATTTGTTGATGATGGTCGGTATAACCCGATTCTGGGAGGAAATCCCCAAAAATATCCCCGGAAATACCTCAACCCATTAAGTCAAGGGTTTACCGGTTAGGGTAGTGTATTGTTTGATGAAGGTGATTCGGTTATTGTCTGTCATTGGTGTTAAATTAGATTGTAATACGAGTGTTAAATACAATTTACTATGGAATTAAAGTTGTGAATATATTAGTAGCGAGTGTGTGTGTTGGCAATTGAGATGGTGTAGTGGATGTATTAGTGACATTTGTGGTTTTAAATAAAATGTGATTGCCCTGGTCCAAGCCCTAAGCTGAGACATGGCATAGGCCTCTAACCTAGCCCAATGCCAAGCCTAACTTGTGCTTTAGTTGAGTCTTAAGTGTTTGTTTTCAATATCTTATTTGTAAAGAAACGCAATAAGATATGCGTTATCCCCCTTCCCCAAATATGACATCTTACACATGAACGATTGAAATTTTCTAATTTTGGCTCAATTACACTTTTTTATTGGATTAAGGCAGTCTTCAATGCAGATTATTCTCAGTGGAGGTTGGATAGTTTGTTGCTTTTCTGATTATTGCGCTGAGTTGTTCGAAATCAGTGATAAAGATATTTATGTAAAACAAATAAAGAAATTGGTCAATTGGTTGTAAACCAGCTGTTCTAAGAGCACCAGTCTCTTGATTGGAGTTGAAGGTGTGCCGCAATAATTTTTTAGGCCGGTATAGCTGAGGCCAACTTATCCCAGGAAAGCAGCAAAGTGGACGAACAGGCAGCCTTCGTTGTCCACAAAGTCCTTTCTACTACACCACTTTTTTCTAGCATACCATTGTTTTTCCAGAGGTAGTTGGTGTTTTAAAGGAAGGTGATCCACTCAGGCTCACTGCTGAGTAAAAATGCATTTTCTTTTTTTGGACCTGGAATTCAGGTACGATACTTGTCTATAAGCTCCACCAATTTTAAATATGGTTTTGTTTGGTTTGGTTAGGTCTTATGGGTTACTATAATCTAGAACCAATCAACCAATCATGGTCAATCTTGTTTCCGTATTATCACTTTTTTTACAACGATGCAAATTATTTACTAGAGCCGTTACAGGTCAGACACTAATGATTTGTGTGATTTTTATTGCGTGTAGGCCTACTTTAAGATGAGTGAACAAAGATAACAGATGCAATAATACTTACTCATGTTAATCTGACTTGGGATATGTACATATTTCACACCATATAGAATATGTACATATTTCATAGGATTCACTACACCAAAGAATTATTATAGGTTGCTAACCTAACCTAACCAAAGTTGCTACACACTCGCCAATCTCCATTCCGACATTGCTGCCTTCTTTAACTCTGATTTAAAAACTGCATCTACCTGATTACCTAACAATTGTGCAAAAATAACTTAGGTTTTTTAATTTAATTTTTACCATATAATCTTAAAATAAATGGTGGTGCCTGAGATTTATGCACCATTCTATCAATCAATATTTATGTAGTTATTGCATTTTTTGCAACTTGATTACTATATACAGTAAAACCTTGATAGTTTGACACTTTGTGGACTTAGAAAGTGTCCAACTATCGAAAAGTCGTACTATAGGGAGTATACAGTAAATTTTAATACAGGGAGCATAAAAATGACAAGTTGAATGTAAGAAACACTAAATTAATGAAAACAACTTAATTGAACTATAAATACAGAAAAAATTAAAATCACACACCATTTTATGTACATTTTCACCTTTGTCAGTCCCCAACATTGACATTATCAGTCGTTAATAAGTTGTCACGGACCGTGTCGAACTACAGAGAGTCGAACTATCAAGGTTCTACTGTAATTGCTTAGTGTAAATTAGTTTTGAAAAGCAGAGTTGTATTCTTTGAATAACTGGGTAGTAACGGTTTCATTTCTTGAATCCTAGCTCCCAATTAAAAAAATGAGTCTCAATTTAAAATAGAAACCAAGCGTTGATGTTGTGCAGGCTGTCCGCTGCTCACCCTGCACAACCTGAGGCAGCTGCCGCGGCGGCCGCAGAAGCTTCTGTTCTCCGCCACACTCAGCACTGACCCTGAGAAACTCAACCAGCTCAACCTGTTCCAGCCCCGGCTTTTCACCTCCGTCGTCGAGGCGACCATGGATAAAGGTGGGTAGCAAACACATAAACTGATTTGTTGGGTTCAAAAGGAGCTGTAAAGCCACCTTATTCATAAATTTAATTGTTCGTTGTTTATCATGATCACTACCAATATTATTTTTTTTAACTGTTAATATGGTTATTTCAACAAGAGCGGGGTACCATATAGTGCAATAATGGATTTTGGCACTAATTGAAAAATCCAAATTTGTGTCAACAAGAAATTTTTCTCATTTAAAGATACTTAAAACCTTGAAGTTGGAAGAACACAATAGCTATAGAGAGGTGTGTAGCTATGATACTGGTATTTATTCAGTATAATCTCGGTTAAATTGCTCTCATTCAGCAACAATTGACGTTACAGGAACGGAAGGTGAGTTCATCGGCAAGTTCACCACCCCGGCCGAGCTGACGGAGCGCATGGTCCGGTGCACGCTAGCAGTCAAGCCACTGGTGCTGTATCAGCTGATCATGGCCAACAGCTGGTCTCACGTGCTCGTCTTCACCTCCAGCTCCCGCTCCGTCCATCAGCTGTGCGCCCTGCTCACCCTTCTGGCTGCCAAGGCCCAGCGGAGACTCAACGTTGCCGAGATATCCGCTGAGTGCTCGTTCAAGAAGAGGGAAAGCGTATTGAGCGCCTTCGCCTGCGGGAACGTTGATGTGTGAGTTAAAATGAGGGTTGTATAATCTTTTTAATATTATTGTAGAAAATACTGGTTAAAACTGGATTGTTACTTTTAGATTTTTCTTTGAGTGGCAAAGTTTTTACTTTTACATAATTTTTTGGAGACTTTTTGGAATTGTAACGTAACTGCTGATTACTTTCAGACGAATTTGTAAGTCAGATTATAAGCAAAAATAGATCTCTGTCACTTCATAACCAACATACATGTACTTTAGGTTAGTTTTCCTCATACAGAATCATAAGATTACGCAATTTACGCACGGGCCACCTTGTTTTTATAATAAAATTATATACTAAAAATTCATAGCTGTTTTCTTCTTTTACTTTGTTTATATTGACAGCCATAACAATCAATATAAAGTACGGTTAAAAACTAATAATTTTTTTATTATAGTGTCATTCAATAAATCAGTAACTGGCTGCAGTGGAAAACTAAATGTTTTTACTGGAGCACGTGTATGGTACCTTGACAGTTGAGTCAGTTGTTTTCAGTATTTCTTTTATTTTGATTTTTAACTCCGTTAGACCAGTGTTAAAATTCTAAGAATTCTAAGGATTACAACAAAATAAGATTCTTCCAAGTACATAGATATTATTTATCCCACAAATTAGTTAATTGCAAAGATTGAAGAAAATCGTTAGAGCTGTTTTTGAGATCCGCGTACATACATATAAACAAATTAATGTATAGGATTAAAATTACATAAGAAATTATAAAATTTAATATATTTTGCCTATTGCCCGATTGTTATAATCGGCCTATTCTTTATATAATTTATTGTTATGTTATTTTATAATATGGTTTATGTAGTTTTTATTACATAAATTTAAGGTGTTCCTTAATGGTTTTTAGTTTTTTTTTTTTTTTTTTTTTTTTTTTTAGTATAATTATTAACAATCTAGAATTAGTGCTGACTATGGAATTGTAATAAAATTTAATTAATTGCAAATTAAGACATTCACTACCTAACGTTAATGTATTTTAATTGAGAAGTAACAATTTCAACTTGGAACCAGATGAATAATTATTGGGTTTCATTTTTATTTGGCATTAGTTGAACAAAACATTTCATTGGCCAACAAATAAAAATAATAATACTAAATTAAAATAAAATATACCAGTAAAATTTTGTAATCCGTTCTTGCCAATAAGATTTTAAATCAGTCAGCCTGGTAAATTAAAAAAATGTACCTTATAAATAACCTAAACTATCCTGACTCAGCCTACAGTCAACTCCCGATTATTCGGGGTAATGACTGGTTGAAGGGTCCCGGATAACCCAAAACCACGGTTAAAACAAAGAGTTCAATAAATTAAGTAAAACACGAAATAAACAAATAAGTTTTAATTAAGGGTCTGCGGGTTTCAAGTTTTTATTATTTGTTATTGACCAAACCTTTTTGGAATGAATAAACATATCTATAATTGAGTAAACAAGGAACACAATAAAAGGGTCCAACGTGGACAAAAAACCAAGGCCAGGTGTTCTATTGTTTGTCATCGGCAGCGGGGATGGGTGGGTGGGGTGAGGGGGGGGAGGGTCGCTTGGGATAATTTATTCAAGATAAGAGCACGCGTACAAAAACGAGTGATGGTTCATCTTTTTGTCTAATTGTTAAAAATGTTATAACAACCAAATGTCCCAAATGTATGCTAATTATTGAATTAGGTTAATAAATTTATAACTTTGTCAATTAAAATTTTAATGTTACGGTACTTTAACAAAAATTTCTTGAATTGCAAAACAAATGCATTTTGAAATGTGTTGTTTAGAATGATATAGGCTAAGTTAAAATTAATAGGGGTCACTGAACAGCAGACAAATCAGAGCGATAATTACAGACAAAACTGGAAACTAAATACAGTAGGACCTTACTTGGTTTCTATTTTAGCTCATCCCGACGGACGACCAGTTGTTTATTAGCTAGCAGTCAAGGTCATACCCGCCATTGCGGCTTCCCATCCCCATCCCAACACGCCGCCATCGCTCTGACTCGTCCCTGACCACATGACTACGATCACAATTACGCCACCGAATAATTTACAGATTATTTTCCGTGTTTCATTGCTTTTTTCCATTGATAATTCAAATAATAATTAGTAAAGATATTTCTTCTTAAGTAATTTAAACATAATTAGATTGATAAATGATGGTATTGTTGTCAAAACTGAGAAAATAAATGAAGTTGAAATTGACGTTTTGTGACCCCGGTTAATCCGCAACCCGGTTTACCCGCCCCCGGATAATCGGGAGTTGACTGTATTACCTGCCAGATATCTCACCAGTGACAAATGAAACCAAACTGGAATTGCTTTTGCAGAGTCTTAATCTTGTGTATTGTTGTGTTACAGCCTGGTGAGCACTGATGCACTAGCGCGAGGCATGGACATTCCCGGGGTCAAGTTTGTCGTGTCGTACGACATGCCCAAGTTTGTCAAGGCCTACATTCACCGGGTGGGGCGGACGGGGCGGGCAGGGCAACTGGGGACTGCGGTCACCATGGTGACACACACACAGGTAATGTACAAGGACTATTCAGAAATTAAGCTCCGCTTATGTCTAGTGAAAGGAAGATTTACAGTGCTAGCGTACCTGAGAAAATTATGTTCAGCATAATTTTCTTAGGTAAGCTAACTGAGTCCTTTCTCCTTTTTTGAAATCCTAATCAGCAAAAGGGATTTTCCTTGAAAACTAGTGAAAGGAAGGGTCAAGGTAGAGTCATGTGAGCACCAGAGCTGGTTAGATAAACTCTTTTATAAACAAATCTGAAATAGTGAAGGTTGGTAGTACTGCAATGTGCACTATAATTCAATATCAAAGTGACTGCTTCATCAAATGTCACTTGCTCTACTGCCACTTATGGCCGACCTCTGTCAAAATTAAACCCGCGGATTATTTGTGTCCATCTTTGTTCATCTATCAAGCTAAATATTGAAGAAAGATGATTTAATGTATTATTCATACATATAATTGATTTTCCCAACCAGATTGTTGGTTCCACCCAATAAACAGGTATAACCAAGGGCGCTGCGGCTATGATGGACCGCCCGGACTCTCTTTTCTTCATTGTGTTCATCAGTGCTTCAAATTGTGCTAGCAATATGGTTGCCGACTCTAATAACGCGAATTATCTATTCCCAATAAACTGGATGGCACCCAATTAGCAATGGATATCCTTAGGCTTTATTTTTTGTTCAAAGAAATTAAATTGCAAGCGATAGCCAAATGGTAATAGAGATGGCAGAGCAGGCGCTCAATCTTTTTGCAGTCATTTAAATTTTAATCCATAGCGCTCAGCACAGCTCTACTATTCTAAATGACTTAAATATAGCTTCCTAAATAATTGACCAATCCAACGCTGGCATTCGCATGCCTCTTCTCATCCTTAGCCTCACCAGATAATAGCAAAAGTTACTTACTGAGTAACCCTCGTAGTATCTGTGAAAAACCCCTTGACACTGCTCGAGATGCTGAACATCAACGATTATAAGACGTGTTAAAAAAAGTTGTTTATAAAAATTCTTACATTTACTCCTAAGACTCCGCAAACTAAAAATTACGATGTTTTACAGGTTATTGTTTGTTATATGGATGTCTTTAGTTTTTTTAAAGTTGTGTTTAACTAGGATCTTTAAAAAACATATAATTTTAAAGAGAATGGGTAGGAAGTAAATATTGTATGGAAATTACTTGAGTCCATGTTGAATGGTTTTTGAGTTGTAATCCCCAAAAGGCAGCCATGCCTGTGATAATCTCAGTGAATGTGACAATACTGGTCCTGCACTTGTTCTTAACCACAGTTTACAGTGTGCTGTGGCGGTTAGATTAAATATTTTATTGCTCAATATATCAGAAACACTTTCAAACTTTACACTTTCATGTTTTCATTACTTTCAACTGAAATAACACACACAAATCAACTGGGAGAGGCAGAAGGATGCCTAGCTTTGGCCCAGCTAGCTGTCTAGGCGACTGAACTCATCGTTACGTAGTGACTTATTTTGAATTAGTGAAAGTGGTGCTGACTGTTTGAGGTATAAAATACCTAACCTAACCACCTCAGGGCTCTGTAAACCTGAGGCATCCATATACCAAACAATGTGCTTTCTCTATTGTACCACTGGTTTTATAGAAATAAAAGTTAACTATTTATCCGGTTGTTTAAAATAGTTAAATAACTAAACAAAAAAATTACTTTGTATTCCATTATGATTTGCCTATCCCCTTGCAGGTTGGTTTGTTCCAACAAATGCTTCAAACTGCTGGCAAACAAGATGCTGTTACAGAACTGGCTGTTGATGAACAAGAACTCAAATCTTTCGAGGAACCATTCAAGGAGGCGCTAAAAGAACTTAAAAATGTTACAAAGGTACGAGCGACACTTATATACATTAATAATTCAAAAACATAGTGTTGGTTAGTACAGTCTTATGTCCAACTTACGACTTCTTTCATCACTTCATCCAAGATGTTTAGATATTTCATTTTTAAGATCTAGGGAGAAAACTACTGAATGAATCATGCTTATTTTTGTGTCAGCGTACTAATTTTGGCCTGTTGGAGAAGGGGAAATATGGAATCAGAAAACTTTGTAGAAAGAAAATACAGCCTTTTTCAAGCCCTTTTTGTAACTCATTAATTTTGTTTTTAAATTTGTTCACTGCTCCTCTTGATCCATCTCCTACATCCAAATTTAACACTATTGCTATATCACTATGCCACTGTACAAAAGGCTGATGCAATATATGCATAGTTAAAGGTGAATATGAATTTATTCACTTAAAGAATTACACATATATATATACTCTTTTCACTAATTACAGTAGAACCTCCCTTATCCAATCTGCCGATAACAGACTCCTCCTGATATATAACCTAGTGTCCGTCCGTCTATGTGTGATTTTTGAGCTACCGTTGGTGCTGAGCCTGTCGAAACGTGAAACTATTTCTTATTTATTGAGACAATTGTGTCTAAAATATTGTAATTTGTTAGTTATTATACATATCTTGTTGTTTCAATGAATGTGTTTAAGGCACACAAAGTTGTATTACAATACAACTTTAAGTAGCTGTTTTTCTACCTGAGAAATGTGTTTCATTTGCTCCTTCCAATATCCAAATTTGTAGCTGTTTTTAGCCGGGACCGGGACCCTGGCCCGGTCCCGTTATGGTCAGGGAGATATGGGAGGTTCTACTGTATAGTTCTCCCTGATGATTGATTGGTTGAATTTGATCATCATTGTAATTTTGTTTAAATATTTAGCATCTTTTATGTAATTACAGTATAAGTCTAAGTATATTGAGTAGTAAGTTATAATTTTTTACTGTCGTCAAATTTAGTAAGTGAAAATTATTTTTTTCTTTTTACCATGAATAACGTCAAATATATGTTAACATAGGATGAAGAAACAGAAAAGTTACACAAGACAAAGTCTCTGAAAAGAGTTACCTCATCAAAGATCACCTTCAAAGGGAAAAAGAGGAAGAAAAAGCAGCAGAATATTGCAATAAAACAAATAAAGAAGGAATCAGAGTGACTCTGCTATGTATAGATTTTTATATAATAGAAAATAAAAAAATAAACTCTGACACTATGCATTTTTAAAGCCCTTCATATATATGTATTTTCGCCATTTCTTAAATATATTTATACAGGGTGTTCGGAAAAAACGTTTCAGGAATTCAGGAGGTTATTGCCCACATCAAAATAAGCAAAAAGGTTCCTGTAAACATATGTCCTAAAATGCTTCGTTAACCCGCTAGCCGCCATTTTGTTTTTTACACTAAATAATTTTTATTTCCGTAATGGATCATTGTATTAAATTAATATTTGGCATGCACCTTCATCATAGCAATACCCATTTTCAAGAAAAGAGTTATTTTTTTCCAATGTATATTTTCAAAATGGCGGCCATTTTAAAATTTTAAACTAAAATATCTCAAAATCGGTAAATTTTATTAAAATTTTATTAGACACAAAAAAGTTGACGAATTGAATTATCTAACCAATGGTACCAAGTTTGTAAGGATCCGACAACAAATAACGGAGTTATTGAGATTTTTCTGCTTAAAAACATTGATTTTGCATTGCAATTAATGCAAATTAAGGTAATTTTAAATGAAAAATCTCAATAACTCCGTTATTTGTTGTCAGATCCTTACAAACTTGGTACCATTGGTTAGATTATTAAATTTGTCAACTTTTTTGTGTCTAGTAAAATTTTTATAAAATTTACCGGTTTTGAGATATTTTAGCTTAAAATGTTAAAATGGCCGCCATTTTGAAAATACAAATTGGAAAAAAATAACTTTTTTCTTGAAAATGGGTATTTTTATGATAAAGGAGTATGCCAAATATTAGCTTAATACAATGATCCATAACGGAAATAAAAATTATTTAGTGTAAAAAACAAAATGGCGGCTAGCGGGTTAACGAAGCATTTTAGGACATATATTTACCGGAACTTTTTTGCTTATTTTGATGTGGGCAATAACCTCCTGAATTCCTGAAACGTTTTTTCCGAACACCCTGTATATAAATAAGTATATTTGTAATTTGTGATTGTGTGTTCACTAGTTTTAGTCACTGTGTGTATGATGGAATACAGTAGGAGCTCTTTTAACCGACCCCTACGGGACCAGACTATGGTCGGTATGGATGTAGACTAGGTTGTAACACGGGCGAAGTGACTTTTCTAAATATCTCACAAATTGCTTAAATGCTGTTTATAATCATGGGATACACTACTTAATCTACTATCAACTTAAATTTGGTAAATTATTGTAGTAAAGACGTCAAAAGACGGCCACCCATTAAAAACGTAGCCACGCAGATGTGGCGTAACCAAATTGTAGTTCTCACTCTGTCACTCACATTATGATGATCACACTATTTTTTAGTTAGGCGCATAAAGCAACTAAAACTAGAATTATTGCCTATGTACACTAACGTGAACAGATTTCTCATAGCATAGGCATGTTAAAATCAATTTACGGTGGCGCGATCTTCCACCCTTCCACGGTGTACATGGAAGTACAAGTCACATATCTTAAGTAAATAGCATTACCACTCTTCTTATTTTGTTATACAAAAACCATTTTTAACAGATACTAAATTGGATTTTTGAGTTATTTATTAATTATTAGTTTTATTTAGATAAATGAGTCTAACAATATTAATTGTATAGTAAATGCCAAAATTAGAGAGACTGGAGGCAGGTAGTCCCAACCCGTCCTAATCCTTTGTTGACAAAACACCCCCTATTGTAGCGCGGCCGGCCGGTTCGGCACCGGAAGGCCGCCCGGTTCTCGGGGAATCCTCAGAATTTTGGCCACTGCCTCAATTATCCAATAATCGAACCAATGCACGTACAATAAAAATTCATGGACTATGTGTTGCGTGTTGATTAGACGATTATAACAAAATTTGAATCATAGTTCTACGATGTTTAATAACCATTTTAAAAAGGGATAATTCTCAGACAAAATAGGAGTTACACCTTAGGCAGTGGCCAAAATTCTGAGAATTCCCCGAGACCCGGGCGGCATTCCGGTGCCGAACCGGCCGGCTGCCCTACAATAGGGGATGTTTTGACAACAAAGGATTAGGACAGGCCAGGACTACCTGCCTCCAGTCTCTCTAATTTTGGCATCTACTATACAGGCCAATATTTTAATTCGGGACAGATTGACTTAAAAGAAAAATTTTTAAATGCAATGAAATTTATTTTATGTTTTTAATACTTATGGAGGGGTCAGTGTCAAAAAAACCAAGTCCACCGAAGCAAGTTTGAGATAAAGTTTAACAGCTGTAATTAATTATCCGTTTTGATAAAATACAATTTTACAACTCAATGTTGTTTATACTAGTGTTACTTAGACTTCACATGCATATACATATATTCCTTCATAATATGTGCACTGTAGGACCAAAAGGTAATGAAACAGGCAGGACTTGGTTCACTTTGCTACTGAAAGGCCGGCCGCACACCGAAACGGACACGACGCGACGAGACGTGATGAAACCTTTTACGACTTCGCGAGCGAAGACACTAACATATGTTTTATAGTGTTTGGGTATTCCATTTAATAATATGTTTTTACCTTTGTTCGCGAAGTCGTAATATGCTTTGTCTTGTCGCGTCCGTTTCGGTGTGCGGCCAGCCAAAGATTTTTTAATGTGGGGTAAAATGAAGCCATTATTCATATTACAAGTTATTTATGTTAGACTTTTTATCACATAAAGTTTTTACATGGTTACAAATTACTACATATATTCAATTTTGTCATCATCTCCATCTGAAGAACCCTCAGCAGAGGCTGCAGAGCGAATAGGGATCTCAAATCAGGGATACTGAGCAATTTTGGATACCTAAAAATCCCGTGATTTTTTTTTTATTTTCAATCCTGGATTTTTTGGGGATTGTCAAAATCCTGATTGTCCAAATCCAGATTGTAAAAATACTCAAGTTATGAGTACTTGTTGTGTAATTTATCGAGAATTAGAGTAAAAATTTATATTACAAAGCAGAATATCATGAATTCCTATGGTATATGAATCCCAAGTTTGATCCCGGGATCATCGTTAACCAACCCCAAAATCCCGGGATCGGAATTTCGGCTCAGGATTGATATCCCATAGAGCGAGTTGTAACTTGGTAAATTCATGAGGTATGCTTGGTATACTTGAGGAATGTATGGAAGAAGTGAAATCATGTGCATCTTCTTTGCATCCGACATTGGGTCTGATAAATTGAAAGTCCTTGTTGGCAGGCAAGCCCTTGTTAATACAAATACAATGACAGTATTTAAAGATGAGCTTTACCTTAGTAGTGTGTTTTTGCGGTTGCTGGCTCAGTTCAATGACCTCTGAGGAATGTGATGACGTCATCGCCAAGGTCAACGACCCCGATGACGTCATCGATGACGTCATCGACGATGACGCAATCGATGACGTCATACCCATGACGTCATCAAAATGACGTCATCGATGACGTAATTGATGACGTCACCATCGATGACGTCATTTCCGTGACGTCACACCCATGACGTCACAGAAATGACATGCTGATGACGTCATCATCCATTACATCATCAAAATGACGTCACTGACACTGTTAAGGTCAAGGTCACGCCGAAACTCAAAATTTTTTGGCACTTTTGCCGTTTCTCGCACTACGCTCCGAGTTTCAGTCAGAGTCCACGTGACCTTGAAGACTTGGAGCGAATTTGCGATGAGAAACAGCAAAAGTGCCAAGTCAAACTCGAGTTTGCGACATGACCTTGCTTAAACCGTCATCCACTAGTCCTCAGAGGCCATTGAACAAGCACAACATCCGCAATTTCATATTACTGTGACCTTGAACACTTAACAACTACAGAGCGCCGACACCGATGCGCACCCCACGACAGCCACCGAGTGACTGACTGTCAGGCTCTGTGTATGCTAGGTATATCGGCTTGAGAGACTAAGACTCTAAACTGTCAGGAATGGGAGTAACTAACTGAATTTTGCAAGGAAAAGTCATTTCATCCAATATTTTAAACAAATCCTCATCAGTAAAACTGACATTAGTCTGTTTTGTATAAAACTTAGGGTGTCCGCGCAACAGTTTGCGCCACTTAGCTAAAGTTGAAACCCTCTTAACTTTCAGTGGTGGACAGTGAGCAACTAATAAAGTCTTAACACGGCTAAGTTTCTTACCTAAAGCGTCCCGCGACATGGCTTCCCCTCACAAAAGTCCGCACAATACTGAGAGACTGCTTGTAGCGCATGAGTCAAGGGAAAAGAGGTGGGGGAAACAGCAGGAGTGGGGGAAGGTCACAGTGGCGGGGGAAGGTGAGGTGGTACGCTGGAGTTTCGCATCACTTCACCATGAGCTGTCCTACAGTCAACACACTGTTCTCTTGGCCCGAGTTGGCACTAGAAGAAACATTTCTGTACAGCTTAGGCTGTGAGAGCCGAGGGAGCAAAGTCAAAGTGGAAATTGTGTTAAACTCCAAGATGAAGAGTCTCCTAAATAAACTAATTGTATCCTTGCAATCTCCTATAACTTTAGAGAAATACCACTTTATTAAGCAACACCTTATACTTTGGCAAAACGAAGCAGAAATGGAAAAGATTACAGTAAAATTAATTTAACTTAAAACTTGGACTGGACACTCATGGCTATACCACGTGGCGTGCAAACGCCACCCTAAACATTACAAGTTAGGTTATTGAACACCTCTGGTACGATAACCGATGTGCTAGAGTTAAAGTGTGATGACCTTGAGTCAAAACACTGAAATACTACAAGTCGATATCGTCCCAGAGTCAAAGTGTAGTGACCTACATTCAGAACTTGTAAAATTACTTACATATAGAGAGCTAGAGAACAGCGAGGCGCACCGCATGGAAGCCGGAGACATACTGGCGAAGCGGTGTTGTGCAGCCTAGGGACCCAGTTGTGGTGGGGGTATAGCCAACACTTAGAGTACAAGTGTTGTGGGTGACCTTTACCCACTTAACTTACCTCGACCCCCCCCCCCCGACAAAAAGTGGGAACCCCCCCCCCCCCCCGACAAAAAGTGGGAACCCCCCCCCCCGACAAAAAGTGCGAACCCCCCCCCCTCCACCCCCACCCCCTCCCCCACCCCTGATATCCTGGGCGTGGCAGCCCCGGTGGGGATATAAGGGGGTCCGGCCAGAGCCGGCTCGCAGTCCGCTCCCGCGCGTTGAACGTGAACGACCGGGACGGACCGCCATAGGCATCACTAAACATTGAATGGCGCCTTCAGTGTTTAGCGAAGTCTACTCTAACTTTAAGACTTATATTAGTTGTAAGATATTGCGTTTGGGTATTGCGAATTGTTTTATATGAGAGTGTTTTACTTGTACCCTATGTCTCCTGTGTCTTTTATCCTTTGTGTCTTGTTTGTTATATGTGTTTAATGTGTATGTGCTTGTTCCAGCATTGACTACGTTGAGCTCAATTGTGTGTTGTAAGTGTGTTATATGTTTCTAAAGTGTATACGCTTGTTTTAGCAATCCCCCTTGAGCTTTTTCAATGCTCAAAGTAAATTGTAAAGTCAGGGAACGGGAGTAGGCCCCCGTGTAAAGCCACTTTTAATAATTGGTAGGCTCCTTGCCAGGCATGCAAAAGGTTGCGGATGGCATTTGGGGAGCATGTCCGTTTGTAAGCTGGCAAGCAAAAGGTTGTGGCGGCCTCTGCACTCGGACCGAGGACGTAAGCCATTAGGGTGTCCTCAGTATGTTTCCCTTCTGGAAACTCAAAATTATGTAAATGAATCTTTGTTAGCTATTTGTGTTTTTAGTCCCCAAGGCCCCCGAACATTCGTGGTTCGCCATGGATGTACGGGGGCCGAAATTTTTTAATGTCCGTGTGGCCTTGACCCACAAAGACTTGTAAAAATTCAATGCATTGTAAATTTAAAATATTAAAGATAGGTTACGGGAGTAGGCCCCCGTGTAAAGCCTATTTTAATTATCGGTAGGCTCCTGCCAGGCATGCAAAAGGTTGCGGATGGCATTTGGGAGCATGTCCGTTTGTACGCTGGCATGCAAAAGGTTGCGGCGGCCTCTGCACTCGGACGAGGACGTAAGCCACTAGGGTGTCCTCAGTTTGTTTCCTTCTGGAAACACAAAATTATGTAAATGAATCTTTGTTAGCTACTGAAAAGACAATGCAGTAAATGTTTACAAGTCTTGCGTGGCGAAGGGTACACGACATTGGATGTTGCCTTGTTGTCATAGTTGGGTCTCTTCGGAGGCTACAGCGATGACAACCCAAGTGCCTCACACCCCCAAAGGGGGTGTGGGGCTTAATTTTTTTAAAGTTTTTTTGTGACCTTGACCTAAATATGTAAAATCTTTCAAAGTGTTTAACAGTCAGGTCTTATTAACACAGTTAATACATTAATGTCTGTTAAAAAAATATAACAGTTAGGTATTTGTAACCCACAAGTTTGGAGTTGTTTATAGTTGGGTCCCTTGGGAGGCTTCAGCTATGGTAACATAAATGCCTCAAGTGGGGCTTATTTTTTTAAAAAGTGCGAACCCCCCCCCCCCCCAAAAGTGCGAACCCCCCCCCCCACCCCCCCACCCCCACCCCCACCCCTGATATCCTGGGCGTGGCAGCCCCGGTGGGGATATAAGGCGGCCGGGCTGCACGCACTTCTCATTCCGGTCCAAGCTCCCATACGGACAGGTACTCTCTCTCGCTCTTGAGACTTTTGTTTTACAAGTTCACTTCTTTCTTTACATCTATTCTTTTCATTCATTACAATGGGTAAAATGGGTCTGAAGCTGAAAAACTACCCATCAACTTCAACCTCGACCGACACGTCTCGACCCTCATCATCCTCGACTTCGATCCTGGAATACCTGATGACTGCGAACATCCTGAGCTGCCTGACGATGCCGCCACCGCCGCCGCCGCCGCCACAGCCCGCCTCAATGCCCAGCCTGTCGCCATTGCCGGCGACAGTGGAAGAGGCTGGTGCACAGCCATCGTCAGGAGAACCCGTCAAGTCGTCAGGTCGAGTCCCGGTAGCCTCTCCAGCACTCTCGCTGCTATCGGACTCAGGATCGGAGTCTGCGGCTTTTGAAGAGACGTCTAGGTCGAGGATCACCCCATACAGCAGAACCCGGAAAATCCTCTCATACACTACATCCCAATGTCCCTCACCTATATCCCCCATGCCACCTACACCAACCAAACCACCCCGTAAATCCATCTTCTCCCCTGATCTTCCCACCATAGACCTAACACGCTCTCCTACCCCGCCCAAAATTGTTTGCTCCATCCCGCTTGAACAATCTTTGCCCCTTCTACCTCCTTCCAGCCCCATCCCTTCTAGCCAGCCTAATTCAGAGAAGCTCCAAGACACTCCGCTAAAGAGTCCAACACAGAAACGTAAACGCGTTAAAGCCCCTGCTGGCAAGGGTAAGAAATGCGATTACGCTTGGATGTCTAGTAAGTTTGGGGTTTTGTGTTGCCAGAAACTTGCTTGTGCAGAAGGGGATCGCTGCCAACGACACCTCAAAAGTACAGTCAAATTTCGGCAATTCAAACCCTATACTCTGTACATTAAGCCTAAAACGTTTAAGTTCAGACATCCCCACGGTCCGCAACCGCGGGATATTAGAAGGCTAAAGGTTGATGAAAAATATTATTTCATTGGTCAGACATATGGAGCAGGTAATAAGAAAGTAGAAATCGTTGTAAAAGGTGAAGGCCACCTTTGTACAATGCAAGTACCACCTCGGATGGTACAAAGAGAATTTTTCATCCCTAAAGCCTATCTAATACGAAGGAAAGGATGTGAAACCGTGTGGGAAATGGACTAGGACATGGGCCCACCAAAAAAAAACAAAATTGTTAGGCTGTGTTGGACAATATTTAAAAAGTCTTTTTCCAAATTATGTTTCCAAATTTAGTCTTAACCCTCTTAAAGTAAGGGAGAGGGGTATTATACAAGTCAAGTTATAAAAAAAAAAACACTTGACTTGTATAATACTTTAACCTGGCGGTGATGTAAAGTCACTGGGACAATCTCAAACCGTGTCCTTGAGGGCGAAGACTAAGTTACAAAAATCTTTAACAAATAAAAACTTACCTCCAAACACTTGTAGCTTGCTACAAGTGTTTGGAGGTAAAAATTTTTCAAAGTTTGAATGACCTTGACCCATATAAATTACTGTTTAAAGTAAAGTGCTAACCTTACAACTAATGTTGTGTATCACGTGATACCCCCACTCTAACGCTCTTACTAAGCTTGTATGAGCCGTTCATTTGCTTCAGTCTGTTTCTGTGCTCCGTGGTAAACATGTCACGGTACAATTACAAAGGTGGTGACTTCTTGATAGATCAACACAATGCTTGGGAAGTGCTAAACCAGCATAGAATGGAAGTTGAGTATTGTATAAGACGAGATGGGTCTACATTTTATCTATGTATTATAAACAACCAAACTCATAAGTATGAACACTGGACAAAAATTAATTATAACAACATAGATGAGCTGTTTGCTTGGGTGTTTGAGGTGTGTAAAGTTATAGAAGAAACCAAAATAATGGGTGTGCTAAAGGTATGTAAAACTGATGACCGGGAAGACTAAGCAAAATTTCTTTAACCCCCCCCCCCCCCCCCCCGTGTTATCCCCACCACTAAAAATGGGTATATATAGGAGTGGTGATCAACCGTCCTCTCATTCTGCTTTACACCGTTAAGCTGAACACCACCATGTCTGCTATGAACGTCCCAGCCTCTACCTCTGGCCCGGCTGCCTCCAACTCCAGCCCGAGCATTGGACCAATCCGATCGGGGCCTTCGTCAAGGAGTCGTGTCCGATTCTCCGGCTTTGGTCCTGTGAGGAAGGAGTTGCGGAGCAGCGGAGCTTCTCAACCAACCACGATGGACGCATCAACCCAGACTCCACCAAACATCATCGAGTGGTACGACGAAGTCATAGAGCAAAGGGACAGAATGCTAGAGAATACTCGCAGGGAGCTACTTTATATCCGGAGTAAATGGGAAAAACTAATTAAGAAGTGTGAAAGCCTGTTGGACAGTGATGATAGTGAGGATGAGAGTGGATAGGTGTGTGGGTAAAGACTTGGACTGGGACTTGTGTGTATGTATGAATGTGTGCGTGAATGTGAAATACAGAGCGGGGGATAGATCACTCTGTGGCAATGGACTAACATGCCACTTAGTGATCTATCCCCCGTTCTGGTAATGTTTTTGGATGGCCTTGACCCACTTTACAAGGTTAACTAGTACCCCCACCACTGATATGTGTATATATACGGGTATTAATGTGCAGTTTGGTTATTCTGCTTTGTACCGCTTAGCTGAATACCGCACTGTAACATGGCGTCCAACTCCAAAACTTCTCGGGCTTCCTCTTCTTCTTCAAGAAGGCGTGCTGCCAACGTGCTGCCTGCTACTCGTGGACCTGCTCGACCATTCCACAGCATAACTGTTGCTCGGGCAAACGCCTGCAAAGCTCCAATGCTACGGACCTTGCTGGAGGTGAGCCAAGACGGGCAAGGCTTGCTCAGTCCTGGTCAACGGCAGGAGCAAGAAAGGCGTATGGCGTACTTCAAGCTGCAGGCTGTAGTCCCCAGCTTGAAGTTAGGCGATCCCAGAGTGGCAAGCATCAATGAGGCAGCGGACTACATATCACACCTTCACAGTGTTTTAGAAGTAAAGGACCAACAAATTGAAAACTTAAAAGAACAATTGAAACAATTTAACTTTAATCCGGTGGAGTTTGTAGAAACGGTGATGAGTGATAGTGACGATGAAGGTAGTGAATATATATTAGGTATGTAATGAAAAGACAGGGACATGTGTGTGTGTGTGTGTGTGTGTGTGTGTAGAATACAGAGCGGGGGATAGACTACTTTGCGGCAATGGACTAGCATGCTGCTTAGTGGTCTATCCCCCGCTCAAAGGGTAGCATTGGATGACCTTGACCCACTTTACAGCAAGGACAACCGGTTAACTGGTATAAAAGAGGGGGTCTATACATCTCGACTTCATTCTGCTTTGGACCTTCCAGTGGAACGCTAGAAACAATGAGTGGATCGCTGCTTGGTGCTAACTTGGACAGGTATTCTGTGATGGTACACTATGAAGATTGTAGAGACATGTTGACGGCTGTGTATGATTGTTTGGTGAGAAAAATCTTTCAAGAAAACTGCCAATTTATGTTAGCGTGGAAAAGAAACTTGTTTGTTGATGGTCATGCTACAATGCAAAGCATGAACCACCTTCATGTGTTAAAAGTAGGACATCATAATTTGGACGAACTGGACGATATGTTTAGGGAGCTGGAGTGTTTGATACATCAGGAATGTAAACCATGTGAAATTGAAATTTTTAAATTGGATATGGAATTAGAATAAAATGTGTTAAACAGGACTTGGACTTGGACTTGATTGAGGTTTTGTAGAACAGAGCGGGGGATAGATCACTTTGCGGCAATGGACTAGCATGCTGCTTAGTGGTCTATCCCCCGCTCAAAGGGTATCTTTACGTGACCTTGACCCACATAAATTGTATAGTTGGTGGGGGTATAAAAAGGGTAAGCAAATTGGATGGATACAACACTTCCATACCATGGCTCCACTTGACAACACCGTGTTCCATCGCAACAGAATTGTCTCTATTCTGGAGGTAATACCTCTAGAAATTATAGAAGTAGAGGACCAACTACCTGCGGTTGATCAAGAAGAGGAGGAGGAAGAGATAATGGATATTGAAACGGACTCTGACGAAGCTGGTTCAACGGACAATGAAGTGGACTTGCACGCCTACGAAACATTAGAGTCGTCATCTGAGTCGGAAATGGAATTCCAATTGGAAATTGAAGAAGAAGAACAAGAACAAGACACTCCCCATCGTCCAATGGATAGGATGTTAGTTGCCAGAAGAATTATGTATTGTCATCGCTGCCTATTCCGTGATGAGGATGATTCCGATTCTGATGGTGATGTTTCACCCTTGTAAAAAGTTTAAACAAAAAGTTAAAAAAAAAGAATGTGAGCGGGGGATAGAGCACTTTGTAGTAAATGATGCTGCTTAGTGCTCTATCCCCCGCTCAAAATAATAATTCCAAATGACCTTGACCTACATAAACTTGCTCAAACAGACGTCTTTGAAAAAACTTGTACAAATTATTGAATCTAGACCAAATATCATCAATTTATCAAGCCTACTGATAAATGTATTACAAAACGGTTGTGTAAAGGCTAAATTTAGCACATGAGTGATAACCTGTTTCCATATGACGTCACTTTCCCCACCTATCTGCCTCGGATATAAAGGGTCCCTGTGGAGTGCGCTGCTCATTATTGCGTGGACATTCACAGAGTGTGCATTCAAAGCCAAACTGTTTGAAATGGCTCTTTGCGATATTTGTGGGGAAATCTTTCAAGACGAAGATCTTTTCACCATACATAGAGAATTACATGAAGACGAAGATAGAAAAGAAGATATTACCATGGATGATATAGACTTAGACTCAATTGACAGGTTTTTGGAAGAGCACCAGAAGCAGACGGACTACTGGGACAGCTATCTACAGCAAATGCAAAGAAAAAGACCTAGTGTGATCCAATTTGCTGGTGCTGGACCATCCACTACTAGAAGACCTATTGAAGAAGAGGATATGCAAGAAGAGGACACGGAAGAAGAGGACACGGAAGAAGAACTGGAAGATGTGAGACAACTGCGCACCACGGCCTTACCAGGACAAGTTGTAACACATTTTAAAATTGATAATGTGCAATTGGAATTAGATAATTTTATAACCCAGGCCAGAGTACTTGTTGGAAAAACGCTAAAAGAAGAATTACAGAGATTGATCTTCATTAAATTTGGACTGGTGTTAGAATCAAAGTTTACCAATACTGATGGTGAAACGGCATTAAGAGCATTCATTACCAAAAACCGAACCCTTACAACTGAATCTGATATCAATGAAATTATTGAAGAATGTTTGCATGAACTGCTAGTTAAACTGCAAGAACATGAAGGAAGAGGATCCGGCTGGAGTCTGTCATCGATTGAAGGTATGGATGTAAGGGTTCACAAGCACGGATATGGTATAAGGGGTAGTAGTTATATACCTTTGCCAAAGAAGATACAAGCTACCAAATCTTGTATCAATGTGCAAAATGATGACAATGAATGCTTTAAATATGCTATGCTAACAAAATATGTGCAAGAAAATCCTTGTAGAGTTAGCAGAGCGTATCAAAATGTCCAACACCGCTACAACTTTCGAGGTTTGTCATACCCTGTTAGTGTTAAAAGTATTGGTAATTTTGAGAAACAAAACCCAGGTGTTTCTGTAAATGTGTTTGGTTTAGATGATTCCAATAGTGTTTATCCTCTGAGAGTATCAAAAGTTGAGGAAAGAAACCACACGGATCTGTTATTGATAACTAAGGGTGAAATTTCACATTATGTGTGGATAAAGGACTTTGCAGCCTTGGTTAAAAATCAATTATCAAAACAGAAACGTAGGTTAACAGTGTGTAAAAGATGTTTCTGTTTCACATATAAAGAGTTGAGACGTGGAGGATCGGAGTGGTTGTCGGAACACCAGCGGCTTTGTAATGACAACTATGAAGTGAAGATTAGTCTGCCACCACCATCTAGAGCATTTGTCCAGTTCAATAAAACAGTTCACCAATACCGGATTCCACTAGTTATCTATGCTGACTTTGAATCCACGTTAGTGCCGCAGGAACTTCCGGATGGTGAAGTAACTAGAAGAACCAAATATCAATTGCATCAACCTAACAGTTTTTGCTTATTGGTGAAATCTACTTTACCTGAAGAACAATTGCAAGACTATGGCTTAACATCCACTCCGATACTCTACCGTGGGGAAGAAGCTGCTAAGTATTTTGTAGACCAGTTGTATGAGATTGCTGAAAAGGCGGAACGCTTATACGGTAATGTTTTACCCATGGAACCTTTGAACCAAAATCAACAAGAAGAATACATTTCAGCAACAAGATGTTATCTATGTAAGAAGAGCTTCAGTGAAGAAAATCCAAAAGTAAGAGATCATGATCACCTCACAGGGTTATACAGAGGACCTGCTTGTAATTCATGCAATATAAATTACAAACTGCCAAACTTTATCCCTGTAGTGTTACACAATCTTAGCGGCTACGACTCCCACTTCATTATTCCAGAATTAGGAAGAGATAATGGTAAAATCGATGTTCTTGCTACAACATTGGAAAAGTATATCAGTTTCTCAAAAACAGTAGGTAAAATTAAACTTCGCTTTGTAGACTCTTATAGATTTATGGCATCTAGTTTGAGCAGATTGTCTGAGAATCTACGAAGAGAAGACTTAAAAGAAACCAGCAAGATTGTACCTGAAGATAAATTGGACTTAGTATTACGTAAAGGAGTGTTCCCCTACGATTACATAACTTCTACAGAAAAATTTGAAGAAACCAGTCTACCACCGATTGAAGCCTTCAACAGCAAATTAAACGAAAGTGAAATCTCCGTTGAAGACTACAATCATGCTTGTAATGTTTGGAACCAACTAAACATTCAAACCTTAGGGGAATATTCTGACTTTTATATAAAATTGGACGTAACTCTGCTGTGCGATGTGATGGAAGAATTTCGAAACACCTGCTTCTCCGCCTATGGACTGGACCCTCTACACTCGTACACATCTCCAGGATTAGCATGGCAAGCTATGCTAAAGTCAACCAACTGTCGACTGGAACTTCTAACGGATATTGATATGGTGCTCATGATGGAATCTGGTGTACGGGGCGGTTTGACACAAGATGTAACACGTCATGTCAAAGCCAACAACAAGTACATCCCCGGCTTCGACGAGCAACAACCATCGGTCTACCTTGGCTACTTTGACGCAAACAACCTTTATGGTTGGGCAATGTCAAATCCGCTTCCCTACGCTGACTTCAAATGGATCGACCCGGCCACCATCGGAGACATCTCACAGATTCCAAAGGATGGTCCAAAAGGCTATATTTTGGACTGTGATTTTGAATACCCGGAGCACCTTCATGACCATCACTACGACTTGCCTCTCCTAGCCAAGACTGAAGTTTCACCGACAGGAAGATGGCCAAAATTGATGATGACCTTGGAGAATAAAGATCGCTATGTGGCTCACTACTGGGTAGTTCAACAGGCTCTCGAATTGGGTCTACGTATAGTGAGAATTCATAGAGCAATTGAATTCACCCAGTCTTGTTGGTTGAAACCATATATTGATTCCAACACTACAAGAAGAGCTGCAGCGACAACAGCATTTGAAAAGGACTTCTATAAATTAATGAACAATGCCATCTTTGGGAAGACCTTGGAGAACAAAAGAAAACACAAAAATGTAAAATTAGTGAGTGATCCTAGAAAATTGGAAAAATTGGTGCAAAAACCAAATTTCGGAACATCCATGATTATAAACGAAAATCTAGTCGCTGTCAGTATGAAGAAAACAACAATAGTCATGGACCGTCCGTTATACATAGGTATGTCGATTTTGGACATAAGTAAAACCCTGATGTATGATTTCCATTATAACAAAATGGTTAAACACTACGGAAGGGAAAACATTGGAGTCGCATACATGGATACGGACGCGTTTATCTACTGGATAAAGACTTTGGACATGTATGAAGACCTAAGGACTTTTCCATACAAAGAAGATTTCGACTTTTCTGACTATCCGAAGAACCATCCAAATTTCAATGAAAAAAATAAAAAAGTAATTGGAAAATTCAAAGATGAAGCAAATGGAATGCCTTTAGAAGAAATAGTAGCGCTGATGGCGAAATTATATTCATTTAAGATGTACCACGAGAACAACACACCGACAGTCAAGAAAGCAAAAGGAGTGAAGACATCTTATTTGAAAAAACACGTAACATTTGACCACTACAAGACTTGTTTGTTTGAAGATACTACGATATCAGCAACATTCAACAATATCCGAAGCTTCAAGCATCAAGTCTACAGTGTCACCGAAATTAAAAAAGCACTGTCAGCTCGGGATGATAAAAGACATATGTTGCCCGACAAAATCCACACTCTTCCTTTCGGCCATTACTCCTTAAACCCTATCAACTAGTAACCTATTCTTCGTCCTTCTACAACTTCGACCTTATTCCTTTCTCCTTCCGTAAAAAAATGGGGAACACGGCAAGTCCAACGCCGTGTTCCCCATTTTTTTACACAAGTTTGGATGACCTTGACCCATATAAATGATGTGAATATTTAAAACAACATTCATTGTGATTATACATGTGATACAACAAACATTGAAACCTGCAATATGAAGGACTTGAAGCAACAAATTGTCAACGAACTTCATAAACCTGCAAGAAGAAAGTTTCCACGAAGAAATACGGTGATAAAAGGAATTAATGATTTATATCAAGCGGATTTAATCGAAATGATTCCTTATAGCAAACAAAATAAAGGATATAAATACATATTGACTGTTATTAACTGTTTTTCAAAAATGGCAGATGCTTTACCACTAAAAGATAAAAGTGGCAAAAGTGTTACAAAAGCAATGGAAACAGCTATACAAAGAGACAAACATACTATTAAACATTTACAAACAGATGATGGAAAAGAATATTTTAATAAGGAATTTGCAAATTTAATGAAAAAACACAATATAAACCATTATTCAACCAATTCAGAAGTAAAAGCCTCAATAATCGAAAGATTCAACAGAACTTTAAAAAGTGCAATGTATAAAATGTTTTCCAACAGAGGATCGCACATATGGATTGATATGTTACCAAAACTTATAAACGATTACAATAACAAATTTCATAGGACTATCGGGATGAAACCAAACCAAGTAACTAGTAAAAATGAAAACCTTGTATTAAAACGTATAAAAACGAATACTAAACCAAAAGTTGAAAAACTAAAGCCTAAAAAATTTAATGTGGGTGATAAAGTGCGAATAAGTAAATATAAAGGTGTATTCAGTAAAAGATACCTGCCAAATTGGACCAATGAGGTTTTTACTGTATTCAAAGTACAACCTACAGTACCTGAGACATATATTTTAAAAGATAATAAAGGACAATTGCTTGAAGGAGGGTTTTATGGACATGAAATGTTAAAATCAACAGTAGGCGATGTATATTTAGTTGAAAAGGTGTTGCAACGGAAAAAAGATAAGGTCAAAGTACGATGGTTAGGATTTAATAAGACGGAAGATTCTTGGATACCTAAAAAGGATTTGATATAACGATAGAGAATCATTTTAGGTTGAACCATTACAAAGGATGGAGATAGTACCACAAAAAGAGAGTTTTACTATTAATAATATAGATGAACTCACAGTGGATAATTCAGAATTCAATAGTGGGAAACATGGCAATTTGTTACCAAACACCGTTCGTTGTCTGGTTACCGGACCTTCCAACTGTGGAAAAACTAATGTAGTATTCAATTTGATTACAAACCCTAAAGGATTACGATTTAACAATCTATATGTATTTTCAAAATCACTACAACAACCAAAGTATCAATTATTGGAAAAAATACTGACTAATGTGCCTGAAGTTAAATATTTAAAGTTTAATGCAAGCGAGAGTGTCATGCAGCCACAAGAAGCTAAACCATTCTCCGTGTTTATATTCGACGATGTATCTTGTGAAAACCAAAACACAATAAGGAATTACTTCGCTATGGGTCGACATAACAACATAGATAGCATTTATATTGGCCAAACTTACAGCAAAATACCTAAACAACTCATTAGAGACAATGCAAACATGTTAATTGTATTTAAACAGGACGAAACCAACCTAAAACATATATATTTTGATCATGTAAATGCGGATATGACATTTGAACGATTTAAAGAGTTGTGTGGAAAGGCTTGGGCTGAAAAGTATGGGTTTCTAACAATTATGAAGGAACAACCGCTAAACAATGGTCGATACAGGATAGGATTTGATAAATTTATATTAATACATTAAACGCGGTATAACACATTCATTGTTGTACAACACGTCTTGCTACAAACATGGTTAACCAAGAAAAATTAGTAAAAGAAATAAAATCACTTAGTGATTCTATTCGGGCTAAAAACAGAGCATTGAAACTAGGTATTAGCGAGAGGGAGAAATTCCTTGAATCTACTTTTAAACCTATTACTGAACCCTTGAAACAATTAAACAAAAAATTTGCTAAACCTGTATTGGAAGGAGATGCGATTGCACCTATTACGAAGTTTGAAAGAGAAAATGTAAAATCAGAAGAGTTTAGTGATGAAGACCCGGAATCCTCTACGTATAGTGGTTTTACCGGTGGAGAACCCGAAAGAGAGCTAGAATCACCGGACTATAGTGGAATAAAAGAATTATATGAAGTAAAAGCCAAAAGAGGACATGAAGTTGTATCAACTGCTAGTGAAGAGGAAAAAGAAGAAGAGACAAGGGAAGGTCCGTCAAACATAAGCTTGTTGGGTGAAAACATTCATAACAAAGGACCTTTAGGAAGGAAATACATGGTAAAAATGTTACTCGGAACAATTCCTAATAAGAATTACCATAGTTATGGAGCGAGATTAAGAGAAGACGGTTTAATGATAGGTAATAGCCCGTTAAACGTTGACGAACATGATAATATTGTCATTGGTGATCAAAGGTATAAGGGCACAAAAGGATTATTTGAATTATTATTTGAAAATAAGCCTTCAGTATCGGTAGTGAAAGAAAAAGACATGGAAGCATATAAAAATATTTTGGAACAGACAAATGCATATAGGAGAAAGTATTTACCTGACCAGCCTCCTTTTAGATCTAAGTCTTTAAAATATAAAGAATTTGTATCCAAGTTAATACCAACTAGAAGACAAACAATGCCGTTAACACAAAGAAAACCTGTAAAACGAAGATTTATGGCATCCACTTTGGATGTAAGTGCTCAGGAACGAAGAAAAAGAAGTAAGTCCGTTACGGGTACAGGTTTAATGAAGAAACTATATAACACAAATGTGATTTATTACAATAATATCAATAAATTGGTGGATAGAATGAAACTAATACATGAAGCTAAAGAAGCGGGTCATACTGGATTGGAAAACGAATGGGTGGCTTTAGTGGATGAACTCCGAAACCGTGGGGTAATCTCATAAAAATGCGTTACTCCCTAGAATACTATTCAGTTGCACCATGAGTGTCGACAAGTTCGGACGTTACTCCTCGGATGGGTTATATTATGCCAATAGTTTAAAAAGAAGTGCTGGTTTACCACAAACACCTGATGGAGATTATGATATGAGTAATAAAAGGTTAAAAAACATAAAAGATCCTACGGATGAAAACGATGCAGTAAATCTAAAAATATTAAAGGAAAAGATATCGCCAACATTAAGACTACAAAATAACACATATGACGCAGAAGATCATAGAATCATCAACGTTGGTAAACCAAATCAAAACGGTGATGCAATAAACAAAGGTTATTTGTCATCTGAATTAAAGAATACGTTAAAATTCAATGGGAAAACGTATAGTGCTAACAATAAACGTATATCCAACGTAGATGACCCTAAAGATGCAAAAGACAGCGTAAATAGACGCTATTTACATTCTTTGATACCTGAAAAGACAAAAGATGGATTTTCTTTTTATAAATTTGTTATTAATGATATAGGCTATCCAAAAACTGAAAACGATGCTGTAAATCTAAAATATATTAAAGATCATTGCATCATACGTGATGTAGGGGTTATAGATTGTTTTAATAATTGTTTAGCAAATGTTAAAGATGGTTCGGCGCCATCAGATGGTGCAACAGTGGGTCAAATGATGGAAACCTTAAAACAAGAAACAACCTCTTTTGTAAAACAAGATCAAGTAGTATCGAAGCAAGGGGATGAATTTGTTCAAGGTAATGAAAAATTTAATTTATTAACATACAAAAATGATGCTTGGGATTGCATGGATAAAAAGTTATCAAATATGGGATGGGGTTATGAAAAACATGATGCAGCTGCTTTATCACAAACCGTACATCTAGATCCAGATCGATATTTTAGATGGTTTACATGTAATAATAGAGTGATAAGAGACTTGGCACAAGGAATAGAAGCAAATGATGCTGCAACTGTAGGACAGACCATTACAACATCATTAAAGGATAGTAAAGTGTATAATTGTAATAATAAACGTATAACAAACCTTAAAGACCCTGAACATGTAGATAATGCTGTCACTGTTAATTTTCTTGTAAAAGTTTTAGGTAATGCGATATTTGATTTACACAATCATTTTACACCAGATATTCTTCAAGGAAAATCAGGTCATAATACTTATGCTGAATCCATGAGAGGTGAGTATATTAAACGAGAAATTTATAATAAATACTTTATTAACCCTAAAACGAAACAGTTTAGATCATCAGATTGGGGTGATATTGATATTTAAGTAAATAACTCAATAAATGACTTCATTTATGTGCAACCTGTCATAGAGTTAACACATGAGTTGCACATTGCCATTATAAAAGGACAATAATGACGTTCAAGTACATCAGTCCATATCGAGACACTGCAAGAAAAGGAGGTGGGATCACGTCCACAGCGGTTTCTCTGTTAAGTAAAGCTTTAAAACAAATTCCAGTAGGATCCATAGTAAATAGAGCAATAGACGCATTACCATACGAATTTCATATACCAGGAGGTTATCAGTATTGCGGACCAGGAACTAAATTGAAAAAACGACTGGAAAGAGGCGATCCTGGCATAAACAAGTTAGATCAGGCTTGTAAAGAACACGATATCGCATATTCCACGTTTGCCGATTCAAAAAATAGATCAATAGCTGACAAAAAGCTTGCGGACATAGCTTGGCAACGAGTAAAATCAAGTGACGCTAGCATAGCAGAAAAAGCAGCAGCTTTAGCAGTAACAGCAGGTATGAAGGCTAAAACAGCAGTAGGAGGTGGAAGAAGGAGGAGAAAGAGAGTAAAAAGGAGGTCAACCACAAGAAAACATGGAGGAAATATAAAAAGAAGACGACGATCTACAAGAAAAGGCAGGAAGAAGCCCACCGTGTGGTCAATGGTAAAAAACGGGGCAGGTCTTTACCTAAGACCTTATCGTGCATATTAAATGAAAGAAATCAATTGGTCATACCACATAAAGCATTAACCAATATTGAATTATTTAAATATATTTCCTGTTTAAAAATACCATTTTTTCGCGGTGTGTTTATGAAAGACAGTTTACCAAAGAAAATGTGGCAAAATGAGACTGGAATTGTAAATTTGGATAATACTGAAGGGCCTGGCACCCATTGGGTTTGTTATAAGAAACTAAATAACAATGTATATTATTTTGATAGTTTCGGTAATTTGCCACCACCAAAAGAACTTCAAAATTACTTTAAATCTGCTAAAAACATATATTATAACTATAAAAGAGAACAACCTGATAATACTTCAATATGCGGCCATTTATGTTTGGAATTTCTAGCTAAAAGTATCAGTCACTATTGAGATGTCTTCCTATACGGTATCATTAACAGGAAAATCGTCCAATTTACGAAGTATCCTTTTTCCAGCGTTACGCTTGCAAAAAGGAAGGTTTTGGGAGGCGGCACTATTGGATTTTACAACGTACAACTCTATTCCCAATGTTACGGAAGGTAAAAATAACATATTGCATTATTATAAGGGAAAGGATGCCGGTGGAAAATTTACAGACTTACAAGAGTGCAGGTTACCCACAGGTTCTTATGAAATTGATCATATAAATGAATTTTTGCAAACTAAAATGGGAAAAGACAATATAACATTAAAAGGTAATAATAATACGATGAAAGCTGAAATTACTTCCAAATATTATATAGATTTCACTCAACCAAACTCAATTGGTGATTTATTAGGATTTTCCAACGATGGGCCTGTATTAGAACCAGATGTAACACATTCCGGTAAGAAAACAGTAACAATATTAAAAGTCAATAGTATAGACATAACTTGTAACATTATACAAGGTGCTTACAGGGACGGGGCTAACACCCACATCATACATACTTTTTACCCAAGTGTACCACCTGGATTTAAAATTGTTGAAAAGCCACAGACCTGGTATATCTACCGTTGAACACCACTTTCATTTCAGACATCGTGTTGAGCGTATTGGATCAAGACGGTAACTTGGTAGACTTCAGAGAAGAGCCTATTACGATTAGATTACATTTAAAATCGACACTTTAATACAAAACCATGGGTTTAACATTTAAAAGCGAACAACCTACGGGAAACCGCATTAGTAGCTCTTCAGCTGTGGAGGAGTTAACACGCGAGAACATTCGTTTCTTAGAGAGAATTGGATTAAAATTAACCGAGTATGGATATACTGGATATAGCGCAGGGTCCAACATTCGACGAAACCCTATGGGAAAAAGAATATCACACCCACAACCCTTACACTTCATCGAAATTAAACAATAACGATGAAATTCGTATTCCCATACAAAATCAAGACATTTACACACTACCATGTGAAAGTTACTTGTATATTGAAGGACAAGTTACTAAAAAGGACGGTACTACTGTTGGTACAACAGTTCCATTTATAAATAATCCTATGGCTTTCCTATTTGATGAAATTAGATATGAAATATCAGGTGTAACAGTTGATTCCACTAAAAAAGTAGGTATTACGACAACTTTAAAAGGATTAACATCTATAACACCCAATGAAACCAATTTACTTAAACCTGCCGGATGGGTATTACCTACGATTGACACGATCACTCCAAATCCAAATGGATATTTTGATTTTCATATTCCATTACGTTTGCTGCTTGGTTTTGCTGAAGATTATAGGAAAATAATATTAAACGTTAAACAAGAATTAGTTTTGTTGAGATCTTCTAACGATAAAGACATTATTAAAGCTGCAGATGCTACTACAGATGCGACTTTAGAATGGAAATTAAAATTAGACAAAATTGTATGGAGAGTTCCACATGTTAAATTGGCTGACGAGCATAGAATGCTACTTTTAAGAAAATTAAAAGCCGATCGTGATATTGTTATTCCATTTAGAAGTTGGGAATTTCATGAGCATCCCAGTTTACCTACTACGGATCGACACACTTGGACTGTTAAAACATCGAATTATGTAGAACGAGCCAGGTATATTATATTTGGTTTACAAACAGGTAGAAGAGACGCCATTACTAAACATGCAGGACAATTTGATCATTGTGACTTGAAAAATATTAAAGTTTATTTAAATTCACAATTCTTTCCATACGACAATTTAAATGTGTCATTCACTAAGAAGAAATACAGTATATTGTACGATATGTACGCGAGATTCCAAAGTTCATATTACGGTAAAACAAATACACCTTTATTACCACCTGACAAATATTTCGATGCCTACCCAATAGTTGTAATCGATTGTTCTAAACAAAATGAATCAGTAAAGTCTTCAAGTGTGGATATAAAAATAGAAATGGAATTCAACGATGCTATACCGGCTAATACAACTGCATACTGTTTAATTCTACATGATAAAATCGTAACATACACACCTTTAACTGGAATTGTTAAAAATGTATTGTAAGAACCGGTTTTGTTTCATTCCGCGAGTATAAAAGCAGAGCGTACAGACCGCTCCTCATCAGTTTGTTGCCTACTGTTGTATGGATAGCATCGTATTCAATATGGCTTCTCCTAGTGGTACACCTGAAAATGTGGTAGATATTGAGAAGGAGATATCTGAGTTTTTAGATCCTCAAGGTCACCAGGAAGGAGGTGAACAAAACGTTTGCGGACAACTTCACGCCAGTAATAATGTTGAAGAAAAAGGTAAAAGAAGAAAGACTATACAAAAGAGAAAAAGGGATATTGAAGATAATATTTCTCCAAACATATTGAGTGAGGTATTTTTGCGAATATTTTACCCAATCTCTTCCAGTTTGGATAAAAGTGTTTTAATCGGTGTTATGAAATCTACAGATTATTCCCCTACTGTAATTTTAACTCATGGACCCAAAATGATTTTGTTTACGGACAGTGCTTGGGAATCGTTTATGAAACATTTGCATCTACTAGAATGCTATTTAAGTAGTAACATGTTTGGAAGAAAGACAAGAGTAGGACTTTTGGATTCAAATGTGGAAATTGATATCATTAAACAACGTGGTGATCATCAGCTACGGTTTAGAGACACAACAAGACATGATAACAAAATTCAACTTAATCGAGAGGAGTTTTTCATTTTAACTTGTGCTACTGAACCTATAACAAGATACTTGAGACAACTGGTGTTTTCAAGTTCGATTATTAAAGATTATCTGGAAGACACTTTGGACAAACAACCGGACGCACCTATATTATACGGACCTGTGGATACTTCTATATTTAATAGAGTTCCTCATGAAGTACAGATGTGGAGACAATTGGAAAAGTACGCTCAACTACATAAGAAATCAGTAAAACAGGAAGAAGAGGAAGATGGAGGAGAAGAATCAAGTGTTAGTGATGAAAATGAAAATAAGGAAAATATAAAGATGGAAACTTAAATGACAATGGTTAGTTTTTAAAACAATAACCAACATTTTGTGGGGTTAGGCCTATTGGGGACGGTGCCCACGTTAAATATACACCAACGCGCCAACAACTGTACGGCCTGGTATAAAAGTAGTACCTACCGTGGTGTGGAAATCAGTTGACCTCCTGACTTCGTAATGAGCAGACGTGTGACCTTCAAAATGGACAAGGGAGAAGAACAACAAGTAAAGTCCAAGCCTGGTATTATTGAGTTTCAAGCGTTTCGTGGTAATGATGATAGATTCATTATAAAAGAACTTGTGTTTTTGGACATGAATACAAGTGTTCCTTATTCGTTTTTATTTAAACCACCATGTTCTTATTCGTCTTTAACTAGAAAAGCCGCTACTACCAACAGATGGATTTCAAAACACTTCCATCATATCGATTGGTATGATGGTTTTACAAGTTACACGGACTTGTATCACATTATGCATCACTTTTCAGACAAGTTTACCAATATTTACACAAAGGGGCTGGAAAAGAAAAGATGGATCGAAGGATTTACTCATGTTCCGGTTAATGATGTGGAATTGGATAAGAATTATCAATACATGCTGGAAACCATATGTATTTGTACAAAAAGCCCAGAACATGATAAAGATAGACATTGCGCTTTGAAAAATGCCTATAAACTCGCCTCTTACCTTCAAAGTGGGGAATTGGGGAGTGGTGGGGGTAACGGAGAGTATATAAGTGGGGAGCAGACAGGGACCTGGCATGAGTATTACTCGAGATTCCGAGACGACAACATCTCCGAGCAAGAAGACGATCTGTAACCTGACCATGGCATCTCACCAGTTCCTTCAGACTTTGGTCGAGCAGTTCAATGCTCACTCCAAGTCAACAATATTACCTGTAAAGAAGTGCTCGGAACTAAAAGACGAGAAGCACTACATAATCCATGCTATGAAGAAGATGGAGACTACAGTTGGGGAGGCCATCTGCTGCAGTCTCAGCGAGGCACCGTTTACTCCGGGGGATGAACCAAAGTTCCAGGTGTACCTGCCCAAGAGATTCGTCCATCTTCTACAAAACGAGGATCTTCGCTCTATTCAACCCGGGTGTCTATACCTGGTGTCCCACGGCTGCACGGGTAGCAATTCTACAGAGTTGACCATCCACATCGCTGACAAGCAGCAGTGTTAGATTTAAGTTTTAATGTTGTACATATGTTGTTGTTGTAATGTTTTATAAATAAACAAATCATAAAAGACAAAAAAAATAAAAAAACAAAAAATGCAACATATCAATATGTGACAGACTTCACGTATTGATATGTTGCATTTTTTTTAAACTTTGCGGGTGACCTTGACCTTTGACCTTTGCATTTCACAATTACCCCCCACTACTGTAATTACCCCCACTACCGCACTAGGATTCAAACCTGCTTGGATGCGAAAAACGGTCAGTCTGTTGCCAACTAGCAAACGATGAGCACCTTGTACGAGCTTTGCATACAACGAGTTATAACTCACAAGGACTTGTTCCCAACATGTTTACAAGACAATATCCCACTAACAATAAAAGAAGATGTCAAACGCTACAGGAGGGAAAATACAGGGTATTCGGAATACTCCTGGTATAAGTTCCACGATGGGGAAAAGTTTTGTAGGCCTTGTGGCGAGGCCGCCGTCAGAGACCTTCGGCGATTCGTACAGGATGGTGGTATAAAACAATTCGGATTTCTAGCGCCACTGTTTCGATTTGAAAATTACAAGGACACCTGCGCTATTTGTTCCATTCCATTGTATCGATGGAAAAAGTTTAGAACTGTTTAATTGGATTTTCTATACCCCCACCACTATTACCCCCACCACTTTTTCATGTACCTCCAAGCGCTGTGCCTCGGCTTCATTTCTACTCCAGCAGCCAACCTAGCAACATCAAGATGTCTCTGAACGTTAGTTGCGCAAGTTACGAGGAGGTGAGCATCAAGACTCAGCAGGAGCTAAACGACTTGTACAAGAAGTTGCAGCTGATGGTGGCACGAGGCTACCGTATAAACGTGCAGGTTTACGCTTGCAATATACGGAACACCCGGCAGCCAAAGGAAGAGCCTGGACACTCCTCGACAGCTTCCTCACCGGCGTCGATGAAGACCGAGCCAGACAACTTGGACTACTTCAGCTGACTAGCAGTTGTCTTCCTTGTTCTTACAATAATAGAATATGTATATTTTTTCATTATATTAAAGAAGTAAAAGAACAAAAACACCTATCTTGTTACTGACTTATAAGCTCAGTAACAAGATAGGTTTTTTAAAACACAATTTGGATGACCTTGAAACTTCCCCCTCCACTGCTTTGCTACCCCCACCACTTGACTATTGATGTACATGGCACATCACAATTGGAAACATCATTCCATCTTCAACGGCCAAACCGACAACATCAACAATGGCAAACCTACCAACGGATAAAACATGTCCTCACGTTTGCTGTGACTTCGTCCACGAGTTGGAGAAGAGGATGCAGGAGAGGGCGATACGAAGAAAGCAGATACACTCAGAAAATATCATGATAGTCAACGGCTATCTTTTATTGTTCGGCCTTATTATGGTTGTACTTTTCATACTGTATGGCATAGTCACATGTGTCGGCAAGGTTGCAGAAGAAAACGCTCGCCACCATCAATTGGAAAGTTTCAATGTTACTTTGTAGGTTTTCCTTTTTTTAAAACTCCGTTTGGATGACCTTGAAAATACCCCCACTACTCCACCACACCCCCCACCACTTCACCATGTTCCTGCATGAGCATCACATCAACCGTCATTCCTTGTCCGACAAGCAACCATGGCAGACAACAACACCATCAGCCAAGCTGACTCCACTACTGATGTTGGTACGGGTTGGACACTGTCGATCGATAGTGTACACTATTTGGAAACAATTTGCGAACGGATGAAGGAAATACTGCGGGACAACCCTGGGATCATAATACAAATGAATTTAAATTATGATTGGTCCCAAGTTAGAATGCAAGGGGACGATAACAACGGTCAACAATCTCCACAATATTCGCCCATGTCCCCGATCTACCCTTACGGCGAGTCTGACGTCGATGAAGATGAGGCTAATGAGGATGTGGGGGACAACGAGGCTGAAGAGGAGTAACCTTCATTCCTTTTTTTTAAAACCCAAATTGGATGACCTTGAGAATTCCCCCTCCACTATTTCCTTTTTTTAAAACCCAAATTAAATGACCTTGAAAATACCCCCTCCACATACTTTTGGTTTACCCCCTCTACTTTTCAATACTGTTACCACAGTCTGTAGCTCACATCATTCCTTGCTTAGCTATCATGGCGGACAGCACTCTTTCTCGAGTTGACTCCACTACGGATGAAGAATGGCCATTTTCCTGGAATGTTCATCTGCAAGACTCGGCAGAAGTGGATATGTTGCATGAGAAATTGGTGTATGTATTAAACGAAAACCCCAACATTGAATGTAGAATGACTATGGATTTCGATGCGACAGGGGTCCACACTCAACTTTCCACTTCCAGCCAGCCTGAACCTCAGCTACAGCCGAAGAACTTTACACATCTTTACACTCCAATACGGCCGGAGGATGTGGTTATCAGCGAGGCAGACTCTACTACAAGTTATATTGAGCCAACGAATTGGAAGCTTGTTGTTGACACCTTACACAAGGTCGACTTAGTATGTGACAAGTTAAAGGACTTGATGATGCAAGATCCTGGTCTTCGTTTTAAAATTGATTTGTTTTTCATCTGGGGAGCACCTGCACGGGGCTCTTCGTCTGACAGCTCTCCAAGTACAACGGACGAGGAGGAGGAGGACGACTAGTTATCTTTTTTAAAACTCCGTTTGGATGGCCTTGACCTTTCCCCCTCCACTGAGTTTATTTAAGGTGCACTCTCAATGACTGCAGCATCATTTCATCGCGCACCTTCACCACAGCAACATGGAGAGTCAACTCAACTACTGTTGCGAACAGAAATGTTTTTCATGGCCAAATGACATTGATGTTGCGGATGGCCTGGCGTGTAGAAAATGTGAAGCTTTTGGTCAATGCATGTGTAAGTGCAAGTCTTGGAAGAAGCCGAAACCAGAGTTGAAGACATTCCATGTGTACCAGATGAGAGGGCATAAGTACACTTGTTGCCCTGAACGTTGCATTGAATTCACACTAAAACAGCTAACTGGCTGCAAATTGTGCAACAATCATTTTGCAGGTTTTTGCAAACATTATTTAGGAGCCTGTCAGTACAGATCAACTTGGCATACAGAAGCACTCACTATCAATGAAATCGCTATAGATACACAAGAGTAGTCTTTCTACTCTTTTCTTTTTTTAAAACTCCATTTGGATGACCTTGACCTTTCCCCCTCCACCCACCTTAGTTTATATAAACCCCATTCCCACTGACCACAGCATCACTTCATCGTGCTCCCTCGTCAAAGCGACATCAGCTATGGAAAGTAAGCGCATCTCATGTTGCGAGCATAGGTGTTTGGAGATACAAGGCGTCACATATTGTGCAAAGAAGCGTTGGGAGGAAGAGGCGGGGACAACCTATTGCTGTGAGGATAAGTGTTTCCTCTTACCAAAGTGGCAAGTGGATGGGCTGGCCTGCCGGCAATGTGAATGCTTCGGATGTTGCAGGTGTAGATGCAAGAACCAACAGCTGCCACCACCGGTACTACAAACTTTCAAAATCTACAAATCCAAATACTTTTATACTTGTTGTCCGCAGCGGTGTATTAAATTTCACTTCTCCAATCTTACCAATTGTCGGAAGTGCTACGGACAACCTAATGGGTGGTGCACCTGTTTTCTGGACTCCTGCCGCTACAGATCGGATTGGTTTACAGATCCGTTGGAAATTGATGAGGTCGCCCAGGAAGCACAAGAGTAGTCTTTCTACTCTTCAACTTTTTTAAAACTCCATTTGGATGACCTTGAGATTTCCCCCTCCACTTCCCCATATACCTAGAGTACACAGGGCCTGACGGTCAGTCACTCGGTGGCTGTCGTGGGGTGCGCATCGGTGTCGGCGCTCTGTAGTTGTTATGTGTTCAAGGTCACAGTAATATGAAATTGCGGATGTTGTGCTTGTTCAATGGCCTCTGAGGACTAGTGGATGACGGTTTAAGCAAGGTCATGTCGCAAACTCGAGTTTGACTTGGCACTTTTGCTGTTTCTCATCGCAAATTCGCTCCAAGTCTTCAAGGTCACGTGGACTCTGACTGAAACTCGGAGCGTAGTGCGAGAAACGGCAAAAGTGCCAAAAAATTTTGAGTTTCGGCGTGACCTTGACCTTAACAGTGTCAGTGACGTCATTTTGATGATGTAATGGATGATGACGTCATCAGCATGTCATTTCTGTGACGTCATGGGTGTGACGTCACGGAAATGACGTCATCGATGGTGACGTCATCAATTACGTCATCGATGACGTCATTTTGATGACGTCATGGGTATGACGTCATCGATTGCGTCATCGTCGATGACGTCATCGATTACGTCATCGATGACGTCATCGGGGTCGTTGACCTTGGCGATGACGTCATCACATTCCTCAGAGGTCATTGAACTGAGCCAGCAACCGCAAAAACACACTACTTACCTTGATTGATAATTGTTAATTTGGTAATTACCTAATGGTTTGTTTTTAACTAATAATCCAAATGGAAAATAGATTAATATGGTATCGTTACGATAAATATCGTATCCGTGGCAAGACTTCTTCATTCTCTTTTACAATCAGCTGTGTAATGGTAAATATTATAGGTAATAGGATAATTAACTTGACTTCCGTTTTAGTTTTGACGCTTCATATCCCGAACACAAAAAATAGCTATTCAGCTGACCTTAGGAAGAAGTTTGCTTCTTCCTCTACAGACCTTGGGTTTTGGTTTGGGGCCAAAAACTTCATCGTTAGGCGAGTCTAAGGTCGAGTCTTTCAATAAGCTAACTGATTTTTTTCCTCATTTAGCTACATATTCAATTTATTTATTCCTCTTGACCTTGACCTGCCTACTCTAGTGCTCTATTTCTGCAGACTTTAAGAGAAAATATGAATCCACGGCGTCTTTAAACAGCGTTCTGTCATTTCCACACTGAGCAAGTAGTTCTGTTTATACCCGTCGGGTAGCGCGCGGCGCTCGCTTTGCAAAGCCGTAGTTGCGACGACGCCCGATAGAGTGCGAACAAGTCACTACTCAGGATCAAGAGTTGGAGTTCCACGCACTACAGTACTCATGAGTCGAGATGAGTCACATGGATTTAGTCTGCAGTACCGGTCGTTTTGGATTTTTTCCCGTCTAATGTTCAATTTAAAACATCGGCTACGCCTTTAATTTTGGTAAAAGGAGATTAGTATATAATTTTAAAGGAAATTTTGATATCTAAACCCTGTGAAATAAAAATCACGATTATAAAGCGATTTATATGAGATTAAACTTCTGAAAAACGCGTCCATTTTCGAACCAAAAATTAATGTTGAGAGTAGCTACTTTGTTGTTTATCAAACGATGAATAACTTTTGATTTCATAGGGCCCTTGGCTTAGAATGACGTAAGATGAATCTTTTTTACCAATATTAAAGGCGTAGCGGATGTTAGAAATAATATAGTCTTATAGGAATAAAAAATCCAATGTTCCGTACTGCAGATTCGCATATTCCCTAAGCGTTATGCTTTTGGTAATAGCGTAATACCATTGTATAATATCCCTGTCGCTGCAGGCGAATAATTTCAAAAGAATTTTAATAATAATCATAAAACGTAAATATTTTTTTAATGTCATATGTGCACAAAAAGTGACAAGGCACAAAAAGTTGAAGAGAATTAAACTATCTAAACGATGATACCAAGCAAAGTGTATAGCAAACAAATTGAAGCTAAAACTACAAATAATATAGTAAATTCAAATTCACTTATAAAAAATGTAATTTCTCAATCATCCTCTGTGAAACCATAGGGGAAGGTCGGGTAGTATCGGACACCTAAGCTTTTTTTCGATTTTCTAATGAGTGATAAAAGAAATGATAATTTACTATGTAAAATATCAAAGTTTGAAATGTTATTTATATACACATTTAATATAATAACTATTATATGAATGTATGTACCACTTTTCCACACTTTTTCTAACCCTTACTTTTGAGCCCATTTGATTTTTGGAGGGTAGTATCGGACAAGGTTAACTACAACTGCTTGTAGCTCAAATAAAACCACTTGCAGACTGAAAACACACTTTTATCGTTACAAATTGTTTAAACGCTGTAAAAAAACTTAACTATATGTATAAAAAATTGGTTTTCACTGCCAGTTTTTTTATCCGATAAACTTAAGTCTAAATTGAGGAAATTGAGTTTCAAAGTCACGGAATTAAGATCACTTTGGCTCAAAACATTGTTGGTGTTTCCATTTAAAGTCTTTTCTTCTTTGCTTCGTGCCCAACGCAAATATCATACACTTATAATAGAGATGGCTGTCCTCAAGCTGAGCACAGTTTTCGGGAGGCCAACCCTTGCAATGTGAACATTGTATCCAGTTTTCTTGAAATGTCTCATCACAAATAATGCAATGTGTTTCAGACCTACTTCTTTCTTCAAACTGTAATTGCCTTTTTGTATTTTTTTTTTTTTTTACATTTATGTCTTTTGCCTTTTTCAAAACTTTCTTATTCTCCTCCTTTGAAGGCCTTGGTCCATTATTTATGTTTTAAAGTCTATCTTTGCGCTTTTTATTTTGTTAATTTTTTCTCTAATGATGTTCAAAAACCTAAAAATAAATAATGGGAGTTAATTATTGATTACGTTAAGTTTTCTTACAATTATTTCAACAATTTACAACCTATCCATTCTGTCCGATACTACCCGACGCGAGCTTGTCCGATACTACCCGACTGACATGGTCTGCCATTTTGTCTACCACTTCCATAATAACCTAACTAAAATAACCACTCACCTACAAAACAAAGTAAAGCCTCTTTACTATTAAATAGTGGTGTTGAATCATAAAAGTATTGACTCAGTTTAGCACGCTGGTGTCTCAAACATACGTACGTGCACAGAAATTGTCACAAAAACAAAAAGAAATGTAACAACACAGACGATTATTGAGGCACGAAACGCATAATGGCGCTCACATAGTCTTTCTCCTTGGTGCTTCTGCTGATGTCCTAGTCAGTGCTGTCTCTAGCGGCAAAAGCTGGAAACAGCGTTTGTCCGATACTACCCGCCGTCCGATATTACCCGACTTTCCCCTAGGCCTACTTTTTCTGAATAAAATTAACATTTACTCTGTTGTTAATTGTCTGATCTTTTTGTTTGATAATCTTAGTAGCCTAACATATTGTTTCATAATTAAATTTGTCAACTTTTTTGTCTTGTCACGTTTTGTTAGACTTAAATTTTAGACTTGATAGCCTATTTGCGTTTTAAGATTTAAAATTACCACCATTTTGAATGTACACCCAAGTATTAAGTATGGACATTAGTTTTACAAAGATTCGTGTCAAATATGTATGAACGTTATATTACATTCCGTTACATAAATAAAAATTATGAAGAGTAAAAAGAAAATGGCGGCTGTAGCCATACGGACGTATTTGGACAATATTACCATTTAACTAGACTACAAATTTTACTTTCGGTCCGGAAACAACCCCAAAAACTTCTCGGGGAGTCCTGGACCTCTCTTATATAGGTAAATTCTTTGCGGTTGCTTTGCAAAAATACGATTGTATTAAGTTGTAACTATTCTAAAAATGTCATCCCAACATTGTTATGCAAATAAATTATTTCAGTCCACAGTTATTTTTACAGTGGGATATAGTTCACCTTTTTGTGTTCCTCTAGTTCTCATTATGCAGATTATGTATTGAAAGTTTGAGACCGAAATGCGCAATGTGCTTCTATTATTCTAAACGTTGAAATTATAACATCCACCGATTGTCGTGAACAATTTCTTAGTCGGTTGAACATGTTAAATTCATTCACATAAAAGTTACTCAACTATGGAAATCACTTTCTCTATAACTAACATAAAATTTCACCTTTATTAAAATCAGAACCATGCTGGAACATTCTTATGACCTATTTATGACCTATTCGTCTTGTCTGGTAACAGTAAGAAGAATTTTTACACTGTGTATAAAGCCTAAGAATATTTAGTACTACTACATAAACATCATGTCGTTGACAACGTTATCTACACTGTTTGACGAATGGTATACTCATACACTCATCTTATAAGGTAATGATCTTAAAACAATATGAGATTACTTATTTATTTGATTTTTTAAGATAAGATCATTCATGTTTAATGTAATTTTCATATTTTCATTGTGTAAAGTTATCCATTGAGTACATGTTATTCATGTGATCTCATCTCCTCGAGGCAGGGCGGGGCCCATTTCGGCATCCATTTCGACGGCATTCCGTAGCACGTCACCAAATACTCGGCCTCTCCGATGGCGCTTGACCTCTCGGACGTGCATGAGAAGCCCTAGCTCACTAGTTCATGGCCTTAATACATAATATAATTATTGCATACATTTAACACTTTGTAGGCTACACATGCTCTATAACAAATTTCCGGACAGTAAAATTTTGTCCTAATATACTCTATAAGGCCAAAAACCACCGTACAAATTAATACATAAATATTCCACATAGAAACGAATAACAGTTCTGTTACATATAGTCAGCCGGTCAGTCCACATAAAATGGTACTTTCACATAAAATAAAGAAATAGACAAATACATTCGAATTTGGCTGAGTAATTGTGCTTACAAAAAAGTCTGCTTCGGTGAGGGATTTCTCTTTATTTTTCTTTACCTTCTTCCAATGAGCTTCTCGTCCTTCATTACTTACATGATAGTATCATAATCAGTGAGCACAGAACAGAACTCGCTGCGCTTGCTGATCATACTGTAGGCTATTTATTTTTGTTGCGTCGAGAGAACTTTAATGCACTATCAATTATGTAACTTTTAGTAGTGTTTAGGGTACTCAAAACTAAGTTACGTTCAGAATTTGATACTCTGGAGTGTTATTTCATCTTGTTTGAATCTACATTTGCAATTTATATCAACATAACAACATATCACCTGAACTTGTATATTCTTTTACAACCGGGTCCATGTTTTTTACCCTTATTGCATTTTAGTAAACATTACCAATCGTAGGCTTTTAGATGAAAAAATACAGCCAAATTCGGCAAAGTCTCCACGCCACACCTTGTTTCATTGAAAGGCCAAGAGCTATTCATTCTCTGTAAACCAGGTTTTTTGTTTAGGTACTGTGGTAAGCATATGCCTACACAGTAAACCCAATAAATACCTAATGTTTAATTTAAAAAAGGTTGTAAAAAAACTTAATTCCGTATAAGCTCATTTATTTAATGGAAAATATACAGCTTAAAAGTAATTAAAGTGTTTGAAAAAGAGAGGTAATCATTTATTTCTCGTGTTGTGACACCTATTCCGACGCGGCCACATTCCGCAATCATCCGGCAAACGAGTCAATTCCACGAACAGTTCTGCGAATAATATATAAATCCTTGGCAAATAAACAGAGACATGTGTCGGAGAGAGAGGGCGCCATGTGTCGATCTCTGTCATAATAAGCGGTGATTACGCGATGCCGGAGGCCGTGGCCGGCGGCGTATAGTGGTGACGACGATCGATGCGGCAGTGATGACGGTGCGCCTCTACTGGCTGTTGCTAGGTCGAGTACTCGACGCCGCTGCGGCTGTTGCTAGGTCGAGCCGTACGGTGGCAGGGTGGGGTCTCCTCTCCCCTCGCCCTCTCCTGGATTGCTTGCGGTTCTGCGTATCCACATCGTCTGAAATAATATTGTAATTGACTCGTAGCAATCACTTTCAATAACAGCGTCGCTGGAGTTGTTTCCCTCTGTCTTCGACGCCTCATTCTCTCTCTCTCCTAATAATTTGCGGCCTATTGACTATAAAGCGATTTCGTCACTTACTTCGACACACTGTTTATCGCTACTTGTTTTCCTTTATGTGAACCCCGAATGTCGTAAAACTGTCAAATCGCTTTGCTTTATAGAGTAATTGTGGTAGCCGCGAAACTACTTGTTCTTTTTTAACGGTTGCTGCTTATTATTTATTTTTCAATTATGTGATTTTGTTATGGGGTTTCTCACTTGTTTCATTTAGCTCCACTATTTTGTATAAGTTATTACATTTTTTTAGAACTAAGCGTAAATTTTTATTTTTACTTTACGACATGCACACAACACATTACGGGTACTGTACTTGCAATAGGCATTTTACAAGGAATAAGGTTTACTATATATTATATAAAACGCGTTTTAGGCAACTTCTAAGTTGAAGACGCCAATTGTTAAATTCATCATAATATGGAAAATAACCGTTATTAATCGTATTGTTTTTAAAAACGTTTCTTCGCATTGCGTAACTGATCGAATAACTTCTTGATTAGCATTATACGTGCTGGTACTGATATTCAGGTTGAAATAATAAAACGTCTTCCAACACTACTCGATATATTTACACTTATACTGTAATATTTTACAAGACGGTAAATATATATCATAGATCTTATAATGGCGATCGATTTCGACCAGTCACACCGGTCATCATCAGGCCCAATCAGAGACTTGAGTCTCTGATTATAAGATCGCCATTATAAGATCTATGATATATATTTACCGTCTTGTAAAATATTACAGTATAAGTGTAAATATATCGAGTAGTGTTGGAAGACGTTTTATTATTTCAACCTGAATAACTGATCGAGTGTGCAGGGCATGATGGCGTCTCACAATCCTCAGACATCGTCTTGACTGACAACTGACGACTGACGAATTCGAATCGACAACCAATTGTCTTGGTTGACGTAGCATCTCACTGATAAAATGTTATAGAAGATTTATCCTTGTTTAGAGTACGGTAACTAAAATATACATTTTGTGTTAGTTGTGCTAAGCATTGTCATCAAACTACATTGTCGTCAAGCTTTAACAAAGGCGTTGATAAAACAACAGCCTGCTTTAGAATTTTACGTTAGATTTTAGCTTTTGTAAAAATACAATTTTACTGTAGCCTACTAAATGTGGTTTTCAGACAATTTTGTAATTTCTGTCACTATGATGCAAGGACCAGTCTTTAGTTTTTACCTACCGTAACTAAAAATGGTGTACCGAACCGCCTTTTTGTGAAAACCCCATTCGTAATTAGGTAATCTTGAATTATTTTAGACTTTCATTCAGTTTACATTACGATTCCAATGTGAAATATTCATGTGAAAATTAATTGAATCTTACAAACAAAGAAATAAGTTGTATTGATGTTTCCGCAGAACTCTTTATGTATGTTCAATAACTCTAACATATTATCTGTTTCGTTTTTCCTAAGTTAATCCCACAAACGTGATATGACTCCAAACGAACGTAGAACTGGCAGTAGTGGAGCTGGAGCTATAAACCAAACCAGTCTCGGTAGGCAGGCGGGGACCTTCCTACACAAAGCGCGGCGCGTTCGCACGCACACGCACGTTCACACGCGTGCACGCAGTCTTTTATGGGAGGCGCGTTGCTGCCGAGACATTTTGTAAAAACATACCGAACATGCCACACTCCCGTCCATAAATTCTTGCAAAATCCAAACTCCTGCTTGCTTTCAACAAGAAACTCTGTAGATGTCGGTCCAACACGTAAGGTCGGTGAACATGTGTGCCATAGAAAAATTGTAAATTTGGGGAAACTTTTGATAAGATGGATCTGACTTTTGCCCACATGCATGGTGTCTTATAAATGGGTTATGCTACCAGTAGGCCTACCCTACTGTAGGCCTATTAGAAAATTAGCCTACTATACCCAGCGGATTTTTTAGCATTCGGCCATTTGATTTGATAGTGAGCATTTAGATTACTGTATAAGAAATTTAAATTTGACAAATTAGCAGAATATTTGCAAGCAATTCTTACAGCAGTTTATAGGCCTAGGCGTAGTTATTCCATCTTTTTTTTAATGAGATTATACATTTACATGAGATTATTTGTATAGCTTTGAAAACATGCCTGTAAGGAAATCCCTTGGGGGTCGATGTAAATTGTGGGTTTCTTCTCATGCACTCATTTCTCCCTTGACACTTTATCGTTTCCTCTAGATATTTGATTATATTTTGCCTCGATGCCATGAATGTAATTTATATGTGAACTATGAAAACGGCAATACAATTTTGTCATTTTATAAACACCAATTAGTACGGTATTTATTTTTACTATCTTCTCTGTTATGTTTTAATTTGAGAAAACATTCAGAGTAATTTTTCATGAAAGCAGGTTTATTGATTTTTTAGAGTAGTTATTTTCTAAACCTAAAGCATACAATACTAACTTTTTGTTCATATCATGCTAACGTTCAAGGACACAAAACAAACAGTTGTGGTTGGATGGCGAGTCCGTGATGTAGCCCTGGAGATGGGGGGGGGGTGGTTATATTGAGTCTGATAATGTTTATTCTTCTGCCCCCGAAAATAAACAAACACTTCAAAGCGCTGGCCTCTTTATTGGTTTAACTGAGTGCTCAAGCCGATGCTCTTGATTACCACGAATTCTCGAAAACAGTCTACTTCCACTGATATAATTCCAAGACCAAATTATGAGTAGCGTATTGAAAGGTTACTTCGATTGGTAGATAATGTAAGCCCTTGATAACATCGGCCTCTCGAAAAAAGTCTATTGTTTAAATTGTTTGTTTCCTTCCCCTGATAATAAAACTTAATAATGTGTTATTGAAAGGTTGTACATTAAAGTACTTCGATTGATAGTGTATTGCGTAAATTTTCTGTTGATTGTTACGTTGAGTGATTTGCCTATTTCTTGATCTGGAATTATCTTGGAGAAAAGATAAACAAAAAAATAAACTAACATGAAAAACATAGACATGAAAAATACAAAGTAGGCATAATATTATAGCAGGTAACACCCGAATAGTAACTCGTAGTGGTATAAAAAAGCTTCACCGCTTACCTATTTTACAGCTTTATAAATTGTAGGTTTAACCAAGTTGTTTATGTGTAGGCCTACTTAATTTTGTCAACATAAACTGATTAGAACATAACTGGTCCTTTAATCAGATTGTAAAAAGTTATGTAGGCTCTACTGTATCTTAGACTCGGTACTTTTTTTTAATAGTTAGGCCTATATGGGAGTGTACTAAAAAGTTTCTTAATTGTTAGTGATTGAAAATATTCTCGTTGATTACTCGTCATATTCAACAAAGAGAAAAGTATTAACGTTTAGCCTATACTCCTCTACAACAGTATTTCTCAATGTTGGACAGATTACATCCTGTATTTATTAATTTATAATTCATACAACATATATTCATTACAGTGCAAAAACACATTCCTGGCTTAAGAATAAGTACAGAAAGTTTAATATCAGAATTTGCTTGTGTAAACTCTCCAAAATGACGACTATCTGACCTCAATAACCACAGTAAACACATTTCCATTTTGTTTTAATGGTCGTGCACATTATCTGTGGAACGGTTTAATAAGGTGTGAAGAGGAAGCGGTCGGAATGAGCAGCTGGAGAACATGCCGGCCCCTTGTAATCAACGGAGATGGATCATTATGTTGAGTGTGGAGGGGTCGGCCCCTACATGGGCGCCGCCACAGCCACGGACCGGTTCCGCTGGACGGCGCGCGGGGCTGAGCTCAACACGGAGCGCTGGAGAGACTGGTAGCGACGACATCGGTGGTAAACAATGCATCTGTCGAGAACGGGTCTAGAAATTTATAGTGGAGCTGCAATACGTCTTTATAACAGATTTGTACAAAGATGGAGGTTCATTCAAGCATAATCAGTCACATAAATGTATATGTTTTTTTTGTTTTTTTTTTTTTAATTTGTAGCCTAGATTATCCAGACGAAAATAGTCCATGATCCGGGCTTAATTTCCACAGCGTATACCTCACAGAGGTCGAGAGGTGGGTTCAAATAACAGTTGTTTGAACCGTTACAGTTACTGTAACGGGTACTTTGTAACGAGTACAGACCTCCAGCAAAAGTACCCGACTCGATGACAGAATCAAATTCGTAACTTGTATAACGACGAATCAACAAGAAATATATACCCATTACGGATACATAAGGCAGACACAGCAGAGGTAGTCATAGCGGCGGGTATGGGATCTCAAAACTGCCTGTAACGGATAGTTCTCCAGTCAAGTCGTAATTAAATGTCCACCAAAAATAACCAAAATATCTAATCAATGTTGACAGGGCTCAAGTGGTTTAAATTGATTTTTACACGTTTATTCTTTTATTGTCACTTGATTTTCCCTTCTATCAACACCAAAACGGATGGTGTCCGTTCTTCAGACTCGCTAAGTTTATTTGGTAAAACTGTGTCAAACATCCTGAAAACCCTCACAACTAAATTGTCGCCTAACCCTTTAACGCCCAGCGTTGTTTTTATACAACGCCGTGTTTCTGCCTATTTTTCTCAAAAATTATTTGTTTGAACCACAAAAGCCCACTGTTGGTTTAAAACAACACTGATTTAGTTAAGAAAATCACCACTAGATAGGAGTTTAGACCAGTTTTCAAAGCAACAGAACATTTTCTTCAGAGCCACTTCAAGGTTTGGAGGTTACAAGTAACTTGTGTACTTTCAAGTGATCTTTTATTATGTTTCTAATTAGTTTGTAATGTGGGAAAAAATACCTCATCAATCCTCAGTTATTCTAGTTTATGTGTAAAATAAGTTTTAGTAATTCTAGTGAGTATTTACCATAATTATTTGAGAAAATTGCCATGTTGTTTAAAACCTACAATGGGCGGATGTGACATTAAATTTCACTAGTTTAATTCAGATTCCCCATATAACCCCATACTAATTCTAAATTCATTTACAGCTAATATTTTGTGTTAATTATATGTCTTTTAGCCATTTTGTATGGGTCATGATCTAAACTTTACAATGGAGCCAGAATATTTGGGAAAAAAGGTAAAGAAAGGTTTTTATTAATTCCTGATGACAACGTGTCAGAGGTGGGAGACATTGGGATAAGTACTTTTTTATTCGATGTTTACCAAGTTGTGATGTTTTTCTATTGTGATAAATAAATTTCTATAAGATTTTGACACAGTTGTACATTATTTCAACTTCTGTTCAAGAACAACCTTCTAGTTATTTTATACTTTACCAAAGTTGTAAATATGGTACAATAAATCCACAAAAACCCACTGTTGCTTTTAAACAACAAGGGATTTTTCTTAGGTTTTGCCCAATGTAACCACAAGTACCCGTTGTTGTTTTTAAACAACATATTTTTATTTTTTTAACCTGTGAGGGAAAATTTATAAAAACAGTGTTTGTGTGTTATTTGGACCCTAAATAAAAGAAAAATGAGAGGAAAGAATTTTTTTTATCGTTGCATCATAATTCGGGTTAAAGGGCTAATAGTCTCGAATTATTATTTTTTTATTTATTGATTTGAGTTTGTTTAGAATCATTGTGATAAGATAATCAATTCTCCGACAATCAAAATTCCAGTTTATAAAGTTCTCAAACGCAGAGTCGGCGCGGCTCGAGACAACCGTCGTATGATAACCCGATGCCGATAACCCCGGATGTCTCGCAATACTGTACGTAGGCCTATGAGACAGCCGTGGGCGCCCCCTCCCCCCCCCCCCCACCAACATGAGGATACTGTAATCAGTTTGTGATTGTGTTCAATACCAATATAGGGGCGAGGGGAGACGCTATATAGGGTCGGAGGACAATTCATCCATATTTCGTCGGTTGGTTTGTTCGACGTCGGGCGAAATATAGGCCTAACTGATATCCAGGCGTAAAATGGAAAGCCCTCACTCACGCATCATTATTTTATAGCTTTCATACTAAAGAGTGTTTAAGACTCGAGTACAGTATAAACAAATTGTTTGATCCCGCGATCTGATCATTGACCCCATGGCTTCGTATAATGTAGGCCTAATTGCCCATTTTACTCTTAGGACATAGGGCAGGGTGAATAAAGTATATATGGTTTCTGAAAACATATTATTTATTGTAGAGATACAGTAAATGTTTCATTTGGATTTAAAACCATCTATAGGCCTCATCATTTATGGTACCGTACTCATAAAATAACCACGTTCTTATTATAAAATATTGAAAATAGCAATAAGAATGAAAAAATGAGATTGATGGTACAGTATTTATTACGCTATTATGCCAACAACTACTCGTCGATCATCATGAAACTTTGTAAGTCTAAAGCTATATAGTATAGTAAAAAGGCGAGCTCACCAGCAAGCTAAGAACGATTTTTAAATTTTAAAAAAATCTCAAATGTGCCTGATAATCTTGAAAGCGAATATGAAAGCAAACACTCTAGACCTTTTGAAGGCTTGAAAGCGAACAAGCTCGCCTTTATAAAATTAGGATCGATTTTATCAATTTTCCGCTTTACGGTTTTAAGCACGTCAGACAGTTGAATTATGTATTGATTATATTTAAGTAGTTTGTGTGAGAATATGCAATGTTGAATATCAGAATGTGAAACTGTCTAGTTTGCATCGTTGAAAATTGAACATTCCATCACAGAGCCACTCCACTTTGAGGGGGGGAGGGGCTGGAGGGAGAGCACTCAATACTAAACTGAAGGGAGTGTCGGCTGAAATAAAGACCACATTTCTATAAAATAGATTAAAAACCGAACCTTTATTTTTCACCTTTTATATTTTATTGGTCGGACCACGGGATTTAAACAGAGAAGAAATCTTCCCCCCATGTTCTGTCAAAACAATGTTTAACTGAACTCATTTCAGTCCACTCATGTGACTTTTGTTTTGTTCATTTTATATCGTTTCATGAAATAAGCTACTGGGGATGAAAAGCCTTTGATTTTTAAACTTCTAATGTATTAGCTCTGACCAACGTGTTCATTTGTTTGACAAACCTCCAGTCAGCGACAGTGATGTAAAAATTAAACGAGTAGAAAATGTAAAGCGGTATCTTTAAAAATTTTCTTTCATGTAAATTTAATTAAAATACACATTTAACACGCAACACTTGGTTCTTTAAGTAAGATTATTTATTACAAAGTCCTACATAAATACACCTGAAAAGTTTCTTCTGCAATCTATATTGTAACAAGCCTGATGGATAGGCCTATTAAGCGAATATTCATGTAATTTGGTAGGCTCCTACATGTTTTGCTTTTTCATAAAAATAATAATGTACCATGGAAATCCATGGATGTGCTGAGTATGTTTGCTGCTATTTGATACTTATAAATTATTGCCATTTGGAGTTAATTTTTTCATGGCCACTTCGAAATAAAAAAAATATTATGGTCCCGGGTTTATACTTTATGGTATACCGTCACTGAAGCCAGACTATAGCGTATTCTCAGTAGCATAATGTTAATTTACTCATAAAGCTGAATTTTGAATAGCATGCCCTATGCTACTCGTTTTGACATTCCAAATCCAGTCAGCCGTGAAGTAGTCCCACGGTCAGACAAACCAGTACACCGGTAGCAGTAATTACAAGATTAGAAAACAGAGCTAAAAAGACACTGAAGTAAGATCGACTAACTGCCTCACTTGTTAAGCAGATAAGCCTTCTAATCGGTCCAGATAAGCAACAAGTGGCACACGTCCTTGAAATGTGCAATTTATGTAAGCTCGTAATTGAATTGTAGTAATAGTGTTTTCATTGCCATAGATAAAACCGGTTTTCCCGGCAAGTGTTGCAGTGCTACCAATAAATTAGTTGACGCGTTGTAAATGCCAGCTGACTAAATATTTTCACAACTGTCGACAGGTTGGCAATGCTGCAGAACATCTGACATTCCAAAGTAGTAATGGTTTTAAATATTGATTGTGAAATCGAAAATGAAATGATGAAATCGAATGGCTGGAATATTCTACTCTACAAAGACCTGAAATATATGTAGGCATATAAGAGCTAAAACAAAGAACTGAAGTCAAGTAGAATATAGTCATTGTAAAACAGTAGCTTGTTAGTCGGTGAAAACATCGCAAAATGGAAGAAACTTAAAGCCTAGATAAAAATTAGATAGATGCGGTTTAGTTTAGGATCACGGTTTATTTGATATATGGCAACATTCGTAGGGTGGTCTAAAATCATCAAACTGTAATACGGTACGATTTATAATGAATTAGATTTTAACAAAATGTATTCATTATACTGCATTGTCATTGACTATTTACTTTGAAACAGTCTGAATGCAAGTGAGCGAAGCGAACGAGTTCTTGGTCTTGAACATAAGCAAGCCTTTTTGCACTTGGCATATTTTAACACATCGTCCGTCTATAACTGATATTACTACTCATAATTTTCTGAAGTTTACCGAGCAAATGCTCGGCATCCATGCAAGTATACATCTATGAAAAATTATTAAGAAGGATACAATTTATAACATAGTAATTAATTATCCTTGGTCCAAAAATATAAACAAAATATAAGCAGATTCAAGTTTAGAGTTGTTGTCACTTTGGTTCAAAAATCAGTCTCTGACATGTCACAGCTGTTTGTTGCTAGGCATAGAGAATATTATGTATAGTATCAAATTTTCTTTTTGTATAGTAAAGTAAACCGTACTATATAAAACAAAAATTGTTTTGACTGGTTTCAAATTTTTTATCGATGGTACTGTGTAAAACCTGAGGAGTAGATTTCTTTTTGACAATTTCTCAGAGATTCATCACAGAAACAATGGTTTTAATTAATCGAATGATTAAGTTTGTGCAGATTGTTTATTTACTTCCTTTTTCTTTGGCGGTCCACACCATGTTTGGTTTAGGTCTATTTAATTGAGCTTAAAATGTTAACAGTTAATAAAAATTCTGTGAGATAAAATAAATTTTTAGCGTTTACAAATAATTCATAATTCGGTCTTTGGGCTCTAAACACAAAAAAATCTTCGTCCAAATTAATTGAAAAGAGACTATTATGTCTCTAAAGTTTGTTGTTTTGAGATTTTTGAGATCTACCCAAGTCCGATCAGCTGATTCCTCTGATGATTCTCATTGTTGTCGTCGGTGACGTCAGCTTCCTAGAACAGCTGTTTCAACAGCCACATGTGACCATGAGATGTCCTCGCTTTCCCCCACCGCTATTTCTTCTGCTTCCTCCGGTTTTTGCCACTGGAACCGTGCTGAGGGAACACGTAATTGATTATTAGAGGACAAAGGAAATTGCTCCAGCGTTACTTCGCTACGATGTTGTTATTGCCCAGAAATTATTGTTTAGAAACGTGCTCGTTGTTGCAATTGCACTTTAGTTTGAGGGGCACATCCAAAAAGAGCTAATCCTTCAGGTTATTTTCGGGGAGTTGTAAAATCTCTCCTTTCCATCTGGTAGGAAGAGCCAGCTCCAGCCAGCCGTGTTAATTGTGTAATCAGGCAGACATAATAGTAGCCATAGGCCTAGCTAGTAGCCATTAGCCATTAATTATTTTTTGTACTATGTGATGTATTGGGTTCTTCCCGTTGAAATAAATAAATAAATAAATAAATAATAAATAATTATAGGATTATCCCAGTGCACCTGAGCAGGATTCGTTGTCGCCAGCACAGGCCACCAAGTTAGGCCTACATGGATATACAGTAGCCTACTGCTCAACCCAAACAATTCTTTGTAGTCATAGTAATGTCGGTCACAGACTGTGCGCTAAAATGCCAAGCCCGAAAGGCTCTTTTCTTTAAGAAGAGCTCATTCGCTCCACTCACTCGCCTCCTCGACAAGCTCGTGCATGTATATTTTTTTGTTCAGCGACAGTTAATGGATGTTGTGGAAACTTTAACCATTCATAAGTCTAATCTGCACAACTTTAATATACGGCAAAATAAACGGTATCAGATAACTAACCCATACTTTCAGCTTTGTCTATAGGCCTATACAATAAGGTAAATTCTCATAGTATAGTCGAGTTTTAAACCTATTGCCGGTGATGCGATCTTCTGCGGGGTACATGCATAGATATATACTAATACAACTGGATAGGTAACTGAAATTGCGGAATAGCGGTAAAAACGAGCCGGCTTCCCCCACCACTAGCCAGTATTGGGCCAGATACAAATTCGCCAGTGGTTTGAGGGTCGACGAAAAGATACAAATTCGCCAGGTCCCAAACAGGTAGAAAATCGGGGCCGTCAAAACATTCAAATTCGCCAGTTCTAGGAACTAATGCTCAGCCCCTCGGGGAACCCAGGAATGTGGCCGGTCGGGCTCATCCCCTTCATTGCCCGAGCTGGCTGTTGTTTTCGTTCGTCTAGAGGCGAAACTACTGAACGTATCGTTGCAATTTTGGTGTCAATACTGATTACCCATGGCCCTCCGAATCTATTGATTCTCGTGAGATATTCTGAACACTCTTACTCTAATTTACATCTCACTTGTGGCTTAAACTCTTTCATAATACAACCATTTCATAAACTACTATTAAATTCATTGACTCGTAGGTGATGCTTGAGTAATAACAGCTTACAACATTCCTATGGCAACAACTACTTACGCCCTACAATTCATTTAAACATAACGCCATATAATTAATTACAATTATGAACTAGATTTAAAATTTTCTTAAAATTATTTTGTCTAAGATTATTTTTGTAGATTGTATGTTGGGGCGATGGTTTCCGTGCGATCTGCTGAAATCCCGTTGATACTTCTCAAGGTGACGTTTCCCAAGGAAGGCCGAGGGGCAGATTCCTGGACAATTATTGGCGTTGGTACCATAGCTTAAATCTGAAAGATGCGCGTAAAATGAAAAGGGAAGTTTTTTCAAGCTGTATCCCATTATCAAAGATCCGCCAATTTGAAAAGTGATTTTATCGGTGTAAATCAAAATTATTTTTTGGGGACTCATCAAATCTCTTTTCTAAAGCTTCAAAGAAGGTCTCTTGAAAATTTAACAGATGCACACCAGTTCCCGGTCTAAAGGTTGTTTTTTCCTTATTTTACTGCACTAATTGAGTTCTATAAAATATATTTATTACGATAAACGCAACTATTCTAATAAATGTAAACAAAGATCGAACAAAAATCTGACATTTTAAGTACAATAAGAACAAATAAATCTATCACAATTAAATCTATTACGATTAAACTGGCAACAAAAAGTTCATCACTTATATATATAGTGCTTTAAAAGTGATGTGAAAAAATATTACATTTATAATAATTCTAAATGGGTGGAAGTGATGAAGGGGGGTAAAGGGGTGAAGGGTGCGCCGCACGCCTCATGCCGCGCGCCGGCCGAGGGGCTGCGGGGGATTCCTGGAACTGGCGAATTTGAATGTTTTGACGGCCCCGTTTTTCTGCGTAATCGGGACCTGGCGAATTTGTATCTTTTCGTCGACCCTCCAACCACTGGCGAATTTGTATCCAGCCCAGTATTGCCGCCGCTGCGCCGCCGCCGCGCCGCGCTGAATAACAGCTGACATGATTGTTGTCGGCGCGTCAGCTGCATTCTTGTTTGTTTACATTCTTTTAAATTTTCAATTATGCTTATGATGATGAAAGATGTTTCTGTACTGTGCAGCTTTTTAATGTATTAGTGAACATTCCAAAGGCTGAAATTTATCATTTCATAAGTAAGAAAGACTAAAAAATACAGTATTACTACTGTAGTTTATTTAATTTATTTGTTTATTTATTAAAATTACAGTACACAATTACTCGCACAGGGTTGGTAACACTGACCACGAATACTGGCTAGTGGTGGGGGTAACGGCTCGTTTTCGCAACATGGAGTTATCGATCCAGTTGTATTAGTATATATCTATGGGTACATGAAGTACAAGTGGCATAGATAAATCAGTATTACCATTGTATACAGAACCGAATACGTAGGGAAGTGAGAACGCCACCCCCTAAACACAGATAGCACCACCAAGACGTAATTTTTATTCAAGGATCATGCTGATTGGTTAAATGAAATGTTCAACTTATTCCGTATTATTCTTATTATATTGGCTACTCATCACTATTGGTAGGGTCAAGTGGGGTAAGTGTACCCCCGGGGCAAGTGGACTCCCAGCTAATAAAAAATCGGTTTATTACTCAAAAAATTTCAAAACTTAGCCAAAGGTATTTCAAACTATGCTCTTTCAAATTATAATCACTAAAAAATTATCTGGTTATTATTACTGTGTGTTTTGAAGAGTTTAAAAACATCTTACGTTTGTACTCTAAACGCAAGTGCCGCTTGGAAAATTGAAGAAATTACTAAAAATTCAAATATTAAGGTAATTATTTTAAAATTGGTAATCTGACTCATTTTTTGAAGAGGAATTCAAAAATAATATTTTTAATTACCAAAAAAGCCATTTTGGGGGAGTTAGGGGGGGGGGGGGTACACTTACCCTGTGTTATATCGCTGTTGGGGCAAGTGTACTTTTACCAATGGGGCAAGTGTACGCCCCCCTCAATAATGGATAGATTAGCTGATGATAAGGCAAACTCTTATCTCATGTATGAAGAAAAAAGGTAAGTACATAACTTGTTTCAATACATTTTTTTTAGTTTAGTATAGGAACATTTAAGGCCTAAGTAAAATAAAAATAACTTATTAAGGTTTAAAGTTACTTCACCAAGCGGACGTTTATAAGAAATTTCCTAACTACCGTATTTTTCAAGTTATTTTGATAGATAAAAAATCAAAATGAAGATAATTTTCTGCTCTTTAAGACCTATTAATTGTCAATTAATTGAAACAGTGTTATCTCTATGTTTTCATTTACTTTATAATTTCTTTAAAAACTGGGTTTTCCGTTTTACCGTGCGGAGGTTCACAAAAAAGTTCATAACTCCTGAACCGTTTGAGATATTTTGATAAATAAAAAACCAAAAGAAAGCTCATTTTCTTCTCTATAATCCACTTGCCCCAACATCAACATATATGCAATGCAAAGCTACATTGAGGGGGGGGGTACACTTACCCCAGATTCATGGGCAAGTGTACCCCCCTAACATCACTTTACAAAAAAAATTCTAAAAAACACAAAATTGAGATTTTTAACAAAATAAAAATTCTACATATACAAAACATTCCAAAGAATAATCATACAAAATTTTATTTTTATATCACTTACATGTGTTTTTTAATCTGTAGTCAAAGTGGTACTATGTGATTTTGGGGGTACACTTACCCCACTTGACCCTACTAAAAATTAGTCAAATTTTTAAAATCCTGAATATTTTAACTTCTTGTCTATTCGGAATATTTAGTTCTATCTTGAACTAAAAATTCCGTATTGTTAAAATATAGTTCTCAATATTATTATTATTATTATTATTTATAGTGCAACATTAGATTCGTTATATTAGTGACGATAACATTCAATATAAAATCAAACACAGTAAATGTGGAATAGGCTAGTAAACTTCTGCTTCAGTGGTTTCAAGGGTTGAATAGCTAGCTCTTTTTGGATGTGGTCTGGGGGGCCAATCTTAAGCCTCTAGCTTATTTTGGATGTGTTTGGAATGCGGCGCAGGTGGATTAGCTCATTTTGCCAGAGCCCAGTTTGAGATGTTGCATGTTTCCAACTTTCTAACTCCTAAGTATTTTAATGACATTAACAAGCTCATTAATCGATTCTTAGGGTATATTTTGTCAAATTAATAAATGGTTAGTTCAATAGTTACATAGTTATTTAAAGGTAAATGTTGAAAATAGCAATCATAAACCCTTTCACAGTTACATTCACAGCAAGAAATCACGATAAAAATTATTAAGACTAATTGACTGAATAAAAATCAGCTGGAGATTTTTTATCGATGGAATGAACCAATCAGAAAGTATTGAGCCACAAATTTAACACGTTGCGGAAAGCAACAGGTTATTAAGTAATTAGTGTCGGGTGGAAACCGTTCCACGTTTGATTTTATATTGTGAATTCATTGGGAATCGATTGGACCAATAATTTTTACTGATTGCTAAGGTCATTGCAGTCATGTTGCATCACAGATACTGTGTTTTTTAGTACTATAGTTATATTAAATCTGGAAAATTAATTTCACTATCGTAATTTCAAGATAGTATTTTGTTTTTGCTAACTACTGTCAAATTAATCTATTGTGTTCATAGAATTGTTTTGCGTCTCTCTTTAGCTCGTCGCAGACTTGTTTGGACACAAATTTATTTCTAGATCATCATTCAACACATGGAATGATTTCTGCCAAATCGAAAATTACTATACAGTAGTATAAACTAAGAAAAACTATCAGTTAGTATAGTAATAGAGGAATTATAGACTATTCCAGTCTAATGCAGAAAAAATAAAGAGTTCTTTCTCTTAATTAAAGCAGTAATTTTAGCTTCTTACCGAAGTAAAAGACTAACTTATCCACATAACGTATTATTTCGTAAATCGTAAGTGAGTCGATCTGACTGTATTGTTATACTAAATCCAAAGTTAAGTTTCAATTGTTGGATAATTCATTTGAAATTCATACTGTAACTGTTAAACATTCACACTATGACATACGTCTAGGTCTACATTTGCCCGACCAGTTAGCAATTGTCACGCAGATTTTCACTCAGTTTAATTACCATAATGAATACAAGGCATGCGAGCCTGGCGCTGACACATTTACATGCATAATGCGGCGGAACATTGCGGCCCCTGAGTACGGGAACACCCTGTCGATTCCTAGAATATTCGGCTTGTCAACATACACTCCGCCGCGGTCTGTAATTTATTCAAAACGAGCCGAGAGAGAGGGAAGATCCCCCGTCTCGCTCCGTTATCTATCCATCTTGATCGCACAAAGCGCCTTCACTGTCTCTCTCTACCACAACAATGAGCTTCTTTCTCAAACGCAATAATACGTTCTCTCTCCCCACTCGCCCCTGCAGCGTTATCTCACTCACAACAATAACTTCCCTCTCCCTCACTCTCCCCCAGAGAGGCGCTCTCTCACACACAAAGCCCTCTCTCCCCCAGTCATTAGACACGGACGGTCGGTCGCACAAGTCAATTAGTTTATTGTTTCGTCGATAGGTAGCGTGTCGGACACATGGCCGGGTGTAGCACGTGCCCTGTGGACGACAGAGGATAGGCCTAGACATAGAAGGGCATTGGGTTTTGATGTAGCCTAATTAACCGAAAATTGTTTTAATTTTAAAATACCCTCAAGTGATACTATAATATGCTAAAATTTGTTTTAACTTTTGAGGCAAGGGCAATGGAGTAATATCTGCAAGTTGACAATTGAATGCTCTATTAAACTCTAGGGCAATTAATGAGTTCAATGTACGGTACATTTTTTGAGTATTCACAGCTATACTGTGTGTTTCTATGGACGAGCCACCACCACCGCCACTATAGATATAACAACATATAAAGTTGAAACTAACAGCTGGGTATTTTGTCAAATATTATGTCGATGCGGGACGATTAAAGGTTTGGCGTAGCAAGTAAATCTGTAAAAAGGTTTTCCAATTATTATGCTGACCCATTATTTTACAACTAAAGTATATTCTTTTTCTCATAGTGTACCTTTCACCCAGCAGAAATATGTAGTAGGTATATTTTATAGTATGCGTTAAGTCCTATGTTGTCGCTTTCAAAAGTATCCGAATTAAATATAGTTATGGTTTTATTTTACTTGAGTTTCAAATTATTTTAATGAAATGGTTCTTAAATTAGTTTCAAGATTGACTCAAATGTCTATGCACTCTGAACAGTGTGATACTGTAACGTGACAAAAGTTTCTAAACCAGTAACTCTCTAAACACATTGACTAACCTGAATGAATCCTAATGAAATGAATCTTAATGGTATTAATGAATCCTTGGATTCATTGGGTTTTGGGCCAGAGAAAAACAAAGAAATTGTAGTTATTTTCGTAATGCGACCACTTTTTCCATAAACAACGTAAAAGGAGAAATACGAGACACCCTATGTATTTTAACATTGCTAAATATTGATAGTATAACGTCCACGATAAAAACAACTCAAGAGTAAAAGATTACTTATACCATACCTAAATTACGTATATGTTTAATTAACGAACAATCCTGATAAAAATTAAACTCTTTTCAAAGCAATTAAATGGATAAACAAAGCATAAAACATCAACAATAATTATAGAGAGCAGTTCCACACAAAACGAGGGTGTTTCATTTCCATCAGTCCTGTGTGAGGGAGACAGAGGGAGTCGGTGGGGGGAGGGGGGAGGGAGATTGCGCTACATTGTTGTGTTCTGGCCAAAATGTTTCTGTTGTTTCTTTGTCCGTCTTCCTCCCACAGTGAAATATGAACACGGATGTTTTCAGAGTTTATCATAGATCTGAAGGGGATTAAATTGATAAAGAATTAGTGTTTTAGCTACATTTCAGAAATTTAATATTGAGGTACACGGTACACATGCTTAAATAATCATCGAGAAAATAAATTATTATTTTTGTGTATTGTTTCTCTAAAACTATTAAGTACAACAGTATTGTATTACCATTATAACTTATTTTTCCATTGCTTTGTTCCATAATTTCAAAGATATTTTACGTTTTTTTTCTCACAAATATGTAAAAGTTGCACAATTTGGGGTGGTTTTGTATAAATAGGGGTTATCTATAGAAATTGTAAATAAAATTATATAAAACCTGTCGGTAGGCCTATAGACCGGGAAGTAGCCATTACGTAGGTTGCCCAAACTCGCGGTTACGGGGGGGAGGAGGCATTCCGCCATCGCAGCCGAATCAGGTACATCCCATGAGTTCCTAGAATCTCGAGCCCGATAAGACGCGGATGAAGGGGGGGAGAGGGAGGGGAAGGCGCGAGGGGAGAGGGAGATGAAAACGCATGTGTGGTTTGGCCATTCAAACGCCACACATGCCTGGTCCGGCAATTCAAACGGCAGACCGCGTGGCGTATTGCGGGAGTAAAATTGCAGGCGTTTGCAGATTTATAATGTTATTTACTTGATTTATTCATCTTTTGCTAAAAAATAAAAGAACTCATGAATGTTCTTTTGTGTATGAAAAAGTCAAGTGTAATATTAACTTGGATTTATCACATTGACATTGAAAATATAAATTGTTCTCAAACAATTGGCTACATATTTCGATGGAAAAATTCTACTGACAGCGTAATATGGACTTATATATGTTCACTTGTCTTATGGATTTATAATATGGGGCTTCGTATTAAAAAAAACAAGTAAAAGATTATTAATTCTTCAAAAAAAAGCATTACGATGGTTATTCCATTTAAAACTAAACCAATCTTGTAAAGGCAAAACGAAATCAATCTTGTTAAGACACTTTCAAAAGTATGCAATTACTTACAATTACCTGTATTTATATTTTAGAGACAGTAATTATTTTTCCCGTAAATAAATGCAAGCTACGAACAGGAAGTGACATCGATATTTATGATACAAGATTGAATAACCTTTTTAGGCCTGAACATCATAGACTTAAAATTCGAAAAAAATTACCATCCCTTTAGAGTGAATAAATTAAGATCAAATTTTTAAATCTTATGCAAAAAAAAAAAATATGAAAAAAGAATCAAATTTGCGCCCTTTCAAAAATAAATTAAAATCTTTTCTAATTTCCCAATCATTTTACAGTGTTCATGAACATGTAGACCACTTTAAAAATACTAACCAATCAAATTTAGACCAACTGCATTTTAAAAAAATGCATTAAAAGTTAGACTGGGTTTTATCCTGTTTTATACTGTTATTGTATTTATATACAACATTATTTTATGATTTATATTCAGAAAAAGTATATAAAGTGCTTTAAAAGTGTTGTAAAAATGTTGAATTGACAATAAATTTAATTGAATATGTAGGGAAAAAGTTTTGACTTTGACTTGTCTTTGTCAGCAAAGAGATGCATTTAAAAATAATTATAAGTTTTTTTATTCGAGTTTTGGTTATAGACAGTTATAAAATATTACAGTACTCTTAACGTAAAATATAAAGGGATACGTAAACTTACCTAGGTTATTTGTACATGTAAAGGTAATCTTGCTAGGTTGAAAATTAAATTTTCACTTTGAGTGACAATAATCCATCGGAACATTTGTAGCGGGTGTTATTGGACTTAAACTGTGTTTAAACTTGTTGGGAAAGATTGACGTTTCTCTACAATATGACACCCCCCTCCCCCCCCCCCAAAAAAAAGTTGCAATGCTGAGGTATATTTGTAAACTGAAAGTTTTATGAGATACTTTGAGCTTATTCGTCTTAGTCCCAGCGAAGACAATCCTTACACAGTTCTAAGTCAGTCCTTGCGCCCTGATTTACTTAAACATCTGCTAGATATTCAAAATTAATTATACTGTTTTATATATATATTTTTTTATTACGAAGAACGCTATGAGCTATGTTTAAAAAGTGTTCATGTGAACACATACAGTTCTTTAAGTACGCATTACATTTTATCCCCTCAGGTTAGTTAACATTGTAATTTCCAAATCACTAAGAGAAGCCTCAAATGTCCATAAATTAAGCGCCTTCAAATTCTCTAAACGTTTTTAGCGTTCATTTCTGGTCATGTTTCGCCTGCCCAAAAATGAAGGAACTAGCCAATCTGTTTTATCTTTTTCGCCAGACTTTCTAATTGGCAAGGTTTTACGTTACTCAGTTTTGTATTAGTAAGGGGAATAAAGTCGAATAAGTCAACTTTCAATAATTATGACCGTCTACATCTTTTCTCACGTCCCCTATAAACTCCAATAATTCCTTGTTCTTTTATGCCCTCAGCCAAGATAATACAGTGGAACTTAATTAAATTTTGAAGGACGAGGCCTTCAATTTCGTATTGGTCATTTTACTGATCAATTGATTTGATCAAATATTGCGACTTTTAAAATTTATTTTTACATAAAACTGGTTAGATGTCGAACCTAACATTGTTTTACATAAAACTTATTGGAAATTGAATTAGCTTCCGGTTGATACAAAATATGTTATTTGAAAAAATAACTCTAACCACTATGTTTATTCAAAGACTGGACTAGTTTCTGGAAATGAAAACCAAGTTATCTTGTCTCTAGTTCTTTAACGATTTTTAAATAAATGCAACTTCTTTCAATCACAGACATAAAAAGGATTAAATTTTGACCCAAATACTGTAATCTGTGTGAAACATTAAAATTAAAATTATTGTATTAATTAAAATATTTATTTTTAAGTGTAAAATGAAATGTTCACTTGTAAAAAAATATCCCCGTCCCAGCAGACCTGCGTACTTATAAACAGCATTCCTTGTAAATAATACATCTGATTTTTTTTACAATCTCCCTTGATCTTTGTTAGGAATATTCTATATTTTCCCATCTAATATATATCTATAAATTTTTCCCCACAGCTATATAAATTCCGAGTTTGCGCATAGCATTTTTGTAAATAACTTTTTAATGGTGAGGAAATCGACCAAAGTGGATGGTGATATTCCGAAAGAGAATAAAATTTTCTATAAACTACTAATATGCATTTTTTAGAAGTGCTCAATACCTAGGTCAGAAAAAATTTGCCTCTAAATAAAAAAATTGTGAAAACCCTTGTTTTTAAATAATGTATTTCTTATAAAAAACACTTTTTAGTTTATCGCCATAAATTTTTTTAAAATTCATGATTTCATAATTATTTGACCATCTAAACGTGTGAAATTTCCAACGAAACATTAATTGTTGAAATCGGCCCAGTAGAACTTACGATTTAGTTGTTGTCTGAAGATTTTCAAAACTGAATTATCTAAGAGTTTATTATTTCGGGAAGCCTTCTTTATTCATAGGCTATAGGTTTCAAGTCAATATGGTTTTATACTGTTAAGGAGTTAAAAATATAATCCATCAAAATGTCAGTTATTGTTTAATTTTCTTGAAAAAACTGGTTTAAGTATACAGAGTAAACGCTGGACAACCAGGCACTACTATTATATAAACTATATATTTGAGTAAATATTTATGTATGTATACATACTGATCATTAAAACTGCTGTCTCCAAACATGGCAAATACCTTTATTGTGGGATAAACATACCTTAATATATATTTAGCTTCTATGCTAGGAATGATCTAATTTCATTAAAATCTTGAATTAAAATAATTATATAAATAATCTTGAATTGAATTAAAATAATGATAATTTAAAATTGGTCTCATATCATTAAAAATTTATAAAAAACCGGAATTGCTGAAAACATCTGTGTACTTAAGTTTAAGTAAAAACATGTGCTTCGCATGTTGTAGCCTGTTACCACTTAACATTGGCTATGTTTACATTTGAAATTAATGAGGTTCGAATCTGAGACCTATAGTTTTTGGATAATCTGTATATATACGTGGTACAAAAGGTTTTTAAAATGTTACTTGAAGTAAATTATTCAATTAATAATTTTTGTTTCGAACCAAACACTTGTCTGTAATCCATTTAAAGACACCTAACGAAATTCATGCTAGACAAATAACAATGTGACCTATCTTCATATTGTATAAAAACTGTATCTCTCTACTTAACTCATCAGGTTAGGCCTACTACAATAAAAAGTATGAAAACTTTGTTTACACAAGTTTACTGAGAGGGAATTTACCTAACAAACACATCAATGCCTTAAGAAATTGTAAATTGGTGAGCATAATGGTCTATCGTGTAACTGAATTTTATATACAGGTTTGTTCGATGAATAAATACACAATTTGTCAGATACTGTAACACTTTAAATATTAAATTAATAAATGTTGCACACCAAAATCATTTTGTTTAGTCAAGAATTGTAATCTTATTTCCAATGGGAAGCGTTTGTGAAAAAATATTGACTAACTTTAGTAGAACAGGGTTTAAAATGCCAAACCTAATGATGATCATTTTCTACATGTGCTCTAATGTATTGTAACAATAGGGAAGTACAAAAACTTTTTCCACCCAAACAAAGAATTATTATCGGAAATAAAAAAAAATATTTCATTACGTTCAACTTGTTTAAAAAAATGGAACAAGAAAAAAATATTTGCATCTCCGCAGTATTAGTTGGTAAAAGAATAACTTAATTTACTTTTTAAGCTTAGGATATTGCGTGTGGGTGAATCGTAATTAAAAAGGTCATATGGTTTCGGGTTTCGCCCCCCTCGCCTTTGATTTATTTCTAGAGGGCGCTTTAAAATGTTGACCAACTATTACTAAATAGTATATTTCGTCACAAGGGCCGAAAGTAGCGTTTTGCCGGCCCCGAGATCGTGTTGAAACGATCTAGGGTTGGTAAAACGCTTTCGACCCGAGTTATGAACGATATTTTTCATCGCACTACACGATTCAATTCATTCTAAACAAGTGAAAAAATTACTCTTTCGTCCATAACAAACAAAACATAACCTCAACTTCGACTAACCTAGCGAGATGTACTGCTTGAGTTTCTGGTTGCTAGGCAACCACTTCACATCAGCTAAGGCCACCAAAACTAATACTCTAACGGTAAGTGACTACAGCTGATTTCAATTTAAAAACACTATTTTCCCATCTACGTCATTCATATTTAACATTTGCTATCAGCTGAACTACTAACTACGTCACTGATTTGTTATTTGTTGTTGTTGTTAATTACCTTCTAATATTCTAGATTTCTCTGCTACCGTTTCCATTACCGCCCTAGGCCGGAAACAGGTGTTTCGTTGGTAGAAGTGAGGGTCGAAAATAGGTGATATCGATGTTCTTTACTCGAAAAGTTCTTTAATGTGAATTGTTATTTAACAGCTGATTGCCTTCAGATCATCATAATCAACAGTACCAGGTTAACCGAGCCTTGCTCGTTGGTTTTAATTCAGTTTTGATATAGTGTCATGGTAGTAAAGCTATTAATTTTCCACGAACAACCAACTATAAATCTTCACATTTAACAGCTGTTTCAAAAGGTCTGCTTAACATTAGTGTTCCTTTCTTTTTGTATACCTTCGTTATTATTTCATTACCAAAATAGCAACCCATAAGACCAATGTTAAAAAATACGATTTTTAATATAGACAAAATTCGAATATAGACAAAATTCGATTTTTCCTGGGATTGAGGCTGTTTTTAAACTTATTTTTGAGCCAAAATACTCTTAAATGCAAAGTTTAAGGAAAATCGAACCACTACATTTCGAGATCGTGGAACACACATCCCTTCAGGAATTGTGTGCCGCGAGTGAGCTGAGCGAATAAGCTCTTTTTATTAAAGAACAAAGCCTTTTGGGCTTGGTATTTTAGTTTAGGCGTACAGTCTGTGACAAAGAATTGTTTAAGTTTACAGAGCAACGCCAAAACACAATTTTACCGAAAAGCACCAAAAATTAAACTTTAAGTAATTTAATTTACTAAACATGTATTAATTCTCAATCATAAATTGAATTCTATATTGTTTAGATTTTCATGTGTAAACAAACTTACTTTACATTAAACTTCCTTTTTTAAAGACTCTTAATGCAGATATTAACCATAAAAAACATTCTGCGCCGGTTCCTTTAGTAGGCTATTATTTGAGATATGAATTGACAGAGACGATATGCAGGGGCGATACCGGGGCGGTCGGGACAATTTTATGCCCGCGGCTGGCACCCTGCTGTGTGTTCTTTGTGAGTTAGAGACGGTGCCAACCTCAGATATTCCAATGTCCCTGTAATGATGGACTGATATTTTGTTCGGAAATACAAGTATTAAGTTTGATAAGAGGATACAAATCTAATAGTAACATGTAGTTTGAAATTGTGGCTTTACCACATCATGACGTAATATATTTTCCAACAAAAATTTCAAAATGTTCAATGTACCTTACAAAACAAACAGCATATTGTATAGTTTTACTATCAACAGCTGTTTTATTTTGCAATTCAATAGAATTTATTCTATTTTTTTTTTTTTTTTTTCATGACGATATCGAAAAAATTGTGAACAATGTGAATATATTTGTTTATTCAAATTAGTATCAAGAAAAAACCGAACTCATAACGGTGAATTTCCGTGCTTATGTCAAGGTACATTCGCACGGAAACTCAGCGTTATGAAACAGTTGATCGGCCTAATGCAACCGCTGATAGGTCTACACTGAAAAATCCCATAACGGTTACTTTCCGTTCACTAGAAATGCACAGAAAGTTAACTTATGTAATTATGCCGTGCAGTAGCGGGAATAAGCTATTTCCTAAGCTCATTTTACGTTTAGGAAGTGTACTTTCGTGTGTATTATAATATAAAGAACTTTAAGGGCTTTCTGTGGATATATTATTGGAACTATGTATATATTTAAAATGTTCTTAAAAATTTATTTTTCTTCTGTTGTTCTTTACGTTTTTCGAGTGATGAAATATCTAGTTCAAACATATGTGAATTTATTCTACATTTTATAGGACTTTTTAGGCAGAGGCTCTATAAGACAAATCGGCATATAAACCAACACGTAGCTAATTTGGTCCTAAAAGAACAACCACCAAATCTCAACACTATGACATTGGGGATTATGTCATACTGTAGTTGGAGAATTATTGATGAAGATCAATTAATGAAATAACAATATAGTGCAATATATTAACTGCAAATTAACTATTTGATTAACATGTGACAACCAACCCCTTACTCTATGTGACAACTTGCCCCCTGCCGAAATTTTTTACAAACATCGACGTATATCGAAAACTGGTAATCGTTTGTTTTGGTAAGAAATCAGATTGAATACCTCACAATATGCCTAATGTTATAAAATGGAACTTTTGTTCATAACTCATAAGATAAGAATGGTAAAAAATAATTAAGTGACTTAAGAAAATTTACTCGCCAGGAGTAAAATCAGAAAAAAACGCCAAAATTCATTGGAAAGTACAGATATACATCCACTCTCTAGAACAATTATCTCCATACTAAAGGAAGAAACAGCACTCGCAAAACTAGCGCAAAAGATAGTTGGTGGCAGAAGTTATAAGCTTTGTGACAACCAACCCGTGTGACTTTCAGCCCCGGTCTCCCCTACTATAGCACCGACCGGTTTAGAAGGTTGCCACAACCAACTGAAGTTGGTTGAATATCATGGTAAAATATAAGTAACTGTACTTGGTCAAAAGACTAACCTATTGACGTGTGTAAATCCTAACCAAGTAAATTAATTAAAACATTCAGTAAAAAATAACCTATAAATCAGTATAACATAACTAACTCTCTCCATTAAAAATAACTGTCATACCCGGTTAGAATGAACCACTATACACGGTAAATGAGAACCAACTACTTGGTAGAATGTTACCTATCGACTCGGTAGATGGGTACTAATCTACTCGGTAGGAGCGTACCAATCTACTTGGTCACTGGTATCAACCTACTCGGTAGGTGGGTACGAATCTAGTGGGTAGGTGGGTACCATACTTGATGTCAGGCAGTTTATTTTGTTGATTGTTTAAGTTATTATTTCAAGTTTTATAATGTTGTTAGTCAAAATGCAAGTAACAATGAGCGAGGAAACTGATAAATATTTTAAAGTGAAATCCCTCCTAACAGAATAGGGCTCCAAGATTACTTCAATTTTTTGTAATTGAGAATTCATTCCACTTAAACTTAGTTGGTTTTGTAGGTAAAGTAATTTTGTTAAGGTTACCCAATATGTTTATGTTTTATAAAGGTTTGAGGGCATAAGAACCATAAAAGGTTATCGTTCTTATGTCCCTACGTCAAGTTAAGATACTTTAAAAAGAAAAAAAGAAAACTTTCTCAGTTAGCTTAGACCCACACTTAGAAATAAAATTAAGCCTTCCCCTAGGAGGCAAAAATATCTTTAAAAGATTAAGCTAATAGGTTAATCTATTATTTAAGAATTTAAGAATTAAAATAATTTTTATAGTATGTCTTAGCAAAACCTAGTTACCTCTAGGATTTAAGTAGCCTAATTAAAGTAAATAAGTAGTATTTATACTACTATTTCAAAGGCCATTTAAAAACTTGAAAAGTGCGTTCGGTAATCTGACTCTAACTAAAAAAAAAACATATTCTTTAAGAGGAGAAAATAGAATACTGTAGTAGCATCCAAACTATTGTAAAATCAAGAAGATGCTAATTAATAATTTCAGCGTAAGCCCTAGGTGTCCCTGACTTCCTTTTAAGCTAAGGAGGTAGGCCTAGTAAGTTGGCCTAGGAATTTAAAATTACAAAACTTGAACTAATAACTTGAAAAAATCAACAATAATTAACTGCCTTACCTTAACATTACACGGAACCAGCCGTGTTAATGATGAAAGCCCCACGGAGACGCGATCTGCGTACATAGCTGCAGAGGAATAGACAGAGACTGACGGAATGGAGACGGCCGTTAGACTTTAAAAAAATTATTGTTGCCAACCTGCCTAGCAATTGGTCATTTTTAACCCATCACTCATGATTTTACCGCTTAATATGTCACAACTAACAAATTAACTTAACTACGTAATTAACTAATTAACCTGTAATTAGTTAATTACGTAGTTAAGTGTAATTAACGGACTCAACATTTTAGAGGATAGGTTTATGTGGCTGAGATTATTACTGTAAAAATATGACTACACTAGCTGTTGCCATCACGGCTTCGCCCCGTGATTAAATTCATTTTACATATAATAATATCTCTTTAAAGAGCAACGAAATCTTCTTTCTTAAGAATTATGTGAGCAGAGCATTGAATTTTGCAAAAAAAAAATCTTCTTAATGAGCACATATGAGCAAAGAGGAACGAATATGTCAAATTTCAAACCCCATAGACCCTTATGTAGGGGGCTCTAAAGGACTTCAAAAACTATATTTGCAAAACCATTTTTTATTTAGTAGGCAACATTACAAGTAAAAAGGTACGTCCACGTCAAATTTCAACCCTGTAGGCTATATAGTAATTTTGAAGCCCAGTGGGGCGGAGCCCTAAATGACTTCAAAGACTTTATTTTGAAAAACCTTTTCTTAGTGAGTACATATGAGTAAAAAGGAATGTCCACGTTAAATTTCAACTTCGTATGCCCTAGAGTAATTTTGAAGTCCAGTGGGGCGGAGCCCTAAAAGACATCAAAAACTATCTTTGCATAACCATTTCTTAGTAAGTACAAATGAGTAAAGAGGAATGTCCAAGTCAAGTTTGAACACCGTATGAGAGTATAGAGTAATTTATAAGTCCAGTGGGGCGGAGCCCTCAAGGACTTAAAAAACTAAAAGACTTGCATAACTGTTTCTTCATGAGTACACATGAGTAAAGAGAAACGTCCACGTAGAATTACGTGATTAAGTAGACCCTGTAGGCTCTATAGTAATCATGAAGTCCTGTGGGGCGTAGCCCTAAAGGCATAAAAAACTATATTTATAAAACCGTTTCTTAGTGAGTACATATGAGTAAAGAGGAATGGCTACGTCAAATTTCAACCCCATATGCTTTAGAGTATACTTTGAAGACCAGTGGGGCCTAGCCCTAAAGGAATTCCAAAACTATATAATAATAATCTTTATATTTGTAAAACTGTTTCTTAGTGAATAAATGTGAGCAAAGAGGAACATCAATGCCAAATTTCAACAACGGATGCAATAGAGTAATTTTGATGTTCTGTGGGGCGGAGCCCTAAAGGACTTCAAAAACTATATTTGCAAAACCGTTTCTTAGTGAATACCTATGAACAGAGAGAAATGTCCATGCCAAATTTCAACCCCATTGGCCCTAGACCAATTTAATAAACCCGAGGGGCAGAGCCCTGAAGATGCTTTCCAAGAGCGTTTCTTAGTGAGCACCGATGGGCGAAGTGGATATCCAATTGAAAACGTTCCAAATAATTCTCTTAGGTCATATGGTTTTTCAGATATGTTTTTCCTAGATTCATATTAAAAATTGGCCATAAGAATAACATTAGAAATTTTGAAGTCCTGTGTGGCGGAGCCCTGATGGAATTTTGCAAAACCGTTTTCTTAGTGAGCACCAATGTGTAAAGCAGAAAGTGCATGCCAAATTTCAACATCGTAGGTCTTATAGTTTTCTATATTCGTTGTTTCCTAGATTTGTATAAAAAATTGGCCATTAGGATAACATTTCATAGAAATTTTGAAGTCCTGTGTGGCGGAGCCCTGATGGAATTTTGCAAAACCGTTTTCTTAGTGAGCACCTATGAGCAAAGCAGAACGTCCATGCCAAATTTCAACATCGTAGGTCTTATAGTTTTCTATATTCGTTGTTTCCTAGATTTGTATAAAAAATTGGCCATAAGGATAACATTAGATAGAAATTTTGAATTCCTGTGTGGCAGAGCCCTGATGGAATTTTGCAAAGTCGTTTCTTAGTGAGCACCTATGAGCAAAGAACAACACCTGAGCTAAATTTTAACATTCTAGGTCCCATAGTTTGTCAGATTTGTTGTTGCTTTGAATTGTATTAAAAAATTGGTCATAAGATTAACATTAGATGGAAATTTTGAAGTCATGTGGGGCAGAGACCTGAAGGATTTTTGCAAACCCGTTTCTTAGTGAGCGTTTTTTAGCAAAGAGGAACGTCCATGCAAAATTTAAACCATCTATACCCCATGGTTATGGAGATACTCTGATACGTGAGTGAGTGGTATTTGGCAAATATATTGGAGATTTACCGAGCAAATGCTAGAACTATAAGTATTTAGTAACGTTTTACACACTCATATATTCATTCATATGTACACAAATTTGAAAACTTATTCTTTACGAATATAAAAGCCGCTGGGGTAATTAATTTTCTTCCACGATCATTTTTAAAAATAAGCCTAATCAGTCACTTCTTGATCAAAAACATTGTTTTGTGTAGTTTGAATTAATTGATACTAGTATACGTGTTGCTCGAATTCGAGCAACTTATTTTCATACGATAGAAAATGTTACTTTCAGCTTTAAATCAATGACATCCTACCAATCCAATATTGTGAATATCTTTAATCACCAAAACTACACGTATTTACAGTTGATTATTAACAGTTGTTTAAAATGCTTTATTCAATCCTAATGTTATTTAAATGGGAATTTTTGAGATTTCAATGGTGGATATAGCATTTATTTTCAGTCCGATTCTCACCAGATTTTGGCGGAAACAACTACAGACCAAGCCCTATCCAACGACACCAAAAACTTAAAAATTGGTTGGAAATTGTGGGAGGAGTTCTCAAGACAAAAAACCCTTAGCGTATTTAATAAGTATAGATTTACTTTACAATTATAATTATTAGTCCCAAAATCTACGTAATATTTAGTACATAATTCCCAAATTTATGTAAAATCATAAGACAAGCATTTTTTAATGTCGTTATTTTAGTCAAAATAAATATTACTCCTGTAAACTCTGTGCGACAGTTCGCTAAGTCGATCAAAAGCGGAATGGTATCACAAGTACCGCAGGCGCCTTCTGGCGGGAAAGCATGGCAGCACTGGTGGATCGAGGATCATGACGTGACGTTCCCTCCCTCTCGGTCACTGCCGGTAAAGGTGTCCCCACCATGCCCCCAATACCTCCCCGCCTGCAAAGGTGTCCCCACCATGCCCCCACTACCTCCCCGCCTACCGGCACTTTGGGCACCCCCGGCGGTTTGGACTGACCAATCCTACATGATAAAAACTGTATGCAAATGTATTATCGTTGAAATAACGCATACTTAACTATGATTGGTTATTCCTCAATGTATTTGTATCAAAAATATGGAGGATTTTATAAAAATAACAGAACCGTCTGTTTGAGTAACCGTCGTAATTGATGGCACGCCTATAGACCAACTACAATAGCACCTACGAACTTAGGTTATCAGATTCAAATAAAAATGTGACCACTAATAGCCATGTACACAGAACCAAATACAGTGCGTAGGCATAGAACGCCTCTCAAAAACACAAAAATAGCACCATTCAGGATTTCATTTTTAGAAAAGAAGAATTTTTAATTTTAAGCTGATTGGTTAAATGGAATGGCAGAATAGTTTTGCAGATGTTTGTTATTATTGTTTTTATTTTTTGTAAACAAATCTTCTCATTTTGACATTTGAGACGGAGAAAGGAGCGCTTCTCGTCCATGGCAATTATAAGTACAGTAGTCCTAGCATAAGCGTTTTAGTACCAGGTTAACCGAGCCTTGCTCGTTGGTTTTATTCACTTTAGCTATAGTGTCATGGTAAGTTAATAATACTATTAAATTCCCACCAATAACCAACTATAGGCCTACTTATTTGCCGTCAACAGCTGTTTGGAAAAGACTGCTTAACATTAATGTTCCTTTATTTTTGTATACCTTTCGTTGTTATTTCGTTACCAAAATAGCAACCCATAAGACCAATGTTAAAAAGTACGATTTTTAATCTTAAATTTAGACCAAATTCGATTTTTCCTGGGATTGAGCCTGTTTCTTAACTTATTTTTAGGCCAAAACTTTCTTAAATCCAAAGTTTAAGCAAAATGTGACCGCTAGATTTCGAGATCGTAGAACACACATCCCTTCAGACATTGCTCGTATTAGGATTTCACTCAGTTTTTTTGGGCAAAACCAAAATGTTTAACATGGGATGCCTTTACTTATTAGGCCCTGCATTACGTTGCTAAAAGTAACTTTGTACACATACACCGATACACCCATCATGAGAGACATAATATCTTTAAAAGTCATTTTCTTAGAAACAGGGACGGCTAAAACAAACATTTTCTGGCTGACAACAACAACAGTAGTCTAATTATCATATACGGAAATTCGAAAGGGAAAAATTCCCTTAGCTATCAACTCAAATTTTTTGCGATGACAGTACGTTATCATATAGGCCTACTGGGAGAGAAAAGGAAAAAATTCCAAAGAAATAGCCGACAAGAAAAAGCATAAGAGGCACTCCAAACTCCAAACACGGCCAAGCGTCTTTGAACAAAGAAGCAACAACTTGACCATATAAAGCGTCGCCACTGCGTGCGCATTGTGTACATATGAGTTTCCTCTTGGTCTGCACCAGACACCAGACAATGGACATCTGCCGCCTCACACACACATTGTCGCCGTTGGTGGGGTTGGGGGGGAGGGGTTAAGTGGGACCGGAAGTTCACTCAATTGTTGACATTGCCTCACCGGATACGGATGTGGTGTTTGAGACACTAATGTCTGACTTGGTGGTGAAGTTGAAGTTACAAGCCGAGGCGAGAATGGGCATGAAGATGTTGGTTTTCCGACAAGATCTTTATCATTTATATAGAAATATTGTAATTCAAAACATTACTAGATCAGTGGGCAGGATTTTAATATGTTAAATAATTTTCTTACAAACAGGAGCATTCTTATGAAAGGAACTTTAGTTAATTCAGTTTTAAAATAGTTTTTTTTATTAATTCAGTTCAATGGGTTCTCTGAATTTTTATAGTATTTATTAAGTTTAATAGGAATTTTAAAACATTTTAACTCTAAACAGTGCATAATTATTTAAAAAGTTGAGATTTATTTCTGTAGCAAACAAGTCGAAGTATAAATGTTTCGACTTTTAGGATATAATCTTTTAAATATAACCTTCTTAAACTCCACAACTTTTGTATCTCATTGTTAGACTATTGTTTGTATGGTGTTTTCATAAAAATGTACTGTAATTAAAAAAACATGACATCACTGTAAATGAAAATGTAGACAGTGATTGCTGAAGCTCGAGCTAAACTTTTCTTATATTTTTCAGTAGGCCTAATAAAAAAGAAATTCCGCCCCATTAATAGAGCCCCGCATTCCATGTCTAAAATATAAGCTTTAAAAAGATCCTTAAATAAACAGATCCTTTTACCAAAATTAAAAAAAATATCCTCCCCCACATACAACCAGGGGAGTTATATTCTTGTTTTCACAACTGGCAGATATGATTAGGAGTGGAAAAATCGGCTATAACGGCGAGGGTAGGATTTCAGAGGGGATGTTTTTTACGACGAACATAGAAACGGCAGCTGGCCGTAGTGTGTTCTCCCCCCAGCTTACCACTCCCAAGCCCTCTCTCTCTCTCTCAGTCACCTAACCTCTGGGGGGCAGATAGGACGGGGCATGAATAAAATATCAGCCCCCAAGTCAGCCGGTCTAAACGGGCTAATTGATTTTCCATTAGTGAAGAGTATGAAATCTGCATAGCCCCGTCCCAAACAACAGCCCCTAAGCGTCCCTGTCATTATCAAATTGTGACAAAACACCCCTCCCCCCCCAACCGAGGATCAGCTCCGCCCCCACATTTGTCTCGGGATCATCGCCTTTTGAATATTTTAGCTGGTGTTTATAAATCTTCTTTGTGTGGGGAGGATATGTTTCAGTTACACCACTGAAGAATAAATGTATCGTGAAATGGTTAAAACTCACACAATGTTGTAAATTGTAGTGTAGGATTTAAAGATAAATCAATTTAGGATTAAATTCATATATAGGCGTATAATTGGTTTAGAGGTTGATGGATGGACGATGTTGAATTTGTCTATAAAGAAGAGTTTAAAAAAGAGTTCTCCATGCTGATTTTTTAGTAAGCGAATATTCAAATGTAGTAGGCCTACAACGACTATTTGTGGGGCTATCTTTGTAGATTAATTTTTACTTTTAATAAATTGGATTTCAAAGATTGCGTTGTATAATGAATAGGCTTACACTTGGTTTATCTTTTTTTTACAAGTACACAGTTCTGCCCCCTTTTTATTCATTTAAAATTATTAGGATAGACACTTGAACTGCAAAAACCTGCAGTGTTTCAAGCTTTTCAATCAGCCTCAGTTGGAAAGGTTTAAATCATGCATTACATGGGATGCTAAATTGAAATATTAACGCATCTCCACCATCTGAAAATCTCACCAACAACGCCCTCTTACAACTGCGATAGTTAAATCACTTATTCAAAACACACTAAACAACTAGAATTAATATTGCACATAGTTCGCTCATAAAAACACATCATCCAGTGATGAAGTAGTTGGCTCAGCGCTGAAGCGCAGTGCTCAGAGTTCTTGGCAGGGGTCATGAGTCATGAGTCATGACTGATCCAGCAATTGCAGCCACGATTCGCCGAGTGGATGTGGTGGATATTCGCCCACGGACTCATGTATAATGCAGGCGTTTGGCAGGTTTGGCCATTACATATCAGTTATAATGGCTCGGCCTGGGTTGTGATGCAACTCAGCGCGGACACGCCGCAGTTATGAGTGGAAACAGCATTGACAACCAGCCAAGCTTCGAGGTGAACATTTGCATTTAGATTTATGTTTTTGTTGGCGCACGTTTTTGTTCATTGAAGACATGAATTGTTATCTGCATGTATCATCGGTTAGTAATAGAAAACTTGCGCTTGCAAGAAAATGTGTTTTAAATGTCAAACCTGTATTGAAGACAAACTAGTACTGTATACGTGTTGCTCGAAATCGAGTAATTTATTTAAATACAGTACAAATGTTACTTTAGCTCAATGACATCAATGACATCCGACCAATCCAATATTGTGAATATCTTTTATCACCAAAACTACAAGTATTTACAGCTGATTATTAAAAGATGTTTAAAATGCTTTATTCAGTCCCCAATGTTATTTAAATGGGAAATTTTGAGATTTCAATGGTGGATAACGCCTTTATTTTCCGTCAGATTCTTATCAATTTTTGGCGGAAACAACTACAGACCAAGCCCTATCCAGCGACACCAAAAACTTGAAAATCGGTTGAAAATTGTAGGAGGAGTTCTCAAGACAAAAAAACCCTTAGCGTATTAAATAAGTATAGATTTTTCATATAGAGACATTTTGTATGCCGAAAAAAAATAGTTAACCCCCTTTTGCGGATAAGAGGCCTTTAGCCACGTAAGAATTTTTACTGGAATGGCCCACAGTAGTATATACAATGATGTTTGACAGGTATAATAATATAGTCTAATTTGTTTAAATACTACAATTTCAATTAAATAACTTTAAAAAATCACGAATTTGTAGTAGGCCTATGTTATCTCATTGGAATAGGCTAAGTTGTGAAAGCGAACCCGTTCTTGATCCACACAGTTCGTCGGTCCCGCTAGCAGGAGCAGGGGTGATGCTCCGTTTAGCTATTTTGACATGTAGCTGCAACTGCTATAAATAACACCTCGCCTACGCTCCGAGCTTCCCCCACCACACCTCAGTCCCTCTTTAGACGCTCACCCGCGGCTTGACGGAAGTTATTTCCGTCAACATCTACAGGAGATCTGCCCCCGTCGTCACCAATCCAGCTGGCTCTCGCCGTATACCGTATACACCGTGGTGTGGGACGTTTCGGTGGCTTCTGTGATGAAGCCCTGGCGATTCACCAAAGTTCACTAATAACCATGAAGGCAGTGCATAAAATAAAATGTTATCTGGGTGACACGCGTGTAGCTCAGAAAAGTTATTGTCGCCTAGTGAGGTTGCTGGTTCCACCAAACTTGAATAATTTCAAATACTAATTATTTAAGTTCGGTGGAAATATTCTAATTAAAGATTTGTCTGGAATAAATTACATTTTTTCAGCTTTGTAAAGGCATAGAGCAAAGTTTTAACATTTAAAATATGTTTCCTGTATTTAAAAACCACCCTACAACAACCATATTCTCTAATCCGATCAAATATGGTTTGCAGGAAAGTAACCCAAAATCTCTAGGTGCGAAGTAAGAACATGAAATTAACCGGTTAAACTGAAAATAAACAACTGTAGGTACTGTTTTAAAGTGTCATTCCGGAAAACGTATTACGAAAATCTCTTGCACTCCTATTTTTTCCCCATTACTTCAACCAACTATACGTTTTTTTCCCCATTGTGCAGACCATGTGTAATCCTTTCCCTATACATATCTGGATTGTAAAGACAAATATGCAAGGAGTCATTATTAAAAGCATTCAGTCACAAAGTCAGTTTGTCTGAAGTTAGTTATTAGACTTATTGTGTGACAAAATACAGCTAGTAAACAAATGCGAAATATAAATAACAAATTCAATCCCATCCGATTATCCGATTTCACCTTTAACAATCTTTCCCCTCTGTGAAAAATATAACCTTTAACGCGAAGGCAAACAGCCATGTAATAATTCATCACGCAACTTTTTCTTTTTGATTTATTTCAAAATTTGCACCCAGGGTGAAAACAGCTGAAGGGGAGCGAGTTTGGAGATGGAATCGCGGAGGCAGTTGAGCAGTTCAGGGCGGCTCCCTTCGCTTGATATGCACTTTACCCTCCCCCCCCCTCTCGATGGGCATTACACTCACCCCTACAGGGGATCTGCTGCTAGCGGGTTTTAATTTATTCTTTTTATTGTGGTTTTTCCGAGCCTTGAATGTTCGGAAATTGAATTTTTCTGGTAGTAAAGAATCCGTTTTTGTAATTTTGCGAAAAGTTTACTCTTTGAAGGAAATATTCTGTTTTCACGAATTTATTTATATTCATATTAAACCTTAGGCCCAATACATTAGTTTACTTGGGGGCAAAGTATTCAGTTGGCTAATGGAAAAAATTATTACTTTAGATAAAATCTTGTGAATTGTGGATAAAACATTACGGTGCTAAATTATATAAACATTGCATATATATCCTGCAAAAATAACGCATTATAACTGATCCAGATTAGTGCACATACAATTTTACCCAACCACTTTGTTGTTAAAAAAGATAAAACCATTTGTATTGATTAATTTCCAGCAACCATTTTACCCAATCCTATACATTATTTTGGCTCCTATAGCGCCCCATAGAAAACGATTCTTCAAGCAAATCTTACAACCGTCATGAAGCCTTCTCTCGCAGAATCGGGCTCATCTTTCTCCGGCAAATTTGTGAAATCTTTTCCCTGCGCATTCAACGGTAGGTTACGTGATCAGCTGACTACAATACCAATGCAGCGGTGAGAGTTGACAAGACAGACACAGACAGTCGCGGGCGCGCCGGTGCATATTCATGCTTGTGCTTGACATGACGCATGCATGACCACGCATCATGCATTACACATTACAGAACTGCCGTCCACGCATCACGGGGTGTGGGGCGGAGAGGTAATTGATATTATTAAATGAGTACTGGCTACATTAGATTAGTTTATAGTGAAATGGGAAAGAAAAACTTAGCACAAGTAAGGAAGGTATGGAATTTACAACAAAAAAGTTTCCAGACCATTTCTTGTGATGCAAAATGCCCCACTCATATAATTATTTGATCCTACTTAATATTATAGGTTAAATGGGAAAGTTTGTTTGTTGGTTTGCTAGGCCATAACAACCACTGGACATTGGTAAGAGGGCCTAAAGAAAAATGTCAACCCAATCTGGTACTGGTAATGAAGCATGTTGTGCTGCTGCTGCACATGATCCAAACGGATAAAGTTTTTGTATGATCCACTTACAAGATAATAACGATTTTGTACGTTTCTTTTTCAAAAACACAAATTAATTTAATTCCCATCATTGCCCGGCATATACAGTACTAAATAATTAACATCGTGAAATGCTTAAAGAGCAACGCTTGAAGAATTAAAACCCCAGACGAGGAGGTAATTTTCAGAACGTCCGCTGAACCTCGTAACCTATACCTATACAGTATTGCAAATTAAAACTCACCAAATTATTGAGGGCCTGTATGGGTTTCAAAAGAATATAGGTTTATACAGTAACAACTTTTGACACATACAGGCCTTCATATTCATAAATGTTGTGAGTTTTAATTTAAAAATGTGTTTTATTAAACTTCAGTAAATGACTGAGGATCATCAAAAGTGCTGGTGAATCCCAAAAAATTGTTAGACAAATACGATTTTTGACCTATCTAAATGTGTGTATCATTTGTTGAAAGAAACTAGTTATTCTTAGTCGATTTTAGTGATGTGCACAGTATTTTATGTGACAAATTTTGAAAGTTGTGAGTCCCATAAAAATTCGTCTCCAAGCTTTCTCGCCGTTGAAGGTCCACGGGGTGGCCCCCATAAAAACCGAGGGTGCCGCTCGGCATAACACTAGACAATAAAGTCTCTACCGGGGCGTGACAGGGTGGTTATTTAATGATGTGCGAACGCGGCTCCCCTAAGAGGGAGGGGTGGCGGAGAGAAAGGGGGTGAGAGGGACTCCCCCTACATGGATGGTCCGGGGGGTGGGGCGTGGGGGGGGGGTCGCGCTCAATTTATCAACCGGAAGACACTTGAAAGCCCTCAAACAGCGAGGAGAATCACTTGATGGGCTTCGACCCTCACTGCGAGCCAAACAAGGCTAATCTTGGACACCGTGCAATAGCGATAACCGGCTGTGGCTGTGCTGTGGCCTACCGTCAACACGACGAGTAATAGGGAATAATGTTTCTAAACAATTGATCTCAACAAAGTTTTCCCCTTATAGAAACTAAAACTTTTTGCGTTTATGTCTTTGCAGACTTATTTTTCAATAACCGTCGTACTGTATCAGGTTTCCCCATCTCAAATTACATGGTTTGTCACACATGTGGATTCAAATGAGTTTGTATACCCATACTGTCTTGGAAGTTCCATAAGATATTAAACACGTTTTAAAATTTACTTATCTTCTAATGTCTCAATATTCAAAACTTGGCCCTTTTTTATTTATTGCACAACAATTTATTTACTTAGGCCTATACATAGGTCCACACACTTTTTTTCTATTTTGGGGTTATGATGATTCGTGACATGCTTCAACAATACATTCAACTTCCTAAAGAATTTGTATAAGTTACACATGACATTGTAATATTTATACAGTAAGTGCAGCCGTTTCTTTGCAATTTTTATTATTGTATCGTAATTTAATCAGATTTTCACTATGTATAAGCACTTTTTATCAGTTTTTAAACACTTAACCTCAAATACAGTCCACTTTCATAATCATTGTCTTATATTTTCATTCAGTTCATAACGTAGTTGTTATATGGTCCTTCGAGCCGGATAAACTGTCCGATTTACATTGACGTGTACTCGTTCAGCGCTAGGTTAGATGGTTGGCTAGTGGCTAGATGCAGAGTGTATGATTTGCGGTGGTGGAGTGGTGGTCGCTGCTGTGCTCGGCAGCCAGGCTGTAGCACTGCTGGCTGTTGCTGGCTATCGCCTGGCTATATTTGGCTCGCCGCTACTCCGAGCGCAACGGCGCGGCGGCTTCTGATGTGCTTTTTATCCGTCTGTCACTAAACTACGGTGCCTGCTGTATTTACAGCATGGCATACTATTATACCTTTCCGAACCACTCACTGCAATGACCCCTTTGAAAAATAATCAATTAGGAGTAGTGCAAAATTGAGGATGCTGGCCCAGTTCAAGGTCACCTGAGGGATGACGTCATCGAGGTCAATGACCTCACCGATGACGTCATCGATGACGTCATCGATGACGCAATCGATGACGTCATCACTAATGACGTCATTTACATGACGTCACACCCATGACGTCACAGAAATGACGTGCTGATGACGTCATCACCCCTTACGTCATCAAAACGACGTCACCGACGCCACTAAGGTCAAGGTCACGCAGAAACCTAAAATTTTTTGGCACTTTTGCCGTTTCTCGCACTACGCTCCGAGTTTCAGTCCGAGTCCCCGTGACCTTGACCATTTGGAGCGAATATTGGACGAGAAACGGCAAAAGTGCCAAGTTAAACCCGAGTTTCTGACATGACTCTGCCTAAATGGGCAATCGGTAATCCCTCAGGTGACCTTGAACTAGCACAACACCCCCAATTTCATATTACTGTGACCTTGAAAACTTAACAACGGAGCGCCGACACCGATGCGCACCACACGACAGCCACAGAGTGACTGACTGTCAGGCTCTGTGTACTCTAGGTATATGGGGAAGTGGAGGGGGAAATTTCAAGGTCATCCAAATGGAGTTTTAAAAAAGTTGAATAGTAGAAAGACTACTCTTGTGCTTCCTGGGCGACCTCATCAATTTCCAATGGATCTGTAAACCAATCCGATCTGTAGCGGCAGGAGTCCAGAAAACAGGTGCACCACCCATCAGGTTGTCCGTAGCACTTCCGACAATTGGTAAGATTGGAGAAGTGAAATTTAATACACCGCTGCGGACAACAAGTATAAAAGTATTTGGATTTGTAGATTTTGAAAGTTTGTAGTACCGGTGGTGGCAGCTGTTGGTTCTTGCATCTACACCTGCAACATCCAAAGCATTCACATTGCCGGCAGGCCAGCCCATCCACTTGCCACTTTGGTAAGAGGAAACACTTATCCTCACAGCAATAGGCTGTCCCCGTCTCTTCCTCCCAACGCTTCTTTGCACAATATGTGACGCCTTGTATCTCCAAACACCTATGCTCGCAACATGAGATGCGCTTACTTTCCATAGCTGATGTTGCTTTGACGAGGGAGCACGATGAAGTGATGCTGTGGTCAGTGGGAATGGGGTTTATATAAACTAAGGTGAGTGGAGGGGGAAAGGTCAAGGTCATCCAAATGGAGTTTTAAAAAAGAAAAGAGTAGAAAGACTACTCTTGTGTATTTATAGCGATTTCATTGATAGTGAGTGCTTCTGTATGCCAAGTTGATCTGTACTGACAGGCTCCTAAATAATGTTTGCAAAAACCTGCAAAATGATTGTTGCACAATTTGCAGCCAGTTAGCTGTTTTAGTGTGAATTCAATGCAACGTTCAGGGCAACAAGTGTACTTATGCCCTCTCATCTGGTACACATGGAATGTCTTCAACTCTGGTTTCGGCTTCTTCCAAGACTTGCACTTACACATGCATTGACCAAAAGCTTCACATTTTCTACACGCCAGGCCATCCGCAACATCAATGTCATTTGGCCATGAAAAACATTTCTGTTCGCAACAGTAGTTGAGTTGACTCTCCATGTTGCTGTGGTGAAGGTGCGCGATGAAATGATGCTGCAGTCATTGAGAGTGCACCTTAAATAAACTCAGTGGAGGGGAAAAGGTCAAGGCCATCCAAACGGAGTTTTAAAAAAGATAACTAGTCGTCCTCCTCCTCCTCGTCCGTTGTACTTGGAGAGCTGTCAGACGAAGAGCCCCGTGCAGGTGCTCCCCAGATGAAAAACAAATCAATTTTAAAACGAAGACCAGGATCTTGCATCATCAAGTCCTTTAACTTGTCACATACTAAGTCGACCTTGTGTAAGGTGTCAACAACAAGCTTCCAATTCGTTGGCTCAATATAACTTGTAGTAGAGTCTGCCTCGCTGATAACCACATCCTCCGGCCGTATTGGAGTGTAAAGATGTGTAAAGTTCTTCGGCTGTAGCTGAGGTTCAGGCTGGCTGGAAGTGGAAGGTTGAGTGTGGACCCCTGTCGCATCGAAATCCATAGTCATTCTACATTCAATGTTGGGGTTTTCGTTTAATACATACACCAATTTCTCATGCAACATATCCACTTCTGCCGAGTCTTGCAGATGAACATTCCAGGAAAATGGCCATTCTTCATCCGTAGTGGAGTCAACTCGAGAAAGAGTGCTGTCCGCCATGATAGCTAAGCAAGGAATGATGTGAGCTACAGACTGTGGTAACAGTATTGAAAAGTAGAGGGGGTAAACCAAAAGTATGTGGAGGGGGTATTTTCAAGGTCATTTAATTTGGGTTTTAAAAAAAGGAAATAGTGGAGGGGGAATTCTCAAGGTCATCCAATTTGGGTTTTTAAAAAAAAGGAATGAAGGTTACTCCTCTTCAGCCTCGTTGTCCCCCACATCCTCATTAGCCTCATCTTCATCGACGTCAGACTCGCCGTAAGGGTAGATCGGGGACATGGGCGAATATTGTGGAGATTGTTGACCGTTGTTATCGTCCCCTTGCATTCTAACTTGGGACCAATCATAATTTAAATTCATTTGTATTATGATCCCAGGGTTGTCCCGCAGTATTTCCTTCATCCGTTCGCAAATTGTTTCCAAATAGTGTACACTATCGATCGACAGTGTCCAACCCGTACTTGTACCAACATCAGTAGTGGAGTCAGCTTGGCTGATGGTGTTGTTGTCTGCCATGGTTGCTTGTCGGACAAGGAATGACGGTTGATGTGATGCTCATGCAGGAACATGGTGAAGTGGTGGGGGGTGTGGTGGAGTAGTGGGGGAATTTTCAAGGTCATCCAAACGGAGTTTTAAAAAAAAGGAAAACCTACAAAGTAACATTGAAACTTTCCAATTGATGGTGGCGAGCGTTTTCTTCTGCAACCTTGCCGACACATGTGACTATGCCATACAGTATGAAAAGTACAACCATAATAAGGCCGAACAATAAAAGATAGCCGTTGACTATCATGATATTTTCTGAGTGTATCTGCTTTCTTCGTATCGCCCTCTCCTGCATCCTCTTCTCCAACTCGTGGACGAAGTCACAGCAAACGTGAGGACATGTTTTATCCGTTGGTAGGTTTGCCATTGTTGATGTTGTCGGTTTGGCTGTTGAAGATGGAATGAGGTTTCCAATTGTGATGTGCCATGTACATCAATAGTCAAGTGGTGGGGGTAGCAAAGCAGTGGAGGGGGAAGTTTCAAGGTCATCCAAATTGTGTTTTAAAAAACCTATCTTGTTACTGAGCTTATAAGTCAGTAACAAGATAGGTGTTTTTGTTCTTTTACTTCTTTAATATAATGAAAAAATATACATATTCTATTATTGTAAGAACAAGGAAGACAACTGCTAGTCAGCTGAAGTAGTCCAAGTTGTCTGGCTCGGTCTTCATCGACGCCGGTGAGGAAGCTGTCGAGGAGTGTCCAGGCTCTTCCTTTGGCTGCCGGGTGTTCCGTATATTGCAAGCGTAAACCTGCACGTTTATACGGTAGCCTCGTGCCACCATCAGCTGCAACTCCTTGTACAAGTCGTTTAGCTCCTGCTGAGTCTTGATGCTCACCTCCTCGTAACTTGCGCAACTAACGTTCAGAGACATCTTGATGTTGCTAGGTTGGCTGCTGGAGTAGAAATGAAGCCGAGGCACAGCGCTTGGAGGTACATGAAAAAGTGGTGGAGGTAATAGTGGTGGGGGTATAGAAGATCCAATTAAACAGTTCTAAACTTTTTCCATCGATACAATGGAATGGAACAAATAGCGCAGGTGTCCTTGTAATTTTCAAATCGAAACAGTGGCGCTAGAAATCCGAATTGTTTTATACCACCATCCTGTACGAATCGCCGAAGGTCTCTGACGGCGGCCTCGCCACAAGGCCTACAAAACTTTTCCCCATCGTGGAACTTATACCAGGAGTATTCCGAATACCCTGTATTTTCCCTCCTGTAGCGTTTGACATCTTCTTTTATTGTTAGTGGGATATTGTCTTGTAAACATGTTGGGAACAAGTCCTTGTGAGTTATAACTCGTTGTATGCAAAGCTCGTACAAGGTGCTCATCGTTTGCTAGTTGGCAACAGACTGACCGTTTTTCGCATCCAAGCAGGTTTGAATCCTAGTGCGGTAGTGGGGGTAATTACAGTAGTGGGGGTAATTGTGAAATGCAAAGGTCAAAGGTCAAGGTCACCCGCGAAGTTTAAAAAAAAATGCAACATATCAATACGTGAAGTCTGTCACATATTGATATGTTGCATTTTTTGTTTTTTTTTATTTTTTTTTTTGTCTTTTATGATTCGTTTATTTATAAAACATTACAACAACAACATATGTACAACATTAAAACTTAAATCTAACACTGCTGCTTGTCAGCGATGTGGATGGTCAACTCTGTAGAATTGCTACCCGTGCAGCCGTGGGACACCAGGTATAGACACCCGGGTTGAATAGAGCGAAGATCCTCGTTTTGTAGAAGATGGACGAATCTCTTGGGCAGGTACACCTGGAACTTTGGTTCATCCCCCGGAGTAAACGGTGCCTCGCTGAGACTGCAGCAGATGGCCTCCCCAACTGTAGTCTCCATCTTCTTCATAGCATGGATTATGTAGTGATTCTCGTCTTTTAGTTCCGAGCACTTCTTTACAGGTAATATTGTTGACTTGGAGTGAGCATTGAACTGCTCGACCAAAGTCTGAAGGAACTGGTGAGATGCCATGGTCAGGTTACAGATCGTCTTCTTGCTCGGAGATGTTGTCGTCTCGGAATCTCGAGTAATACTCATGCCAGGTCCCTGTCTGCTCCCCACTTATATACTCTCCGTTACCCCCACCACTCCCCAATTCCCCACTTTGAAGGTAAGAGGCGAGTTTATAGGCATTTTTCAAAGCGCAATGTCTATCTTTATCATGTTCTGGGCTTTTTGTACAAATACATATGGTTTCCAGCATGTATTGATAATTCTTATCCAATTCCACATCATTAACCGGAACATGAGTAAATCCTTCGATCCATCTTTTCTTTTCCAGCCCCTTTGTGTAAATATTGGTAAACTTGTCTGAAAAGTGATGCATAATGTGATACAAGTCCGTGTAACTTGTAAAACCATCATACCAATCGATATGATGGAAGTGTTTTGAAATCCTTCTGTTGGTAGTAGCGGCTTTACTAGTTAAAGACGAATAAGAACATGGTGGTTTAAATAAAAACGAATAAGGAACACTTGTATTCATGTCCAAAAACACAAGTTCTTTTATAATGAATCTATCATCATTACCACGAAACGCTTGAAACTCAATAATACCAGGCTTGGACTTTACTTGTTGTTCTTCTCCCTTGTCCATTTTGAAGGTCACACGTCTGCTCATTACGAAGTCAGGAGGTCAACTGATTTCCACACCACGGTAGGTACTACTTTTATACCAGGCCGTACAGTTGTTGGCGCGTTGGTGTATATTTAACGTGGGCACCGTCCCCAATAGGCCTAACCCCACAAAATGTTGGTTATTGTTTTAAAAACTAACCATTGTCATTTAAGTTTCCATCTTTATATTTTCCTTATTTTCATTTTCATCACTAACACTTGATTCTTCTCCTCCATCTTCCTCTTCTTCCTGTTTTACTGATTTCTTATGTAGTTGAGCGTACTTTTCCAATTGTCTCCACATCTGTACTTCATGAGGAACTCTATTAAATATAGAAGTATCCACAGGTCCGTATAATATAGGTGCGTCCGGTTGTTTGTCCAAAGTGTCTTCCAGATAATCTTTAATAATCGAACTTGAAAACACCAGTTGTCTCAAGTATCTTGTTATAGGTTCAGTAGCACAAGTTAAAATGAAAAACTCCTCTCGATTAAGTTGAATTTTGTTATCATGTCTTGTTGTGTCTCTAAACCGCAGCTGATGATCACCACGTTGTTTAATAATATTAATTTCCACATTTGAATCTAAAAGTCCTACTCTTGTCTTCCTTCCAAACATGTTACTACTTAAATAGCATTCTAGCAGATGCAAGTGTTTCATAAATGATTCCCAAGCACTGTCCGTAAACAAAATCATTTTGGGTCCATGAGTTAAAATTACAGTAGGGGAATAATCTGTAGATTTCATAACACCGATTAAAACACTTTTGTCCAAACTGGAAGAGATTGGGTAAAATATTCGCAAAAATACCTCACTCAATATGTTTGGAGAAATATTATCTTCAATATCCCTTTTTCTCTTTTGTATATTCTTTCTTCTTTTACCTTTTTCTTCAACATTATTACTGGCGTGAAGTTGTCCGCAAACGTTTTGTTCACCTCCTTCCTGGTGACCTTGAGGATCTAAAAACTCAGATATCTCCTTCTCAATATCTATCACATTTTCAGGTGTACCACTAGGAGAAGCCATATTGAATACGATGCTACCCATACAACAGTAGGCAACAAACTGATGAGGAGCGGTCTGTACGCTCTGCTTTTATACTCGCGGAATGAAACAAAACCGGTTTTTACAGTACATTCTTAACAATTCCAGTTAAAGGTGTGTATGTTACAATTTTATCATGTAGAATTAAACAGTATGCAGTTGTATTAGCCGGTATAGCAGCGTTGAATTCCATTTCTATTTTTATATCCACACTTGATGATTTTACTGATTCATTTTGTTTAGAACAATCGATTACAACTATTGGGTAGGCATCGAAATATTTGTCAGGTCATAATAAAGGTGTATTTGTTTTACCGTAATATGAACTTTGGAATCTCGCGTACATATCGTACAATATACTGTATTTCTTCTTAGTGAATGACACATTTAAATTGTCGTATGGAAAGAATTGTGAATTTAAATAAACTTTAATATTTTTCAAGTCACAATGATCAAATTGTCCTGCATGTTTAGTAATGGCGTCTCTTCTACCTGTTTGTAAACCAAATATATTATACCTGGCTCGTTCTACATAATTCGATGTTTTAACAGTCCAAGTGTGTCGATCCGTAGTAGGTAAACTGGGATGCTCATGAAATTCCCAACTTCTAAATGGAATAACAATATCACGATCGGCTTTTAATTTTCTTAAAAGTAGCATTCTATGCTCGTCAGCCAATTTAACATGTGGAACTCTCCATACAATTTTGTCTAATTTTAATTTCCATTCTAAAGTCGCATCTGTAGTAGCATCTGCAGCTTTAATAATGTCTTTATCGTTAGAAGATCTCAACAAAACTAATTCTTGTTTAACGTTTAATATTATTTTCCTATAATCTTCAGCAAAACCAAGCAGCAAACGTAATGGAATATGAAAATCAAAATATCCATTTGGATTTGGAGTGATCGTGTCAATCGTAGGTAATACCCATCCGGCAGGTTTAAGTAAATTGGTTTCATTGGGTGTTATAGATGTTAATCCTTTTAAAGTTGTCGTAATACCTACTTTTTTAGTGGAATCAACTGTTACACCTGATATTTCATATCTAATTTCATCAAATAGGAAAGCCATAGGATTATTTATAAATGGAACTGTTGTACCAGCAGTAGTACCGTCCTTTTTAGTAACTTGTCCTTCAATATACAAGTAACTTTCACATGGTAGTGTGTAAATGTCTTGATTTTGTATGGGAATACGAATTTCATCGTTATTGTTTAATTTCGATGAAGTGTAAGGGTTGTGGGTGTGATATTCTTTTTCCCATAGGGTTTCGTCGAATGTTGGACCCTGCGCTATATCCAGTATATCCATACTCGGTTAATTTTAATCCAATTCTCTCTAAGAAACGAATGTTCTCGCGTGTTAACTCCTCCACAGCTGAAGAGCTACTAATGCGGTTTCCCGTAGGTTGTTCGCTTTTAAATGTTAAACCCATGGTTTTGTATTAAAGTGTCGATTTTAAATGTAATCTAATCGTAATAGGCTCTTCTCTGAAGTCTACCAAGTTACCGTCTTGATCCAATACGCTCAACACGATGTCTGAAATGAAAGTGGTGTTCAACGGTAGATATACCAGGTTTTGTGGCTTTTCAACAATTTTAAATCCAGGTGGTACACTTGGGTAAAAAGTATGTATAATGTGGGTGTTAGCCCCATCCCTGTAAGCACCTTGTATAATGTTACAAGTTATGTCTATACTATTGACTTTTAATATTGTTACTGTTTTCTTACCGGAATGTGTTACATCTGGTTCTAATACAGGCCCATCGTTGGAAAATCCTAATAAATCACCAATTGAGTTTGGTTGAGTGAAATCTATATAATATTTGGAAGTAATTTCAGCTTTCATCGTATTATTATTACCTTTTAATGTTATATTGTCTTTCCCCATTTTAGTTTGCAAAAATTCATTTATATGATCAATTTCATAAGAACCTGTGGGTAACCTGCACTCTTGTAAGTCTGTAAATTTTCCACTGGCATCCTTTCCCTTATAATAATGCAATATGTTATTTTTACCTTCCGTAACATTGGGAATAGAGTTGTACGTTGTAAAATCCAATAGTGCCGCCTCCCAAAACCTTCCTTTTTGCAAGCGTAACGCTGGAAAAAGGATACTTCGTAAATTGGACGATTTTCCTGTTAATGATACCGTATAGGAAGACATCTCAATAGTGACTGATACTTTTAGCTAGAAATTCCAAACATAAATGGCCGCATATTGAAGTATTATCAGGTTGTTCTCTTTTATAGTTATAATATATGTTTTTAGCAGGTTTAAAGTAATTTTGAAGTTCTTTTGGTGGTGGCAAATTACCGAAACTATCAAAATAATATACATTGTTATTTAGTTTCTTATAACAAACCCAATGGGTGCCAGGCCCTTCAGTATTATCCAAATTTACAATTCCAGTCTCATTTTGCCACATTTTCTTTGGTAAACTGTCTTTCATAAACACACCGCGAAAAAATGGTATTTTTAAACAGGAAATATATTTAAATAATTCAATATTGGTTAATGCTTTATGTGGTATGACCAATTGATTTCTTTCATTTAATATGCACGATAAGGTCTTAGGTAAAGACCTGCCCCGTTTTTTACCATTGACCACACGGTGGGCTTCTTCCTGCCTTTTCTTGTAGATCGTCGTCTTCTTTTTATATTTCCTCCATGTTTTCTTGTGGTTGACCTCCTTTTTACTCTCTTTCTCCTCCTTCTTCCACCTCCTACTGCTGTTTTAGCCTTCATACCTGCTGTTACTGCTAAAGCTGCTGCTTTTTCTGCTATGCTAGCGTCACTTGATTTTACTCGTTGCCAAGCTATGTCCGCAAGCTTTTTGTCAGCTATTGATCTATTTTTTGAATCGGCAAACGTGGAATATGCGATATCGTGTTCTTTACAAGCCTGATCTAACTTGTTTATGCCAGGATCGCCTCTTTCCAGTCGTTTTTTCAATTTAGTTCCTGGTCCGCAATACTGATAACCTCCTGGTATATGAAATTCGTATGGTAATGCGTCTATTGCTCTATTTACTATGGATCCTACTGGAATTTGTTTTAAAGCTTTACTTAACAGAGAAACCGCTGTGGACGTGATCCCACCTCCTTTCCTTGCAGTGTCTCGATATGGACTGATGTACTTGAACGTCATTATTGTCCTTTTATAATCGCAATGTGCAACTCATGTGTTAACTCTATGACGAGTTGGAAATAAATGAAGTTGTTTATTGTGTTCTTTTATTAAATATCAATATCACCCCAATTTGATGATCTAAACTGTTGTGTATTAGGGTGAATAAAGTACTTTTTAAAAATTTCCCGTTTAATCCAACCACCTCTCGAGGCTTCATCCCAAATTTTATGACCTGGCCCTCCTCGAAGAACTTCCGGTGTGAAATGATTGTGTAAATCAAATATCGCATTACCTAAAACTTTTACAAGAAAACTAACAGTGACAGCATTATCTACATGTTCAGGGTCTTTAAGGTTTGTTATACGTTTATTATTACAATCATACACTTTACTATCCTTTAATGATGTTGTAATGGTCTGTCCTACAGTTGCAGCATCATTTGCTTCTCTTCCTTGTGCCAAGTCTCTTATCACTCTATTATTACATGTAAACCATCTAAAATATTTATCTGGATCTAGATGTACGGTTTGTGATAAAGCAGCTGCATCATGTTTTTCATAACCCCATCCCATATTTGATAACTTTTTATCCATGCAATCCCAAGCATCATTTTTGTATGTTAATAAATTAAATTTTTCATTACCTTGAACAAATTCATCCCCTTGCTTCGATACTACTTGATCTTGTTTTACAAAAGAGGTTGTTTCTTGTTTTAAGGTTTCCATCATTTGACCCACTGTTGCACCATCTGATGGCGCCGAACCATCTTTAACATTTGCTAAACAATTATTAAAACAATCTATAACCCCTACATCACGTATGATGCAATGATCTTTAATATATTTTAGATTTACAGCATCGTTTTCAGTTTTTGGATAGCCTATATCATTAATAACAAATTTATAAAAAGAAAATCCATCTTTTGTCTTTTCAGGTATCAAAGAATGTAAATAGCGTCTATTTACGCTGTCTTTTGCATCTTTAGGGTCATCTACGTTGGATATACGTTTATTGTTGGCACTATACGTTTTCCCATTGAATTTTAACGTATTTTTTAATTCAGATGACAAATAACCTTTGTTTATCGCATCACCATTTTCATTTGGTTTACCAACGTTGATAATTCTATGATCTTCCGCGTCATATGTGTTATTTTGTAGTTTTAATGTTGGCGATATCTTTTCCTTTAATATTTTTAAGTTTATTGCATCGTTTTCATCCGAAGGATCTTTTATGTTTTTTAACCTTTTATTACTCATATCATAATCTCCATCAGGTGTTTGTGGTAAACCAGCACTTCTTTTTAAATTATTCGCATAATATAACCCATCCGAGGAGTAACGTCCGAACTTGTCAACACTCATGGTGCAACTGAATAGTACTCTAAGGAGTAACGCATTTTTATGAGATTACCCCACGGTTTCGGAGTTCATCCACTAAAGCCACCCATTCGTTTTCCAATCCAGTATGACCCGCTTCTTTAGCTTCATGTATTAGTTTCATTCTATCCACCAATTTATTGATGTTATTATAATAAATCACATTTGTGTTATATAATTTCTTCATTAAACCTGTACCTGTAACGGACTTACTTCTTTTTCTTCGTTCCTGAGCACTTACATCCAAAGTGGATGCCATAAATCTTCGTTTTACAGGTTTTCTTTGTGTTAACGGCATTGTTTGTCTTCTAGTTGGTATTAACTTGGATACAAATTCTTTATATTTTAAAGACTTAGATCTAAAAGGAGGTTGGTCAGGTAAATACTTTCTCCTATATGCATTTGTCTGTTCCAAAATATTTTTATATGCTTCCATGTCTTTTTCTTTCACTAACGATACTGAAGGCTTATTTTCAAATAATAATTCAAATAATCCTTTTGTGCCCTTATATCTTTGATCACCAATGACAATATTATCATGTTCGTCAACGTTTAACGGGCTATTACCTATCATTAAACCGTCTTCTGTTAATCTCGCTCCATAACTATGGTAATTCTTATTAGGAATTGTTCCGAGTAACATTTTTACCATGTATTTCCTTCCTAAAGGTCCTTTGTTATGAATGTTTTCACCCAACAAGCTTATGTTTGACGGACCTTCCCTTGTCTCTTCTTCTTTTTCCTCTTCACTATCAGTTGATACAACTTCATGTCCTCTTTTGGCTTTTACTTCATATAATTCTTTTATTCCACTATAGTCCGGTGATTCTAGCTCTCTTTCGGGTTCTCCACCGGTAAAACCACTATACGTAGAGGATTCCAGGTCTTCATCACTAAACTCTTCTGATTTTACATTTTCTCTTTCAAACTTCGTAATAGGTGCAATCGCATCTCCTTCCAATACAGGTTTAGCAAATTTTTTGTTTAATTGTTTCAAGGGTTCAGTAATAGGTTTAAAAGTAGATTCAAGGAATTTCTCCCTCTCGCTAATACCTAGTTTCAATGCTCTGTTTTTAGCCCGAATAGAATCACTAAGTGATTTTATTTCTTTTACTAATTTTTCTTGGTTAACCATGTTTGTAGCAAGACGTGTTGTACAACAATGAATGTGTTATACCGCGTTTAATGTATTAATATAAATTTATCAAATCCTATCCTGTATCGACCATTGTTTAGCGGTTGTTCCTTCATAATTGTTAGGAACCCATACTTTTCAGCCCAAGCCTTTCCACACAACTCTTTAAATCGTTCAAATGTCATATCCGCATTTACATGATCAAAATATATATGTTTTAGGTTGGTTTCGTCCTGTTTAAATACAATTAACATGTTTGCATTGTCTCTAATGAGTTGTTTAGGTATTTTGCTGTAAGTTTGGCCAATATAAATGCTATCTATGTTGTTATGTCGACCCATAGCGAAGTAATTCCTTATTGTGTTTTGGTTTTCACAAGATACATCGTCGAATATAAACACGGAGAATGGTTTAGCTTCTTGTGGCTGCATGACACTCTCGCTTGCATTAAACTTTAAATATTTAACTTCAGGCACATTAGTCAGTATCTTTTCCAATAATTGATACTTTGGTTGTTGTAGTGATTTTGAAAATACAGATTGTTAAATCGTAATCCTTTAGGGTTTGTAATCAAATTGAATACTACATTAGTTTTTCCACAGTTGGAAGGTCCGGTAACCAGACAACGAACGGTGTTTGGTAACAAATTGCCATGTTTCCCACTATTGAATTCTGAATTATCCACTGTGAGTTCATCTATATTATTAATAGTAAAACTCTCTTTTTGTGGTACTATCTCCATCCTTTGTAATGGTTCAACCTAAAATGATTCTCTATCGTTATATCAAATCCTTTTTAGGTATCCAAGAATCTTCCGTCTTATTAAATCCTAACCATCGTACTTTGACCTTATCTTTTTTCCGTTGCAACACCTTTTCAACTAAATATACATCGCCTACTGTTGATTTTAACATTTCATGTCCATAAAACCCTCCTTCAAGCAATTGTCCTTTATTATCTTTTAAAATATATGTCTCAGGTACTGTAGGTTGTACTTTGAATACAGTAAAAACCTCATTGGTCCAATTTGGCAGGTATCTTTTACTGAATACACCTTTATATTTACTTATTCGCACTTTATCACCCACATTAAATTTTTTAGGCTTTAGTTTTTCAACTTTTGGTTTAGTATTCGTTTTTATACGTTTTAATACAAGGTTTTCATTTTTACTAGTTACTTGGTTTGGTTTCATCCCGATAGTCCTATGAAATTTGTTATTGTAATCGTTTATAAGTTTTGGTAACATATCAATCCATATGTGCGATCCTCTGTTGGAAAACATTTTATACATTGCACTTTTTAAAGTTCTATTGAATCTTTCGATTATTGAGGCTTTTACTTCTGAATTGGTTGAATAATGGTTTATATTGTGTTTTTTCATTAAAGTTGCAAATTCCTTATTAAAATATTCTTTTCCATCATCTGTTTGTAAATGTTTAATAGTATGTTTGTCTCTTTGTATAGCTGTTTCCATTGCTTTTGTAACACTTTTGCCACTTTTATCTTTTAGTGGTAAAGCATCTGCCATTTTTGAAAAACAGTTAATAACAGTCAATATGTATTTATATCCTTTATTTTGTTTGCTATAAGGAATCATTTCGATTAAATCCGCTTGATATAAATCATTAATTCCTTTTATCACCGTAGTTCTTCGTGGAAACTTTCTTCTTGCAGGTTTATGAAGTTCGTTGACAATTTGTTGCTTCAAGTCCTTCATATTGCAGGTTTCAATGTTTGTTGTATCACATGTATAATCACAATGAATGCTGTTTTAAATATTCACATCATTTATATGGGTCAAGGTCATCCAAACTTGTGTAAAAAAATGGGGAACACGGCGTTGGACTTGCCGTGTTCCCCATTTTTTTACGGAAGGAGAAAGGAATAAGGTCGAAGTTGTAGAAGGACGAAGAATAGGTTACTAGTTGATAGGGTTTAAGGAGTAATGGCCGAAAGGAAGAGTGTGGATTTTGTCGGGCAAAATATGTCTTTTATCATCCCGAGCTGACAGTGCTTTTTTAATTTCGGTGACACTGTAGACTTGATGCTTGAAGCTTCGGATATTGTTGAATGTTGCTGATATCGTAGTATCTTCAAACAAACAAGTCTTGTAGTGGTCAAATGTTACGTGTTTTTTCAAATAAGATGTCTTCACTCCTTTTGCTTTCTTGACTGTCGGTGTGTTGTTCTCGTGGTACATCTTAAATGAATACAATTTCGCCATCAGCGCCACTATTTCTTCTAAAGGCATTCCATTTGCTTCATCTTTTAATTTTCCAATTACTTTTTTATATTTTTCATTAAAATTTGGATGGTTCTTCGGATAGTCAGAAAAGTCGAAATCTTCTTTGTATGGAAAAGTCCTTAGGTCTTCATACATGTCCAAAGTCTTTATCCAGTAGATAAACGCGTCCGTATCCATGTATGCGACTCCAATGTTTTCCCTTCCGTAGTGTTTAACCATTTTGTTATAATGGAAATCATACATCAGGGTTTTACTTATATCCAAAATCGACATACCTATGTATAACGGACGGTCCATGACTATTGTTGTTTTCTTCATACTGACAGCGACTAGATTTTCGTTTATAATCATGGATGTTCCGAAATTTGGTTTTTGCACTAATTTTTCCAATTTCCTAGGATCACTCACTAATTTTACATTTTTGTGTTTTCTTTTGTTCTCCAAGGTCTTCCCAAAGATGGCATTGTTCATTAATTTATAGAAGTCCTTTTCAAATGCTGTTGTCGCTGCAGCTCTTCTTGTAGTGTTGGAATCAATATATGGTTTCAACCAACAAGACTGGGTGAATTCAATTGCTCTATGAATTCTTACTATACGTAGACCCAATTCAAGAGCCTGTTGAACTACCCAGTAGTGAGCCACATAACGATCTTTATTCTCCAAGGTCATCATCAATTTTGGCCATCTTCCTGTCGGTGAAACTTCAGTCTTGGCTAGGAGAGGCAAGTCGTAGTGATGGTCATGAAGGTGCTCCGGGTATTCAAAATCACAGTCCAAAATATAGCCTTTTGGACCATCCTTTGGAATCTGTGAGATGTCTCCGATGGTGGCCGGGTCGATCCATTTGAAGTCAGCGTAGGGAAGCGGATTTGACATTGCCCAACCATAAAGGTTGTTTGCGTCAAAGTAGCCAAGGTAGACCGATGGTTGTTGCTCGTCGAAGCCGGGGATGTACTTGTTGTTGGCTTTGACATGACGTGTTACAGCTTGTGTCAAACCGCCCCGTACACCAGATTCCATCATGAGCACCATATCAATATCCATTAGAAGTTCCAGTCGACAGTTGGTTGACTTTAGCATAGCTTGCCATGCTAATCCTGGAGATGTGTACGAGTGTAGAGGGTCCAGTCCATAGGCGGAGAAGCAGGTGTTTCTGAATTCTTCCATCACATCGCACAGCAGAGTTACGTCCAATTTTATATAAAAGTCAGAATATTCCCCCAAGGTTTGAATGTTTAGTTGATTCCACACATTACATGCATGATTGTAGTCTTCAACGGAGATTTCACTTTCGTTTAATTTGCTATTGAAGGCTTCAATCGGTGGAAGACTAGTTTCTTCAAACTTTTCTGTAGAAGTTATATAATCATAGGGGAAAACTCCTTTCCATAATACTAGGTCCAATTTATCTTCAGGTACAATTTTGCTTGTTTCTTTTAAGTCTTCTCTTCTTAGGTTCTCTGACAATTTGGCTAAACTTGATGGCATAAATCTGTAAGAGTCTACAAAGCGAAGTTTAATTTTACCTACTGTTTTTGAAAAACTGATGTACTTTTCCAATGTTGTAGCAAGAACATCAATTTTACCGTCATCTCTTCCTAACTCTGGTATAATAAAGTGGGAGTCGTAGCCGCTAAGATTGTGTAAAACAACAGGAATAAAGTTTGGCAGTTTGTAATTTATATTGCATGAATTACAAGCAGCTCCTCTGTATAACCCTGTCAGATGATCGTGGTCTCTTACTTTTTGGTTTTCTTCACTAAAGGTCTTCTTGCATAGATAACATCTTGTCGCTACGTTGTATTCTTCTTGTTGCTTTTGGTTTAAAGGTTCCATAGGTACAACATTGCCGTATAAGCGTTGCACCTTTTCAGCAATGTCATACAACAGGTCTACAAAATACTTAGCGGCTTCTTCCCCACGGTAGAGTATTGGAGTGGATGTTAAACCATAGTCTTGCAATTGGTTCTCAGACAAGGTTGACTTCACCAATAGGCAAAAACTATTGGGCTGGTGCAGCTGGTATTTTGTTCTTCTAGTCACCTCACCGTCCGGCAGCTCCTGTGATATTAACGTAGATTCAAAATCTGCGTAGATGACCAGTGGAATACGATATTGGTGGATTGTTTTGTTGAATTGGATAAACGCTCGAGATGGTGGTGGCAGACTAACCTTCACTTCATAATTCTCGTTACAGAGTCTTTTATGTTCCGTCATCCATTCAGATCCTCCACGTCTTAGTTCTTTATATGTGAAACAGAAACATCTTTTACACACTGTTAACCTACGTTTATGTTTTGATAATTGATTCCATACCAAGGCTACAAAGTCCTTTATCCATACATAATGGGAAATTTCACCCTTAGTTATCAATAGCAAATCCGTGTGGTTTCTCTGTTCAACTTTTACTACCCGCAAAGGATAAACGTTGTTCGAATCATCCAGACCAAAAACATTGACTGAAACGCCAGGATTTTTCTTTTCAAATTTGCCAATGTCTTTCAAGGTAACTGGATAGGTGAGACCTTGAAAGTTATAGCGGTGTTCATTTTCGTAATATTCTCTACCAACTCTTTCAGGATGATCTTTAACATACTTGGTTAACATTGCATACTTGAAACATTCATTACCTTCATTTTGCACATTCCTACACGATTTAGTGTTTTGGATTTTCTTTGGTAGAGGGATAAAACTACTACCCCTTAAACCATATCCATGCTTGTGAACCCTTACATCCATACCTTCAATTGATGACAAAGTCCATCCAGATCCTCTTCCTTCATGTTCTTGAAGTTTTGTTATAAGTTCTTCCAAGCATTCTTCAATAATATCATCGATGTTGGAGGTGAAGGTAAGGGTTCGGTTTTTGGTAATGAACGCTCTCAATGCTGTTTCACCATCAGTATTGTTAAACATAGCCTCTAACACCATTCCAAATTTAATAAAATTTAATCTTTGTAGTTCTTCCCTCAAGGTTTGACCAACAAGTTCCTTAGCCTGGGTTATAAATGTTTCCAATTCCAATTGAACATTATTAATTTTGAAATGTGTTACAACTCGTCCTGGCAAGGCCGTGGTGCGCAGTTGTTTCACATCTTCAGTGTCCTCTTCTTCAGTGTCTTCTTCTTCAAAAGGTCTTCTAGCAGTAGATGGTCCAGCACCAGCAAATTGGATCACACTAGGTCTTTTTCTTTGCATTTGCTGTAGATAGCTGTCCCAGTAGTCCGTCTGCTTCTGGTGCTCTTCCAAAAACCGGTCAATTGAGTCTAAGTCTATTTCATCCATGGTAATATCTTCTTTTCTATCTTCGTCTTCATGTAATTCTCTGTGTATGGTGAAAAGATCTTCGTCTTGAAAGATTTCCCCACAAATGTCGCAAAGAGCCATTTCAAACAGTTTGGCTTTGAATGTACACTCTGTGAATGTCCACGCAATAATGAGCAGCGCACTCCACAGGGACCCTTTATATCCGAGGCAGATAGGTGGGGAAAGTGACGTCATATGGAAACAGGTTATCACTCATGTGCTAAATTTAGCCTTTACACAACCGTTTGTAATACATTTATCAGTAGGCTTGATAAATTGATGATATTTGGTCTAGATTCAATAATTTGTACAAGTTTTTTCAAAGACGTCTGTTTGAGCAAGTTTATGTAGGTCAAGGTCATTTGGAATTATTATTTTGAGCGGGGGATAGAGCACTAAGCAGCATCATTTACTACAAAGTGCTCTATCCCCCGCTCACATTCTTTTTTTAACCTTTTGTTTAAACTTTTTACAAGGGTGAAACATCACCATCAGAGTCGGAATCATCCTCATCACGGAATAGGCAGCGATGACAATACATAATTCTTCTGGCAACTAACATCCTATCCATTGGACGATGGGGAGTGTCTTGTTCTTGTTCTTCTTCTTCAATTTCCAATTGGAATTCCATTTCCGACTCAGATGACGACTCTAATGTTTCGTAGGCGTGCAAGTCCACTTCATTGTCCGTTGAACCAGCTTCGTCAGAGTCCGTTTCAATATCCATTATCTCTTCCTCCTCCTCTTCTTGATCAACCGCAGGTAGTTGGTCCTCTACTTCTATAATTTCTAGAGGTATTACCTCCAGAATAGAGACAATTCTGTTGCGATGGAACACGGTGTTGTCAAGTGGAGCCATGGTATGGAAGTGTTGTATCCATCCAATTTGCTTACCCTTTTTATACCCCCACCAACTATACAATTTATGTGGGTCAAGGTCACGTAAAGATACCCTTTGAGCGGGGGATAGACCACTAAGCAGCATGCTAGTCCATTGCCGCAAAGTGATCTATCCCCCGCTCTGTTCTACAAAACCTCAATCAAGTCCAAGTCCAAGTCCTGTTTAACACATTTTATTCTAATTCCATATCCAATTTAAAAATTTCAATTTCACATGGTTTACATTCCTGATGTATCAAACACTCCAGCTCCCTAAACATATCGTCCAGTTCGTCCAAATTATGATGTCCTACTTTTAACACATGAAGGTGGTTCATGCTTTGCATTGTAGCATGACCATCAACAAACAAGTTTCTTTTCCACGCTAACATAAATTGGCAGTTTTCTTGAAAGATTTTTCTCACCAAACAATCATACACAGCCGTCAACATGTCTCTACAATCTTCATAGTGTACCATCACAGAATACCTGTCCAAGTTAGCACCAAGCAGCGATCCACTCATTGTTTCTAGCGTTCCACTGGAAGGTCCAAAGCAGAATGAAGTCGAGATGTATAGACCCCCTCTTTTATACCACTTAACCGGTTGTCCTTGCTGTAAAGTGGGTCAAGGTCATCCAATGCTACCCTTTGAGCGGGGGATAGACCACTAAGCAGCATGCTAGTCCATTGCCGCAAAGTAGTCTATCCCCCGCTCTGTATTCTACACACACACACACACACACACACATGTCCCTGTCCAAGTCTTTCATTACATACCCAATATATATTCAGTTCCTTCATCATCACTATCACTCATCACTGCTTCCACAAACTCCACAGGATTAAAGTTAAATTGTTTCAATTGTTCTTTTAAGTTTTCAATTTTTTGGTCCTTTACTTCTAAAACACTGTGAAGGTGTGATATGTAGTCCGCTGCCTCGTTGATGCTTGCTACTCTCGGATCGCCTAACTTCAAGCTGGGAACTACACCCTGCAGCCTGAAGTACGCCATACGCCTTTCTTGCTCCTGCCGTTGACCAGGACTGAGCAAGCCTTGTCCGTCTTGGCTTACCTCCAGCAAGGTCCGTAGCATCGGAGCTTTGCAGGCATTTGCCCGAGCAACAGTTATGCTGTGGAATGGTCGAGCAGGTCCACGAGTAGCAGGCAGGACGTTGGCAGCACGCCTTCTTGAAGAAGAAGAGGAAGCCTGAGAAGTTTTGGAGTTGAAAGCCATGTTACAGTGCTGTATTCAGCTAAGCGGTACAAAGCAGAATAACCAAACTGCACGTTAATACCCGTATATATACACTTATCAGTGGTGGGGGTACTAGCTAGCCTTGGTAAAGTGGGTCAAGGCCATCCAAAAACATTACCAGAACGGGGGATAGATCACTAAGTGGCATGTTAGTCCATTGCCACAGAGTGATCTATCCCCCGCTCAGTATTTCACATTCACGCACACATTCATACATACACACAAGTCCCAGTCCAAGTCTTTACCCACACACCTATCCACTCTCATCCTCACTATCATCACTGTCCAACAGGCTTTCACACTTCTTAATTAGTTTTTCCCATTTACTCCGGATATAAAGTAGCTCCCTGCGAGTATTCTCTAGCATTCTGTCCCTTTGCTCTATGACTTCGTCGTACCACTCGATGATGTTCGGTGGAGTCTGGGTTGATGCGTCCATCGTGGTTGGTTGAGAAGCTCCGCTGCTCCGCAACTCCTTCCTCACAGGACCAAAGCCGGAGAATCGGACACGACTCCTTGACGAAGGCCCCGATCGGATTGGTCCAATGCTCGGGCTGGAGTTGGAGGCAGCCGGGCCAGAGGTAGAGGCTGGGACGTTCATAGCAGACATGGTGGTGTTCAGCTTAACGGTGTAAAGCAGAATGAGAGGACGGTTGATCACCACTCCTATATATACCCGTTTTTAGTGGTGGGGATAACACAGTGGGGGGGGGGGGTTAAAAGAAATTTTGCTTAGTCTTCCCGGTCATCAGTTTTACATACCTTTAGCACACCCATTATTTTGGTTTCTTCAATAACTTTACACACCTCAAACACCCAAGCAAACAGCTCATCTATGTTGTTATAATTAATTTTTGTCCAGTGTTCATACTTATGAGTTTGGTTGTTTATAATACATAGATAAAATGTAGACCCGTCTCGTCTTATACAATACTCAACTTCCATTCTATGCTGGTTTAGCACTTCCCAAGCATTGTGTTGATCTATCAAGAAGTCACCACCTTTGTAATTGTACCGTGACATGTTTACCACGGAGCACAGAAACAGACTGAAGCAAATAAACGGCTCATACAAGCTTAGTAAGAGCGTTAGAGTGGGGGTATCACGTGATACACAACATTAGTTGTAAGGTTAGCACTTTACTTTAAACAGTAATTTATATAGGTCAAGGTCATTCAAACTTTGAAAAATTTTTACCTCCAAACACTTGTAGCAAGCTACAAGTGTTTGGAGGTAAGTTTTTATTTGTTAATGATTTATTTGTAACTTAGTCTTCACCCTCAAGGACACGGTTTGAGATTGTCCCAGTGACTTTACATCACCGCCAGGTTAAAGTATTATACAAGTCAAGTATTTTTTTTTTATTAGTTGACTTGTATAATACCCCTCTCCCTTACTTTAAGAGGGTTAAGACTAAATTTGGAAAAATAATTTGGAAAAAGACTTTTAAATATTGTCCAACACAACCTAACAATTTTGACTTTTTCTTTTTTAGTGAGCCCATGTCCTAATCCATTTCCCAAACAGATAGGCATCCTTTTCTTCGAATTAAATAGGCACCGGGGACAAAAAATTCTCTTTGTACCATCGCAGGTGGTACTTTCATTCTATGAAGGCGGCCATCACCTTTTAGAATGATTTGCACATTTATGTTAAATGCTCCATAAGCTTGAACAATGAAATAATATTTTTTGTCCCTCTTGAGCCTATTAATTTTCAGCTTCTGCGGACTGTTGGGGTGTTTGAACTTGGACTTTTCAGGCATAATATTAAGGCTATAGGGCTTTGGTGTCGGAATTTTGATTTTCTTATTCAAGTGTCGTTGGCAACGATCTTTTTCTGGAAGAGCAAAACTCGGACAACAAAGAACCACAGCCTCTCTGCTAAACCAAACATAATCGCATTTATCACGCTTGCCAGCAGGGCATTTAACACGATTACGTTTCTTTTGTGTTGGACTCTTAGTGTTTTGGAGCTTCTCCGAATTAGGCTGGCTAGAAGAAATAGGGGTGGAAGGGGGTGGAAGAGGCAAAGATTGGTCAAAAGGAATGGAGCAAACAATTTTGGGTGGGGTAGGAGAGCGTGTTAGGTCTATGGAGGGAAGTTCAGGGGAAAAGATGGATTTACGGGGTGCTTTGGTTGGTGTGGATGGCATGGGGGATATGGGTGAGGGACATTGTGATTTGGTATAGGATAGGATTTTTCGGGTTCTGCTGTAGGGGGTTATCCTCGACCTGGACGTCTCTTCGAAGACTGCAGACTCCGATCCTGAGTCCGATAGCAGCGAGAGTGCTGGAGAGGCTACCGGGACTCGACCGCTGAGTTTTCCTGACGATGGTGGAGGTGCACCGGCCTCTTCCACTGTCGGCGGTAATGGCGACAGGCTGGGCATTGAGGCGGGCTGTGGTGGCGGCGGCGGCGGTGGTGGCATCGTCAGGCAGCTCAAGATGTTTGCAGTCATCAGATATTCCATGATCGAGGTGGAGGATGATGGAGGTTGAGTCGTGTCGGTTGAGGTTGAAGCTGGCGGGTAGTTTTTCAGTTTAAGGCCCATTTTACCCATTGTAATGAATGGACTTAATGAAAAGAATAGATGAGAATAAAAAAGTGAAGTTATTAAAAATGATCTCAAGAACAAGAGAGAACCTGTCCGTACGGGAGCTTGGACGGGAATGAGAAGTGCATGCAGCCGGGCCGCCTTATATCCCCACCGGGGCTGCCACGCCCAGAATATCAGGGGTGGGGGTGGGGGTGGGGGTGGGGGTGGGGGTGGGGAGTGGGGGGTGGGGGGGGGTTTCGCACTTTTTGTCGGGGGGGGGGGGGTCACACACTTTTTCAAAAAGAAGCCCCACTTGGGGCATTTATGTTGCCATCGCTGAAGCCTCCCAAGAGACCCAACTATAAACAACTCCACACTTGTGTGTGTGTGTTACTAATACCTAACTGTTAACTTTTAAAAGACCTGACAGTTAAAGATTTTTAAAACTGTTATATTTAGGTCAAGGTCACGAAAAAACTTTAAAAAATTAAGCCCCACACCCCCCTATGGGGGTGTGGGGCACTTGGGTTGTCATCGCTGTAGCCTCCGAAGAGACCCAACTATGACAACAAGGCAACATCCAATGTCGTGTACCCTTCGCCACGCGAGACTTGTAAACATTTACTGCATTTCCAACTAATAACTTTTCCAATAGCTAACGAAATGTCATTTACATAATTTTGAAAGAAACTGAGGACGCCCTAGTGGCTTACGTCCTCGGTCCGAGTGCAGAGGCCATCGGCTCATTACCCCCGTATAAGCGTACAAACGGACCACCTCCTATTTCTCAGCCGCATTGAAGCATGCATGAGAGGAGCCTAACAATTATAAAAAAAAGTGGCTTTACACGGGGGCCTACTCCCGTAACCCTATCTTTAATATTTTTAATTTAGCAATGCAGTAAATTTTTACAAGTCCTATGTGGGTCAAGGCCACACGGACATTAAAAAATTTCGGCCCCCGTACATCCATGGCGAACCACGAATGTTCGGGGGCCTTGGGGACAAAAAAAAACACAAATAGCTAACAAAGTTTCATTTACATAATTTTGAGTTTCCAGAAGGGAAACTAACTGAGGACACCCTAGTGGCTTACGTCCTCGGTCCGAGTGCAGAGGCCATCGGCTTATTACCCCCATATAGGCGTACAAACGGACGCTCCTATTTCTCAGCCGCATTAAAGCATGCATGAGAGGAGCCTAACAATTATACAAAAGTAACTTTACACGGGGGCCTACTCCCGTTCCCTGTCTTTACGATTTACTTTGAGCATTGCAAAAGCTCAAGGGGGAAATGCTACAACAAGCGTATACAATTTAGAAAAATATAACACACTTACAACACACAATTGAGCTCAACGTAGTCAATGCTGGAACAAGCACATACACGTTAAACACATATAACAAACAAGACACAAAGGATAAAAGACACACAGGAGACATAAGGTACAAGTAAAACACTCTCATATAAAACAATTCGCAATACCCAAACGCAAGCGCAATATCTTACAACTAATACATGTCTTAAAGTTAGAGTAGACTTCGCTAAACACTGAAGGCGCCATTCAATGTTTAGTGATGCCTATGGCGGTCCGTCCCGATCGTTCACGTTCAACGCGCGGGAGCGGACTGCGAGCCGGCTCTGGCTGGGCCCCCTTATATCCCCACCGGGGCTGCCACGCCCAGGATATCAGGGGTGGGGGAGGGGGTGGGGGTGGGGGTGGGGGTGGGGGGAGGGGGGGGTTCCCACTTTTTGTCGGGGGGGGGGGGTTCCCACTTTTTGTCGGGGGGGGGGGGTCGAGGTAAGTTAAGTGGGTCAAGGTCACCCACAACACTTGTACTCTAAGTGTTGGCTATACCCCCACCACAACTGGGTCCCTAGGCTGCACAACACCGCTTCGCCAGTATGTCTCCGGCTTCCATGCGGTGCGCCTCGCTGTTCTCTAGCTCTCTATATGTAAGTAATTTTACAAGTTCTGAATGTAGGTCACTACACTTTGACTCTGGGACGATATCGACTTGTAGTATTTCAGTGTTTTGACTCAAGGTCATCACACTTTAACTCTAGCACATCGGTTATCGTACCAGAGGTGCTCAATAACCTAACTTGTAATGTTTAGGGTGGCGTTTGCACGCCACGTGGTATCGCCATGAGTGTCCAGTCCAAGTTTTAAGTTAAATTAATTTTACTGTAATCTTTTCCATTTCTGCTTCGTTTTGCCAAAGTATAAGGTGTCGCTTAATAAAGTGGTATTTCTCTAAAGTTATAGGAGATTGCAAGGATACAATTAGTTTATTTAGGAGACTCTTCATCTTGGAGTTTAACACAATTTCCACTTTGACTTTGCTTCCTCGGCTCTCACAGCCTAAGCTGTACAGAAATGTTTCTTCTAGTGCCAACTCGGGCCAAGAGAACAGTGTGTTGACTGTAGGACAGCTCATGGTGAAGTGATGCGAAACTCCAGCGTACCACCTCACCTTCCCCCGCCACTGTGACCCCCCCACTCCTGCTGTTTCCCCCACCTCTTTTCCCTTGACTCATGCGCTACAAGCAGTCTCTCAGTATTGTGCGGACTTTTGTGAGGGGAAGCCATGTCGCGGGACGCTTTAGGTAAGAAACTTAGCCGTGTTAAGACTTTATTAGTTGCTCACTGTCCACCACTGAAAGTTAAGAGAGTTTCAACTTTAGCTAAGTGGCGCAAACTGTTGCGCGGACACCCTAAGTTTTATACAAAACAGACTAATGTCAGTTTTACTGATGAGGATTTGTTTAAAATATTGGATGAAATGACTTTTCCTTGCAAATTTCAGTTAGTTACTCCCATTCCTGACAGTTTAGAGTCTTAGTCTCTCAAGCCGATATACCTAGCATACACAGAGCCTGACAGTCAGTCACTCGGTGGCTGTCGTGGGGTGCGCATCGGTGTCGGCGCTCCGTTGTTAAGTTTTCAAGGTCACAGTAATATGAAATTGGGGGTGTTGTGCTAGTTCAAGGTCACCTGAGGGATTACCGATTGCCCATTTAGGCAGAGTCATGTCAGAAACTCAGGTTTAACTTGGCACTTTTGCCGTTTCTCATGTAATATTCGCTCCAAGTGATCAAGGTCACGGGGACTCGGACTGAAACTCGGAGCGTAGTGCGAGAAACGGCAAAAGTGCCAAAAAATTTTAAGTTTCTGCGTGACCTTGACCTTAGTGGCGTCGGTGACGTCGTTTTGATGACGTAAGGGGTGATGACGTCATCAGCACGTCATTTCTGTGACGTCATGGGTGTGACGTCATCGAAATGACGTCATTAGTGATGACGTCATCGATTGCGTCATCGATGACGTCATCGATGACGTCATCGGTGAGGTCATTGACCTCGATGACGTCATCCCTCAGGTGACCTTGAACTGGGCCAGCATCCTCAATTTTGCACTACTATTAGGTAAACCCCTTATAACTCGATATATACATCTATATAGAATTCTGTGGGTAAACCTCAAGTCAGGTTAACTGGATTTTTATATAGACAGTCAACTAATATTGTAATCCTTTCAGTAGGATATAAAATCTTTGTATACTGTTTTACTATAACTCTCATCACGAAATAAAATCCGGAAAACTTTCATCATAAAATAAAAGTAAATCTGGATATTGAATAATATCTTATTTGAAAATTTTGATTTCATAGAGATTAGATCACGAAATAAAATCCGGAAAACTTTCATCATAAAATAAAAGTAAATCCGGATATTGAATAATATTATCTTAATTGAAAATTTTGATTTCATAGAGATTAGTTTTCTCATTATAATCTCTGAGTAAACTGGTTGATCATATGCTACTGATATACTCTTTATGTTTAATATTGATTACATTGTCGTACGGTACTCTAATTGTTAACAGTTTTTCATCCACTTTTAAATGTGGAAAATCCAACTGATAATTGGAACCAAAATATTGTGATTTTTCAAAAGAGTAGACCTATATGATTCAATAAGAACAGTTTATCATATAAGTTAAATGGGTAAAAAATTACAAATTCAAAGCTGAAACTATTTGTGTCCACCAGAATGTGATTTATTGGCTTTCTGACGAATGAAGAATGACGAATGTCGGAGCAGGACGTTTGTCATGCCGATAGATTTGGCAGCCAACAAAACAGAGTATCGTTTGCAGCCACTTTGTTGTTTTTGATATCTAGCCAGCACTATTATTGTACCCTTGTGGCATCTCTATTGTCACAAAATTGGCCCATTATGATTTTCTATTTTTCACGTTTCATTCCAACATCTAGAATCTTCTTTATATGATCGAGTTGGTAATGTTTATTGATTAAGCATAGCATATTCCAGAAATAGATAAGTTAAATAACTACTATGAGTTTATTTGCATTTGGACGGCATTAACTAAAACCGTAAATCTTGAATTATTAAGATTTGACCTAATAAGGCCCATCAGCACTAATCAAATTAAACGGTCGTTTTTGTTTAATTTGTTTCAATTCAAATTAAGTTGTTTTAATTGGCTGATAATTCAGTTTATATGATTGGCCGGTTTTATATTATTTTTAAATTCTACTTCATTATTGATTATAAATTTCTCCTAATTAAATAACAATTTAAATTTGAGAGTGAGTTTTTTCATCGAATGGACAGAAAACTTTGGCCATGGGTTTATTGAGGTTGATTGATTAATAAACGTCGGTAGGTATTGATGAGTAAACTACTAGTTAGAAATCAATATATATTCTAATTTTGTATATCTCGAAATTATGAATACGTTTTAACTGATGTTACACTTTTATGGGTTTGGTCCTAAATTTACAAAACTCTTTAGAACAGCTCCTCTGTCTGATTATTTATAAATAAAGTTTATCGCCACAACAAATATTCTGTTCTAATCCACTCCCAGACAAATATGAGTGGACTGGCAAAGAAAATATAACAAAATTAAACAATCTGCACAAACTTGATTGGTCGATAAGTCAAAACCTCTTGATCAATTCAATCTTCCAAGCCACATATCAAACTGTCGGGTTCTTTGGGGCAATCGGGTGGCAAAGATTACGAGATAGTCGTGAGCCAAACACACGAAGGCGAGAGAGAGAGAGAGAGAGAGAGAGAGAGAGAGAGAGAGAAAGAGCGAGAGAAGAGTGAGAAGGGGGAAGAGGAGGGGGGAGGGTAGGTCGATCGTGGCGGGATCAGAGCGGGATCAAAAGATCTTGATCCATTAATTATTCAAACTGATCCCATGTGCCGTGGCGCGGCGGTTTGTAATAAAGTGCATATTGGCTGGAGGGGAGACCCTTCTCTCGCACGCACGCACGCACGCACGCTACTACACACACACTCTACTGCACGACTACTGTACTGGCAATCCGCAGCGCACAGCAGTGTGTATGTTGTATACGGTGTACTGTGTTGAGATGGTCATTCATTTCCAGTTCTGTACTCATTATCTGGACAAATACCGACTTAGTTAACGAGGGTATTCCCCAAAGTAAAGAGAGTCGGTTGTGAGCATTAACGTTCATGTAGAGCATCCGGTTTGAATATCATAAATTCAAGTTAGAAGTTTACGTGTTTAGCCATATTGAAACATGTAGGCTACATAGAAGTGATGCATGACAAAAATGTTTAGAGTACTGTAGGTAGGGACATCCTTATGGGGAAGGGAGAACGCCGCCCCCGAAACACAGATAGCACCACCAAGACGTAATTTTCATTGAAGGATCATGCTGATTAGTTGAATGGAAACAGATGGCTAGAATAATTTTGCAGACGTTTGTTATTGTTTTGATTCTTTTGTAAACAAATACGCTAATTTTGACATTTAAGAAGTAGAAAGAGCTCTTCCTGTGACAATAAGGAGAAGTAATCCTAGCATCAGCGCTTTATTTTACTCTGGTTTTCGGGGGCAAAACTGATTTTTTTTAACATGGGATATCCCTACTTATTCGGTTCTGTAGGCTATGGGCCCTACATTGCTGTAGCCTACCATGAATAAATAGATAAATTACGGTATCATGTGTTCTTGCAGTACAGTACAACTTTTTTATAAGAGTTTGAGATAGAAATGACCCCCATGCACCCGGTCTTCATAACATACTCATAACATGTACATTCATAATGCACATTAAAATAGGACGATCGTCTATAAAAGATTTTTTGTACTGCCAATAATTTGATTTATTTAGTTTTGGATCGTACAATAGAGAAGAGAACTGAAATAACAAATAGGAGCTGTACAATAAATTGTTTTTGTAGTTTATTTAATTAATTAGGCCTATAGGCCTAAGTTTTTTATCGGTTACATTAGAATAGCCTTTACTCAGAATTAATCATGGTTATGTGAAAACATTGAGGTAATTTTTTTAAACTGAGAGTAACTGGTCAAACGAAATGTAAAATATAATTTTACAAACACTCTCATAAAACTCGTGTATACATCGACAGTGTCACAAATCGTAAATACAATAATCAGATGAAGCAAAACGTAACCCGTGTATGTGACTGGGGACGCCGAGCAAGGGCGGCAAATGTGCGGCTTATTCGCTAATCTAATAAAACGAGACGCAAAGCTTGTTTGCGTGCAAATACACGGCGTGCCTGCCCCCCCCCCCCCCCCCAGCACTACCCGTCACGCACACACGCTCACACCGACACTACGGCCACGACACGCGGTAATGGTCTACAAAACGTAGTTGCGACCAACGCTGGCGTTCAGTGACGATTTTATGTCACGGAATACTGTGGATCATGTTGTTGGCCATGGCACGTGTCTAGTTTAATATGAAATGTTTTGTGGCCGACGTTTTGCATTTGAGCGTTATCGTCTGAATTAATTTTAAAAGATTAAGATTGGATCTCCCGGATCATGCGGCGTAACAATGCAGGATTTTGTTCGGTCTTTTAACATATAAGCTCTGCGATAAATCTTTTCAATGACCACAGCATAAATAGCACACTAATTCTCCTGCAAGTTGCGGTTACTGCAAGTAATATAATAAAACAGTGAGCGTATAATGGTACAGAAAAAGGAAACTAAATTGTTTCCTTTTTCTGTGATAATGGCAATGATACAAAACCGAATAAGTAGGGAGATCCTTATGGGAAAGTGAGTACGCCGCCTTTGAAATACCACGATGTAATTTTTATCATATTAGGTAGATTACAGATAACACAGAATACCTTGGCCTCTGGCATACTTCACTATTAGATTCAAACATGGTAAACATGGGTAAACATGGTACTAAAACAGACTGCAACGTTGTCGCTCTATACTCCAATTGTTTGAGCTGTAGTAAGACGGTCATCACAGGCCAAGATATTCCGTGTTAATCTTTACATTATTATGTAAGATTAGGTATATGATGATTGGTTTAATAGAAACAAATATGACTAGAATAATTTTGCAGCAGTTTGTTATTGTATTATTATTACTATTATTATTTTTTTTTACATGCTTATTTTGACATTTAGGTAGAGCGATTCCAGTAACAATAAGAAGTAATCCAGCATCAGCGCTTTATTTTCCTCTGGATTTCGAGGGTAAAACTAAAGTTTTTTTAACATGGGATGTCTTTACTTATTCGGTTCTGTACATTGATAATGGTTACAGTATAGTTAGAACAAATGTTAATTTTTCTATTTCACTTTTGTTGGCAATGAACAGGGACCTTCATCCAATATTGCAATGAGGTTCATAATTTATTCTCTCATTGCAGTGATTATTGTTTGTTCCGTGCACTCCTCTGTCACTAGATAACCACACAAACCAGTCTGAGCCCGACACAAAACAACGCAGCGCTGCGATTGGTCCACGGCAACAATGGTCGGTAAACAACCAATCAAGGGAAGCCGTCAATCACTCGTTTGTTTACTCGGTTTGTTTACCGCATTGCTCTCTTGTTTATCGGAGAATTTTACAGTATCAATTCTTCTGGTGACAACATGTTTTATGGGTAAACACAGATTAGGATTTGCAATTTGTTGACCTTTTGTGAGTCAGTGTTTGTTTTTCATCAAGAGAACTTTTCTATGTGTAAAACATTTTGCTGTTTTTACAATCCACATAATGTATTGGGCATGCATGTGTTAAAATAAACTTTACAGCAATTTGATATAGGCCTAACTTTTATTTCGTCTCATTAGCAACCAATCGATGCAATAAACTGGGTTGTAAGCCGTTTGGTTGTTTTGCCGCTAGAGCACCATAAACCTCGTATAATATGGTAAGGTCGTAAACGTTTGACTGCTTGGTCTGTGTGTGGACCGGAGGCCGCGGCCGCACAACTATGGTTGCCTTCATCGCCAGTGGGGCTTGGCTACGTAGCTGACTGGATCGATTCCAGGAGAGTCTTCTTCTCCAACGTGTTAGTTTAGATCGCTTCCCCTAGCATTTTCCTCCTACGGAAAACGTAGGCCTTAGCATATAGGTATACTTATACCCTATACAAAATCTGTTTTGTTACTAATAGATGGCATTTTGTTCCTTCTATCTGTATTTTACCATTTCTAAATGATCGACCTATTGGTATTTTTATTATCTCTAATACAGAACAAATCGGTATCTTTATGCATTTTTGGTTGCCCAAAGTTACTCTACACTTAGTAATCTTCACTAAAGTATAGAAAATCTAATTACAAATGAATCGATATAAATCAGAACTGAATTAGCTTCCTGTTGTAGTGTTACATGTTTCTTCGAGTAGAAGACAGTAAATTAAGTAATTTGTTTCCATAAAAGTACGATATACATTAAATCTAAATAACGATTTAGATTGTTGTACAATCTACTTAAAACACTCAAAGTTAGAGAAATGTCCACATATGTAAGTAGGCATATGGTCCATGTCTATACATGAAGGGGGTTGTGAGGAATTGTATATAAACACTGGGAGGTACAGCACTTAAAATACATGATTTTACTGGTTTCAGAGCTCTCTGATGGTATTTTTTGTAATAAACGGAATCAGATAACTGACACATACTTTCTTTCTCCCAACAATATTTTATTTGAGTAAGGGGTTGGGATGAGAAGGGTTTTAATAGTAGATGAAATTTTAATATTAAATTTTCCTTCCTCAACGATGATAGACGTTTCCAGCAAACTAAACAATAATATGCCTATATTCATTTATTTTTTTTATATATTAAGGTGTAAATTTACAAAAAGGAAAAACTATACAGGGTTAGGCAAAAGTCTGGATACCCCCAGTTAACTTTTTAACGCGTTGCAGTAGGAAAACCAAACTCGGCACATGTTTACAAAATCAAAAACGGCACTTTTTCATCAACTACACAATTTTGCCCCTGCCCCCAAAATGGGGTATTTTGGGGGCAGCCCCAAATTTTCAAATGTAAACCCCTATCGAGTGACCCCTCATTTTAAACGGTTTATCAAGAGAAATTAAATGGCGCAAACCGGAGGTCGATATCTCACCCCTAACCAAAATGGCAGCCATTTCAAAATTTGACATGGGCAAGCAAGTATAAGTATGGATGACACCCCCAATTAATTTTTTAACACGTTGCAGTAGGAAAACCAAACTCGGCACATGTTTACAACATCAAAAACTGCACTTTTTCATCAACTACACAACTTTGCCCCTGCCCCCAAAATGGGGTATTTTGGGGGCAGCCCCAAATTTTCAAATGTAAACCCCTATCGAGTGACCCCTCATTTTAAACGGTTTATCAAGAGAAATTGAATGGCACAAATCGGATGTCGATATCTCACCTCTAACCAAAATGGCAGCCATTTTAAAATTCGAGAAGGGTAAATTTACATTTGTTAAAATTAAATCGGAAAATAGCTTTTTGGAATTTATAATTTCTTGAATTATTTTAGAATTGAACCTAATAGCAGAAATGAACTAGTAGGTTCAATTCTAAAATAATTCCAGATATTCTCGATTCTAAAAAAGCTATTTTCTGATTTAATGTAAAGTCAATTTACCTTTCTCGAATTTTAAAATGGCTGCCATTTTGGTTAGAGATGAGATATCGACATCCGGTTTGTGCCATTCAATTTCTCTTGATAAACCGTTTAAAATGAGGGGTCACTCAATAGGGGTTTACATTTGAAAATTTGGGGCTGCCCCCAAAATACCCCATTTTGGGGGCAGGGGCAAAGTTGTGTAGTTGATGAAAAAGTGCAGTTATTGATGTTGTAAACATGTGCCGAGTTTGGTTTTCCTACTGCAACGTGTTAAAAAATTAATTGGGGGTGTCCATACTTATACTTGCTTGCCCATGTCAAATTTTGAAATGGCTGCCATTTTGGTTAGGGGTGAGATATCGACCTCCGGTTTGCGCCATTTAATTTCTCTTGATAAACCGTTTAAAATGAGGGGTCACTCGATAGGGGTTTACATTTGAAAATTTGTGGCTGCCCCCAAAATACCCCATTTTGGGGGCAGGGGCAAAGTTGTGTAGTTGATGAAAAAGTGCAGTTTTTGATGTTGTAAACATGTGCCGAGTTTGGTTTTCCTACTGCAACGCGTTAAAAAGTTAACTGGGGGTATCCAGACTTTTGCCTAACCCTGTATATTTAAAGACATTACTATCATCTTTAGTCGTACGGTACTAGATTATCTGTTACTATAAATATGGGTCATGATGGTTATCTATAGATCTGCCTAATCTGTTACTATCGATGTCTTTTATAATTTTAACCATTTCTAAAATACAGTATAGTGGGATTTTTATCATCTCTACCACCCCACAGTATAAATTGGTATCTTATTGGCATTTTTGGTTCCCAAAGTTTTATTCTAACTTCTAACAACAAGAGTATATAACCGCTCCAGTGTGAGCCGCGTCGGGTTTTTGTTCCTCGTTTTTATCTCGTTTCTTTTTTGCCGTTCCGTTGGTCGACAGCGCGTGGTCCAAAGTGAGAATCACATGTTTGGACAGCCAGGACTAGAACATATTCCGCTTAGTGGGTTTGGGAATTCCGGTGTGAGGAGGAGGGGGACGGGGCGACGGGGGAGTGATTTGGAACCTTGCCAGAATCCAATCGTGTCTTGAAACTTATCACTTAGCTTGTCGCTCATAGCGGAACCTAGAATGGTTTGAACAGAAACAATAAGATGCGTAATGTTGTCTGAACTTTATATTAATGGCTGCCGTTTGAATTATAACTTTATAACACTGCTCGGTTATATATATATATATATATATATATATATATATATATATATATATATATATATATATATATATATATATATATATATATATATGGGTCATGACAAAACACAAAACAAACATAAACAAAACAAAACTTATTAAATATATGGGTAATTCAGGCCTACAAATGCCTTTGTGTAGGCCTACGGTATGTTTCTATTGAGAAAAAACATCAGCAATGTATAATAAATATGCGCATTTATTACCTAATTACATGTAGCTATTATGCATTAATTATACCTCTTAACTTGTATTTAACTGCGTTCTTGACATTAACCAGACCGTATACTAAATGTCAACGATAAACAAAGTACGGTAATTTAGTTAGTTGATGTACGAATAAAGTACGGTAATTAAGGACACATTACTCTTGAGCAGGTCATAATAGTTGCATAACGTTTCGAGTTGTGCATCTACAGATGCGTTTATGTTTTTTCATTGTCAAAATCATGTGTGAGAAAATATTGTGATTAGGTAGGCTACGTACCTACTCTCAGATATGACATTCTTTATGTGACAATTGCTAGCAGGTTTTTACCCAGCGCACCGTACCGTACCGTACCTAAAATTAGCGGCTATTCTACAGCCATAAGGACGAACCACCATTATCACTCTGCCAAGAAACGTCGTCCCGCCCCTCTTCGCCCGGTACGAGGCGAAATTATACATTCTCGCCGTAATGAACGCTAGTTGCACGGGTTGTAATTGAAGGATATCCGAGGCTTTTTGTCATTGGTCGGCGGCAACAATGAGTTGTAAAGCAGCCAATTAGAGGCTAGCTGTAAAGCGAGGAATGTGCTGATGCGCTACGTGTTACGTTCTAGCCTCGCATAGCGCTCGCGGTGCCAACAGAGACCACGTTTGCGAGTAAATTATGTAAAAAATATAACAACACTCATCCCACTATAGTTCAGTTAATGGTGTTCATTAAGGGAATTCCCATTGTCTTACACACTGACAATGAACAGCGTATTGCTAAACGTAGGATTTTTCCTTTCTTTGTGAAGTAATTCCATTATTATTGGAAAATTTTTGGTTATTAATATTCACTAAATTCTAAAAAAAAATTAATTGCAAATAAATCAATATAAATCTGAACTGAACATAATGCTTTCTGTTGTAGTATATGTTTCTTAGAGTAACATACTATAAGTTAAATATGTTTCATAAAAGTACGATTTAAATTCAATTGCAACAATCTACTCATATCCATATAGTTCAAGAAATAACTTCATCGATATCAATCGCCTTTATCGGAACCCATTTCTCCGAGAAGTTGTACCATTATGCGACACAGACTTTATAGCCTGAAATAGCAGAGTTGACCGCAGTTAGTTGTGGTCAATGCCCCATGTAAACGGCAGTAAATCAAACAACCTGCAACTGCCTCACTGACTTCATTTTAAAGCGCTTTACAGTCTGGAAAATCCCAGCTAAATTGACTAACACTCGTGTGTAGATTCATATTTTTAAAGTGAAAGTTTAATATTTTATAGTGAATTTATAAATACTGTAATGTGGTTGTAATGGAAAGTCTTATTAGTCTTGTTGGGGTTCCGGCGTTTATAATACGAATGAGTTATCCTTTCATGAGGGTATTATCCTATGCTTACAGCTTATATTAAATTTAACATTATGTACCGTACCGCATGACCCTATGAATCCTCGTTGGCTCGTTCCTAACTGATGGAGATAACTACTGAAGAAGATAAACATTCAAGAAATAGGCCTATGTTTTCCAAGTGAAAGTGCGAAGTTTCAAATTTGTTATTTTAAAACTACAACCACATCAAGCCGTTGCCAGGCGTTATGTAGCATACTGTTTGTAATACACCCTACCCTCTGTGGACCCCAACGTTGGGCCTGGTCAGTCCTGGTTCGAATCCAGACTGGGTCGACAGTCCGTTTGGGCGATCGGGCACACAAATGTAGACCTTCCTATGAGCACTTTCTCGAAAGGAAAAAAAGAACTAACAAAAGTAGTGAATAATAATAAAGGGCTTTACTATTTAGTTTAATAAAGTAAATCATGCGTATTTATTACCTATAATTACCTATATGTTTTGTTACTTCGATATATTTAGTTTAACAAAATGACTCATAAAGCATAAATTTATCAGGTTCGGCTTGAGAATATCGTGTCTTCGTTCATGATTTCGTATTATATCTTATTAGAATTCATAAAACACCATTTATGAATGTGGACGCAATGTGCTCATGTGCACAACACGCGCGCTCAATCTGGGAAAAGTGATACAGTGATGATCTCTTGCTTGTTTTCGTTTACGTGTTGATGAAAATATGTATCTCACAGAATCTCACCTGTACTGAACAAAAATTAATCCATTCATAACACCATAAGGCACACAAAAAAAATTAAAAAAGTATCCTCGAGAGCCCTAAACAAGTATTTATAAACTCACCCGCCCTTTTTCTTAACACCCTGTTAAAAACATCACACATGCTTTCAAAGGGCTCGATTCCCTTTATTAAAAAACGAATTTATTCGGTCCCACTCTCTAGCCAAGCTGGTACCGTCTATCTCGCCCCTGCTCCCATGTGGGGGGGGGGGTGAGGGGACGTAATTCCCCCCAACCAGTGATTAAATTACACCGCAGGGGCTGTAAGATTTAAACCGAAACACTGCCACCAATTATGTAGGTCGGCCCACAGTTGTCGATGGGTCCGTGGTCTGATGTATGGGGCGCATAATGCGAGTGACGTGTGTTAAATTAAAACCGGGATTGGATTTTAGGCGTGGTTTTTTTTAGTTTAATGTGGTGATTTCATTGGAGACACTCAATAGAATATTTGGTTGTAGTTTTCTTTTGGTGAAATTTCTCTCTTATTGAAATATAAATTGGTTACCTATTTCAATTTACATATAGGGCTAATTGAATCAGTTAATGTTTTTACAAATTTTTTTATCCCACACAAATGTTGAAGCAGCCTATAAAACCTAATTATGAATAAAATTTGGATTAGCCTAAACAAAATGATAAGTGGTTAATGAATGAGGCAAATCGTAACACGCCCATATCGTGTTGTTGATTAGTGTGGATGTAATCGTTGTTTAATCGGTTATTTACTTTCACGTACCCATTGATGACTGAAAAAATCATAATGAGTGGTTCCTGGAATCTTATAGGATTCCAACTTCATAGCCGTCCCAAATTTCACTCTTCAATGGGGTTGGACCGTTGTACGTGAAAGTAAATAACCGTTGAAACAAATCATAACAGCTTTGTCATAGACTGATGACTTATGAATGAGTAGGTTATAAAGTGTTAATGAGAAGTGTGGTAGGTGTGATAAGCGAAATACACGATTTACTGTACCTATGTACCTATAGTCTACAAATGACGAATAAAGGTGGAACAGCTATGTGGAAGATCAGAACTACAGAAAAACTGTCCATGAGTTAAAATATTTAGATTTATCTTATATACAGTATAACATGCAATTTCAGTAGTGAAAATGTACACTAAACACAATTTAATACTGTATTGGAGTGTGCTTATAAAGAGTGTAATGTGTGTACACTATAAATAGACACAAATGCAATGGTGGAAGTTTTCGAGCTATACCAGAAATATAAATGTAATTGACTTGTGTAGAAGGTAGATGATTGCCTACTATTTTATTCAAGATACACTGTAGTTGATAAAAGACTACGAGGCATTGTACATGACTTGTTTGGAATGATCACTATACTGGTGAAGGGGGCGTACAACCACTGTAGCTGTAGCCACTGTAGAGACAAGGTGCTTGTGCAGAAGGCCAACTACGCAAGCGAAACATGAAACAGCAGTTGGGCGTCGCGGCCAGTGAACGCAGCGCAGCGAGGACAGTCCGGCCTGGCACTGGCACTGCAGTACACACAGTACAGCGGTGCGTCGACCCGGACCCACCAGCAGACATCGGCAGCTGCGGCCCCAACTGTGGCATTGCTGGTTTAACGTCCGGTTTTATTGCTCTTTTTACAGCGGGAGGTTTAATGTCATTAACTAATTGTCTGAGAGCCTCGCTGTAGCGCTGTTGGACCAACGGTTTGTGAGACAAAGGCCGTTCAATTTGATGATCCCTTATTTTACTTTTTAATTTCTGATTTATTTCATTGGCCGAAATAGTCTTTAAAAAAACCCCAAGTAGGCTTAAACCTCAAACCCTATTTGACTCAAATGCATCTAAGCACTGTTTTTCACTATCTTCCTGTCCCATTGCCTATTTTGAACCCCCCCCCCCCCCCCATGACATGGCTCTTTTTTGCCACATAAGATGGGACCGGTCTTACAATACTTTATTGGGCAAGATGAAGATATTTTTATATCAAAAAACGAAAAATTAAGATAATTCTTTTAAATTTGACTTAATTTGACATTTGAAAAGTTGTTGACGTAAAATAAATATTCTGTGGTATGTGGCTGGATACAATCTACATCTAATGCATTTTTTACATGTTTTAAAATCTTTAATGATATGTAAACAACCAGTACTGTGACCTTAGTAAAGAAATAGAATGAGCTATTCTGCCTGATAAATTCAAAACAACTCGATTACACAAACAACCGTTGGCATCCAGTTGTGGTGTTATCAGATGCTTGTTCGATAGAGCGTCCAGATAAGTCTTGTATAGTTGCGATTGCGCAGTAAGATTTACACAGTAGAGACTAGAGACCTCCAGACCTCGTGTACCAATAGGTAAATTCGAGTACAGAATATTCAACCACAGGGAAATTACTTACACACTCGAAAATAGAATACAATATTTATATCATAAATCTACATCATTACTTTTATTCGAACGAGATGAGCCACGTGCTAAAGCACTAAAAAACAAGAAAAATCCTCACAAATTAAAATGTTCAATTAATTGACTAATGGGTTTAACTAAGGTAGCCGACTGGATATAGTCTTCAGTAGCCTACCTCAAAATCCTGAGGTCGCCACTTCTATCGGACTAAACTAATGGAAAAAAATAAACTAAGGGGAACGAAACGAATAAACTATTATTTATTTTTTTACTTGCTTTTTCTCGTGACTACGGGGTATGGGGGAGGGTGTTGACATACAGAACCAAATCCAGGAAGTAGAGACATCCTTATGGGAAAGTGAGGGTGAGAACGCCACCATCGATATACATATATAATATATATGTTATATAGGCCTATGTGACATGTACTATATAAAACAATCAAGATTGAATTTTTATTCAAGGGTTATGCTGATTCGTTGAATGAAAACAGATAAATGGAATAATTTTGCAGACATTTGTTATTGTTTTGATTTATTGTTAACAAATATGCTCATTTTGACAATCTGAGAGGTATAGAAATAGAGCTACCCGTTAGAATTAGGAGAAATAATCCTAGCATCAGCGCTGTAATTTCATCTGATTTTCGTGGGCAAAACTGGAATTTTTCAACATGGAACTATCCCAACTTATTTGCTTGAGTATACATTATTATTATCGTACGTTAACTGCAAACATACCTAAAACCTGGGACAACGTTTTTGAGTACCGTATTTAGCAAGTTTTCTTAAAAACGCTTTTAATAACTTTAACTGAATGTATTTAGAATATTCTACCAAGTACCGGATATGAACAAACCCTAGTGACGTCACCGGCAGCATCAGCTGTAAGCACAAAAAAACTCATTTGTCAATTCCAATCAGCTAAAGATAATAAAGGTGACGTAATCAGCACCACTTTCAGTGAGTCGTCTGTCTGTAGATGTCCGGTACCGTTAGGAGCTTCTACCGTCCGTACCTTGCTTTAACTATAGTAAAATGCACGAAAATACTCCAATGTAAATTTTAACAGCTGTGTCCCCCCTCACCCCTTCTCGCCCAGCAATGTTGTCATTTTTTGTTGTGTTTACCATATGTGATACAGTGCCTATAAAAATGTGTTTCAGAATAAATTTGGCAACAATGTTTTGTCTCTCATGGGACTATTTTCGTGAATCCTACTATAACTGTTAATCACTTTTGTTCCTTCTTCCTTCAGTAACACCTAATCAGCTGTTTTATTTTTTTAACTAACCTATGCCTTGTCAACAACCAACTGATTAGAAAGCAACTGTCACACCAAATATTACAAAACTGATTAACAAAAGCTGTGGTGTTAAATTACCAGCTAGTTTGCAAAAAAGAGGAAAAAACGAAAACAAAAAACTCACTTATAACCTTAAATCTATAGAAAGAACGTTTGAATATAAGATCATCGCGATTCCGTTTTATGTGATTGCTTTAAACTTAACAATGGAATGCTGTGGAAGAGAACTTTGCTACAATAAATCATAATTGAACTTTATTTCACGGTGTCACGTTACTCTTCTCCTCTTCTTTATTTTGTTTCTTTAAGGGAGAAATAAAATACTTGTGAACAAAACTAACAATATGTATTTTACATACTTACATAACAAAACTATGCCTCTCTGCAAATAATTAGTTGAGCTGGTGGCTCGAGTACCCAAAGTTATTGGAATCACGGGACGAAACTAAATTAAAAATTGCTCAGGAAATTAATTACATAACACAGTAGAAACAAAATCGGATGGAATGTAGTTCAAGATCAAGTATTGAATGTATGTCACATGGTCCGTATTCAATCCACAGCCACAAACTAATATTGATCACAATGTAGCCGCTGACTCAGTCCGACTCGCACGCTGAGGCATCCGGCTGCGTCTGCAGATCGAAGAAGATCTGCGTGATCAGCATCCGAGCGTGCAGCTGCGCTTGCTGAGGCAACGCGTCCATGACGGGAAGGTACGACAGCAGGAACGCTTTGTTCCCATATTTGTCGGAATTGCATTCTTCTTTTTGGTTGGGAGCGTTGTCTTGTGTCTCTGGAGTATTTATTTGGACTGTTCCTATTGGCTGCACCGGTTCTCTCTTCACCCGTTCCTTCCTCTTGAGCGTTTGGGCCGCACTGCTGCCATCGATAGTTATCTCTCCATTGACAAGATCGTTTGCCAAGTCTTCCCACAGGGAAAGCGCTTCTGTTTGTTCTTCGGAGCGACCACAACCATTTTTCTCGCCCGGTTTTACATGCGGTATTAAAAACTCCATCAGATCGTAGAATATGTATTTCCTCTTCTTGGTTCCCGGTTTACTTCTCCATCTGCATTCCCTCACAAAATTGTCTCGCAGAGCTTTCCATTTCTTCATCAGGTTATTTCTAACTGAAACAAAAACAATTTAAATTAAAACGCTTATCACATTCACGTTGGATAATATGTTGTTCAAGATAAAATTGTATTTTAATGAAAAGGAAAGAAAATTTTACTTCTTCAGCCGAGAGGCACAACATATTTTGGCTACAGGGTCACTTCATAAAAAGCTTTTGCTTCTACTTAATTACGAATTTTATATCTAACGGCGTCACTATGCCACTATTTTACAGTTTTGGTATTTGTTTTTAATGTATAGTAAGAAATGTAATAAATCACAAAATTATTTTTAGTGATTTTATGACTTTTTGTAGATGTTAAACGTCATTTTTTTTAAAAAAAGGGAAGATCTCACAGTAAAAAATATGCATAACATGGCAGACCGGGTCGTTGTATTTTTTTAGAACGCGTCCGCAAAGGAGGCACGCACAAAACACACGTCGTCAGCAGGGTGTCACAGAATTTGCTTTCGACAATCCCCCAATAATGTATTTAGACGACACGCTTGGTCATAAACGCATGGACGGCTTTAAACATCCGCGTGTATAAAGAATGTACTTATTGCTGTATACATTTTTGGTAAAAATTGTATGTTTTTATATCCCTTATCAAACCTGAATAGCCTTTTGTTGATTAAACCGCTCCTCGTGGCCCGGTTAGAATCATAATCGTAACTTTAAGATGAAGTATCTTACAAAAAAAATTGTTTCTATATATTCACTATTTTAAGTGTATACAGCCAACGAACTGCATAGCGCTCAAGGCGTACAGAGGCGAATGTCCAAACAATGAGACAGTATCTGCAGGTGTTATGCTATTGCCAGTAGTTGGCCAAGAATCAACAGACTCGATTTTTACCAAAGGCATTCTAGTTTGTTTCCCGTACTGATATGTATACTGATGGCGTTTAATCGTCTCGCATCTGTGAAACAAAGAAACTGCTTTATTAACACGTTGAGTATAGTAATACATGGCTGTATACACTTAATTATTATCATATTCGGTTGATAAATTATTTTTTTAGCGTTAAATTGTCTATTTGACAAAATATTACAGTAACTTTATTGAATATTGCAAGAAATGCCTAAACTTTTTGTCCCCTTTTGATTGGTGCCATTTTGCCCACGATTCCCGCCAATCAACAAGGGAACAAACAATTAACATGGTTTAGCACTCTGTATACAGTTAATCTCGCTGTATGAAATAGAAAATTAGCTCGTATCCATTACTAATAATGTTAAGACTCGGATTCGGATAGATTTTCACACTTCTAACTTTAATGGTTTCAAAAATGGCGGTACTTAAACCTTTTTTTAATTTAACTTAAAACCAAACGACTTTTTAAGTGTTTATAGGCCTACTCATTGTACGGCATTACAAAAAATTTAAAAATTTTATATAAGGGACTAACGAAAAGATCGGCTTTTATATTTACAAAATGATGCAAATCTTAACTATATATTGATGGGCAAGCATGTTTTTCCCTCCTTTTTCCCAGCTTGTGCGCGTCGTAGGAGAAATCCTCTCATACCGTTAGAAATGTATGCTCATGTAGATGAGCAGAATCACATTGTAATTCACATCGGTCCCCATAGGGCTATACGCCCTACAGGCTTTCAAAATATCAATGTTAATCTTATGGAGAAAGGTAATTAACATTGTACAGCTGTTGCAGTCTAATCATACAAATGCCAGCAAATCACTAAGAACCAGATGTTTATTTTTTCCACTTGTAGTTTGGACAATTTGTAAACTCATTGGGTTCAGACATAAAGCGGAATTTTTATCGAATTTCGACTGTGATCGTTCCTTCAGGTTTCATAAATTTTCGCGGAAAAAGCGTGCGTTTTTTTTTTTTAGTAAAAGAGATGTTTGATGGTACAATTACCGTACATTGCAATGACAGCACATGCATCCTTTTGATACTACAGCGATATGGTTATTTCATGTAGGCCTACATTACACCATGATTAAACTGAAAATAACCATTCAGTCATTTCAGTGTCATTTTTCCACTTCAAATCCACTGACAGATTAATCGTTTAGTTATGATATTTTACTTGCTAATAAATAGTTAAAAAGGTAAGACCAACCAAAATTTAATAAGAATAAGAATAGGCTCTACCCTCTGTGGGCTACCCATATGACCTTGCGCAAATTCGCAAAATAAGGTACCGTAGACAAATAAGTTGGATTGGGACTTTGGTTTGCATATATAACAGAAGTTCTGTACGTAGAGAATTAAAAAATGTTACTAATTGAAGTATTCAACAGGTTTTATCCAAACTGTGGCCTTTGCTACTTCAAGCCTATGTAGTAAGTTTTATAGTTTGAAGGTTACGGTATTCGCGAAGAATTGTGTTGAATTTTAACCATGAAAACTTGTGGGAATTGGGAGAGCATTTAAAGTAATGGATTAATAAAATACCTACATATAGGCATAATTATCTAATTTGAAAGACAAAAACCAATGACCTTCAAAAATTAATCTATTAGGCCTAATGATAGTAATTAAAAATAATTACTGTTGTACTGGGCTCATATCGTAAATTGATTAGAAAAATCGAAAGATTAGAACCATTCGATTATCGAAAAATCGAACGGACACTCTTTCGATTGTTCTATACGCAACAATCGAAAAAGAATCCGAATGAACAGAATTTCAAAACAAACCAAGTTATAGGTTAGGTCAGCGTTTCCCACCACGTTTGTTAAAATCAATTTGCTAAATGATTGAAAACATAATCGAAACACTACACATACCTCTCTCATCTCTCTCCGAAGCCGAAATCGAATGCCAATCTTCATACATCGCTTCCCCCACCTCTTGCCAGTACTTTTCCTTCTTCGCTTTGTGTTTATATTCATCTGAACCCACGTCATATAGCGCAGGACGGTCCCTAATACACAAAATGAACTTCTCTATGTTCAACATTATCACTCAAAACTGCTAAATAGTTTTTAAATCTCAAACAATCGACGCGCCAGCTCGGAACACGGTAACGCACTGAAAACGTCGCGTTGTCGCCGCGTCAGTTGGCAGTAAGCGCTTCTAGCGCCTGTTGGCGCAACTAGTTGGGTTGGCAGCATTGACGCTGGGCGCTGACGCCATGATGGTTGACTCGGCTGTCGCGTCGCGCGAGGCTAGCGTCATTTTGCTGCGTTGGCCTCTCCCCTCGAGCTTCGGCTGCTTTTCGCCCGTCGTTCTCTCTAGCAAGGCGCGTCGTGTTTATCTTCTCATTATCGCCCAGTTTACTTTCACGAATTATTTAACAGAATAAAACATCTCTATTGGTTTTAGGCCTACACATAAAGGTGCCGGTTTATTAGAGATCACTAAATAGATCAAAATCACTTGGGTACTGATTTTATTTTTATTTAGAGTTGTGTTATTCTAAAATTTAAATTCTGTTGTATTCAATCATTTTTTTAGGAGTGATGCAACATAATTATGTCCAATTTAAGTTATTATTTTTGTATTTTTCCATATCGATATACTTACAATATAAAATAGAACCTAAATTCAATGCGAAAAATGAACATTGCAGAATATAGTGGATATGCCTACTAAATTGAAGTACTGCAATGCACAAATTTTACTGCATTACCTTAATTTTTTTATTTTAAAAGACATTTTGGCTGGAAAATCCGACCTCTGGAGTGAACGTCTTAACGACGTATCTAAGCATAGAAGTGTAGCACGCTTTTATGCTTAAATGTTCGGATATGCGTTTTTTCGTACATTACATTCTGAAACCTTATACAACAACATGAGCCGTTATTGCATGATTACTTAAAAAATTTCCCTTTCTCCAAGGATGTAAAATCTAAAAGAAATTTTTTAGGTTCCACGATTTTACATGCAAATACAAAAATCTAAAAAGTAAAAAAATTAATAATTAGCCTGATTTAGCCAGGGTGGTATTTCAAAATGCAGAGTCATAATACCTTACGCGCTAATCATGTACCATATAGAGTTCTATGGTGCTCCTAATTAATAATTTTGAAGTAGAGGAAATAAATTTAAAATTGAAATAGTGTTTTGTCAACGAGGACGCGATTACACTGCGACTCTATTGTAATCAAAGGCGCTAACGAGGGATGTTACTGGCAGTGGCAGTCTGTAACGAGTTGCCAACTTGGCCAAGCCTAATTGGGACTCTAACTGCTTGTTTTCGGTTTAAATCGCAACAGCCCGCTTGGTAATTTAATCAACAATCCGGAGATTCGGAGGGGTAGCATCCCTCGTGGTGAGGAGGGGCGAGGGGGCGAGGAACGTCTTGTGAGTTCCTACCCCCTCTTCGCCCTCCAGGCGTCTTGAGCTTGAGTTATCTGAGTCTTCAATCTGTCCACTTCCCTTTTAGGTATTTATAGTTTTGAGAAAGTTGGCGTGTTCGGTGGTTGAACGCTCCCTCATAATATAAGGTTTGAACCTAGGCAAATGCGTTTAAAGGTTTACAAACTAAATCCATTTCCAGTGAATGCAGATTTTTATTGCTGCTAGTTTTAGTTAGTAAAAGCACCTCATCAATATCAATATCAATACACCACACCCATTCTAAAAACTCTCCAAATTTTTTAAGCAATTTGGTGTTTAGAAAGTATAATAGAGGGAAAATTAAATTTAGGAGGGAAAAAAAGGGGATGAGTGAAGATCTTTCTTTGTTTTATCAAGAAACTCATTTCCTCATTAATATTCCTCGGACTATCCCATATTCTCCTAAAACTCATATCCTTGGTATGGAAATCCCTCAATCTATGTAATTACAGTATTCTATTTTTTACCGCATTCCCCAATACACGCTATTACGGTAGTAGTCACGGTATGACCTAAGCCCGGGACCATGATAATTTTTCGTTAGGGGGCCTAATATTAACAGGGTGTTCGGTTCCGAAAACCTGTGTGGTGATTCCTAGGATCAAAATGAACAAAAAGGTCCATGGAAACATTTGTCCTAAAAATTTTCGTTAAACCGCTAGCCGCCATTTCGTTTTTTCACACTTAATAATTTTTATTTCCGTAATGGATGGGTATATAAAGTTTAAATTTGGCATGATCCTTTTGTCACATCAATGTTTATTTCAGGGAAAAAATTATTTTTTCCGATGTGTATTTTAAAAATGGCGGTCATTTTAAATTTTTCAACTCAAATATCTCAAAACCCAAAAATGTTATCAAAATTGTACAAGTTACATAAAAGTTGGCAAATACATTATTTAACCATTGACACCGAGTTTGTAAGGATCTGACAACAAATAATGGAGTTATTATCATTTCTCTAACTAAAATAACCTTAATTCGCATGATTGATCATGTAAAATCAAAGTTTTTCTGCAGTAAAATGGCAATAACACAGTTATCTATAAGTATTGACGAAACAGTACGGTTTATGAATTTATTCAGATTTTAGTCTAGAGCCTCAATTTTAAATAAATTTAATGACAGATACATGTAGGATATCTTGTTTAACATAGTTTCAGATTGATCCTTTGAGGTATCGGTTTTTTCTAGGCAGTTATTTTAATTTGTCTTCCCCTCAGGAAAAAACCAAGGCGTCTTTTATCTTCATTTTGAGTGCTCAATACCTCAAATAAAATCTTTGGAATAAAGTAGTCAAGTACTCCTGTAAATAAAGTACTTCTGCAAAAGTAAATGGTTAGTGTAATACGAGTATTTGACATTTTCTTTAGACCGATTTGGTAAATGGTTACTGTAGTAGTCCCAGTAGGTATTTACCACCCCATGTATTTATGGGGAAAATATAAAAGTGTCAGATTTTATACAATTCTGTGTTTATACCTACACAAATGAGGGATTAATATATATTTTATAATAATATCCCATGGCAGCAAACCTATACATTCAAATTTGTAAGGTGTTTTAGAGAGAAAGTACAAAATCTCATATTTCATTGGAAATTCGCTGAGTACGCAGGTCTGCTGCGACGGGGTTATTTATAAGGTATACTAACCAGGATTTTAAAAAAATATGTGAATGAATCTTTACAAAAACAATTTAGGAAGTATTTATTAATTATTGTACAATGTGTTATTTTGCCCACTAAGAACTCCTCGTAAGATAAAGTGCTTAAGACACGGCCAGCCCCTTTGTAGGGTTGGGGGAGTAGTTGAGGGGGGAAAGAGTGGATCTCCCCTCCCCCTTCTCTAGATAAATTCTCTTTAATATCCGGCCGGATTCCGTGTCCACTCGTCTGAGAAGGGATGAGGTATTTCCCCCAGTCCCATTTTACCTCCACTTCTTCAAAAAGAAGCTGACTTTATATTTCACCAGCTTCCTTAGCCACTGTTCGCTTGTTACAAGACTTTCGCCGAGCTACTTGCCGGAGATTTATTACCTTCTGTATGGTAATGTATTGGCTTAACGCTTTTTATTTTCGATGTTCCTATGTTACTAAAGAAATAATAAATTTCTAATTTTTGCTTTTGAATTTTTCTTTAAGAACCTATTTTCTTCCCGTCTCTCTTCCTATCTACATGTAGGCCTGTTGACATGAGTTAAACATGATTCGTTTAAGTGATTTATTTACTAATAATGGTTTAAAAACCTTTCCCACGTATAGGCAAAATAAGTACATGCGAGGAACTGATATAGGCCTACGTATCGTGCCTGGGTGCCAAACAATTGCTTGGTATTAACTTTTACAATTATTTTTAAAATAATCTTAGTCAGACAAGCTAAAATGTCGAGCCCAATACCGCTTGGATATGTCTACGTTATACAAGGTTGTTCGCTTCGCTCACTTGCCTTTCAGAATGTAATACTAGAGTGCTACACTCTAGTATGAATTTGTCGAAGTAAAAATGTTGAAACTGCACCATTTTGATTTTACTTGTTCAGTTATCAGCTGATTTTATTATTGTTAATATTTTTTGTATACCCCCCTCCCTCAGGCACTATTCATTAAACTGCTGTATTTCTCATTTGAACACAGTCTTTTATATGAATACGACGTTTTCCACCGAGTTTGTGGTGCGGATTCAAGTTCAAGAACAAATGATCCAACCATTTTGATAATCCGTACTCCATGGGTCAATGTAAGGATTGATGTCCGGACTAACGAGGTTCACCTGAAATGTAGTGGACCTCCTTGGCATACAGTAGCCTACTATACTGCTACTGCCGTCGACGGGCAACCCCGACACGACAGAGGCAGCCGGGAGCGGAGAGCGGATATTCCAGAGATATTTGAGAGCGTTTCCGTGTACTGATACACTAATGACTGTCTCGACTCCGTCATCCGCCCACTCGACATCACACCCTTTAAACTTCTATCCTCGTTAAAACCCTGCCTTCAACATAAGCATCACAGTGTCATTGTTGAAAAACGTTCATATCGTTATCATATTTTTCTATTTTATACAATTTCATTTAGTACGTGTTTATATTATTTTATTTTTAAACTCTTTTTAGTTACTTATTATTGAACCTAACAATAAAAATATCTAAAACAAAAAAACCCACGTTGTAAGTCACGTTGTATTTATTTTTTGTAGAGTGGTTTTGATTGGTTTTAGTTCTGTGTGGAGCTCTATAGATAGAACTATAGATACACCTCGCTCTATAGGTGTATACATAGCTATGGTGTGGAGACACTAGATATCTAAAAGAGAAATACAATTTTTCTGTTAAAAATAAATACAGAACAGGATTACTTGTTTGGTGACCGGCAATCTTAATTTGACACTTTCATTGATCGTTTATGAGTATTAAATCCCATCGCCTTCTCAACTCACAACACAAAATAAATGAAATCACCATTTTTTGACTGCGGTTGAAAAAAATAAGGTACCACAAACAAAACAAAGTTCGTTTTATTTATTCGATTCGTTTTTTAGTTTATTACTTTGTAGCCCGGGTATCAACAATAATGTATATCATTTTAAATTCAAAATGATTAGCAGCACTCTTATTCAGAAACAGTTACATTAAATATAGAACTCAAAAATTAAATGTTCTTGTGATGTAGTTTACACCCTGCGGTACATGGGTATGATATGCAAATAAGGAAACAGGTTTACCAACGCTAGCGTGTAAGGTAGTAAGGAAGCAGTATTGCCAACGTTAGCGACAAAACTCGCACTAAACGTAATGTCAGGCTTAACAGCAGTTTTACTACCCCTTCCCCTCACCCCTAACCCACCCTTCCGCACTCAACTGCTACCGATATTGTTATTGTTACTGCAGACCGTTAGAAACCGTATTTAGGTTTATACTCTTTCGGTTGTAAACTTCGATATTTCGTTGATGAATTCTTTATTTAGGTCTAACTATCTTTAATGACTATATGTTTAGTTATGTTTAAACGACGAAATTTAAAATTATATTGTCAAGGTATTTTATAGAATTTATTGTAGAGCATTGTCTACACCTCCTCTACACTATAGACTTCAAAGGACTGATTTGGCTAATATTTTACAGTATTTTTGTTGGCTTGAGTTTAGTTATATATGGAAACTAAAAAAATCAAAGAAAACACTATAAGGCTAAAATTATATTTTATAGAATATAAGACCAAGAATAGTCTATAGGTTTTAAAATGTTTATTAGTTAGGCTTGCAAGGCAACAATTATATACCATACAATTTAGTAATAATATTCAATTAACAAAACATTAATTAATTACTCATACATATTTACATATGAGTATTAGTCACATCGATGGTATTAGTTATGGTGCTCGCGCCTTTGAATCCAGAGGTTGCCGGAAAGGTGCGATTATGGACCCAGTTGTCAATTGTGATTGGACTATTATGGAATGATGCTATATAACAACTGGTCGAAGTTAGATTGTAACAAGGCCGGGGTTTGGACCGTCCCCCGTCAAAATGAAATATCACTATAGGAACACACCCAAAATAATAATACGGCTTAGTTTATTTTAAGTTTACGTTGAGATTTCCCTATTATTTTATTAAATTTTCACAATCTGTACACTCAAATCCTATCATTTGTATAAACTGTAAACTATAACCACACTGTAAAACCTTCCCCGATCTCAATTTCCGTGGCGGCGCCGGTCCTCAGACAGGAAGGAAGAGCTAATTGCCGGTTAGGTTGGTACCCCTGGCTAATTGGCCGGTTAGGTTGGTACCCGTGTTATGTTAATCAGCTGGCCGTTGGATGCCGCTAATTGGCGTCGAGCAATCACGCTACGCAGGAGGCAGTGGCCGCCACAGCCTGCATCGTTCGTCTCCAGTCCACTGCCACCTTGAAGATATCATTAGCGGTGGCTGTGGCTGTGGCTCCGGCCGCCTGGAGAAATTAGACACGGACGTTCGTGTTCGTGTTTTTTGTTTTGACCTCAGGACACGGAACAGACGTCACACGTCGTGTTGGGAGGTAGCTGGAGACTCCGAGGAGTGATCAGACGTCAGAAGAAAGCTCTCGACTGGAAAAAGTCGACTTTTAAGAATGATCATGATTATTATACTTACTTCCTAACCACAAATTAGTCCTGGGACCCGTTTCATAATAAACTACAAACTAATATTATTAGTAAATTAGCTGATCGCCTAATGCAAATCTAATGGAAATTACAAGTTACAACTGGGATTAATAGTGTTTTATTACGTTGTAGCGGACATTTAGGACAAAAACATAAATTTTTATCTAATAAATAGCTTCGGATAACTGTAACTTTAATGTGCAGGAAGCTTGGCGTGAAGAGCAATTCCGATGGCTGTTTCAGCTCCTCAAGGGAGAGTGTTGGGGTGGTGGTGGGCAGGGGCACGCCGACTACGGAACAAGGATTGGTATAGAGATAGGACGGGTTGATATGACGGGTAGGGATTGGGGAATACCGGGGGGGGGAGGAGTACGGTGGGGGGGGGTTGTGATATAACCCTCGCTTCCAAGGGCAAGGCCCGTTATTCAACTTTAAATAAATCTTTCCTTTTAGTTGCTTCGCTTCACAACTTTCGTCACCCATTAAATTATGAACTCTCCTTAGACCTAATCTGCAAGTTTATTTTATATAGCAGTGCATTATGTTTTTGTGATTAAATTGGCTTAGTTAAAAGTACTTAAATTAATCAATTAAAATAACTATTTTGTATGAATGGTTTTCGGCGTGTTGATTGATTTATGTCTACTGAGACATACTCTAATAAATAGTCATAATACGGTATACAAAATTTATTACAGACCTCATGTATACCATATTGAGTTTTAGTAATGAAAGTCAATACCTTTAATACCTTTAATACCAATCATGTTCCAAAAAATGTAAGTTTGATTTTTAACGTTCGCCTTTTTTAAAATTATTCACCCCTACAGGGAATTTCTACACGGAAGAATCGTACAGTACAAGTTTTACCTCCAGTTTGCTTTGAGATAGAAAACACACCTTGAAAGTGGTCATATTTTTTACTATTGACGATCTATTCCAGTGTACAAAATCTTTAGAGTTGGCCTAATGATAGTTAATTATCTGGTGAACCGAACGTTGCTCGTAACAGTTATAATAGCCTACTTTAAATCCACTTTTATTGGTTTTTTATGACATTGACTTTTCTTACATCATCCCGATGACAGCAAACCTACACACTCACGTCTGCATTTTTGCAGCCAGGGTATTTTTATTGATTGATATCAATGTTGTATGTAATTTGATCTTATGTGATATGTTGTATCGCGTTATCATCAGCGGCAGTCTCCATTCCCCCTAGCAACCCCCGGCCCCATATCACTGCTCCGGGATCCTCAGGGAGTGTTTAGCCGTTTACGTTTCCAGACACGACTCGGCGATGCTGCTACAACCCTCCTGAGATTGAGCCATTTCTCAGCAACCTCCCCCCTGCACATCACCTGCCACCTGCCGCCCTACCCACCGCACCAACCCTCCGAGACCGGCACTTGCAATCAATCTGGGATCGCGGAGAAGGAAACGGAGACCAAAGGTGTTTTAAGTGGATTGGTGTAATTTATTTTTCAATAGAGACATCAGGTTAACGGTATAGTTACTGAAAATATTTTATTGTTTTTATTATAAATTCGGTAACCTTGAATATTTTCAATATTTTGAACCGAATAAATATATTATGTTTTTAGCAAAGAAAAATAATAACCAATTCGTCATATGATATTGAATTTACAGCCACATCTACATGGACACACCCATAAAAACGTGGAAGACTTCTTATTCATTTCATATTTTATTTTATTAAATCCGGATACCAGAGTTGCTCTAAAACGTCTCAGCAAAAAGGGAGGGTTTCACGAATAGAGGCAAAGTTTTACGAGGAGGTCTATCTTTCAACTGGAGTTTTTAATTGGCAGGGGAACAGATTGAAAAAATTAAAATGGGTGCTGGATCAAATTTTTAAGTATCATATTTAATTTAAAAAGGTATATATACACTGAGAAAAATGCAATATACGTATGTAATGGTATAACAGTTTTATCATTATGAAGTATGAATCATACTTAAATAACTATATAACACATAATGTAAGTAATAATCTTACATATCCAAAAAAGCGTGAATGTATGTTTCACCATGTCAAATAAGTATGTTTCAATTATTGCGTATAAATGCATTAAACATACCTAATACCAGTGAAACATGCTTTCATGATATTTATAATGGTGAAACATACTTTAAATAAAGTTTAAGTCCTTTAACCGTGACGTCATCGTTAGTGACATCATATCAGTTTTCCGTCGAAACCGTGTCGCATACTTATTAACTGACTTGAAAGTATGTGACTTACTTGTGGTGGGACTACAATTATGCATTTTACTTAAATCTGTACTGAACACACTTATAAAATGCAATAAATAAGAAACATCATTAACAAATAAAATAAGTATTTAACCACAGTTTTTCTTTCCCTCCGTCTGTGTCAGTCTACAGTGAATTCGTGTAGCGACAGCTTCGCCGCGCCGCCGCGCCGGTCGGTCAGTGTTTTGGTGTTAGGCGTGTTTTCGCGGTTTATGGCGTTGTGTTAGTGTTTGTGTTTGTGTCCAGCTGTGAAAAAACGCTTTCAATCATACATTGGAAATGGCCAGTTTTGTAAGTGTATAAAATACATGTTTAATAAATATTTTCTTTTAAATTCATTTACTGTATTTTATTTGTCCTACACCTCCATAGCTATTTAATTTTTTATTTTAGCCAGATTTTTTCAAATAGTCTTAACCTGTTATAAATGAGAACAAAATTAAAAGTCAAACTGTGATTTGTTAAACTTTTAACAATCCTATTGTCATTGTTAAGTACCGTAGTAAGAGGGAAAGATTTGAATAAGGTTTGATTTTTAACTGGATTTACTATTTATTTATAAGCATTCAGGTTAGATTTCTGTAGGCTAAGATATTTGACTGCTGTAAATTTTATTTATTAGAACAAATAAACCGTAAAAAATTTAATGGTTTCATCTAGGAGTGTATGAGGAAAATATTACAACAGTAGTACAATATTAAAACATGATTTGGACCAATATGAGTGTCACAAAATGACATAGCATTAAAATTACATTAATAAAAATCAAAAATAAAACATACGTCAAAAAATATTCATATTTCATGTTTTGAAACAGCTTGTCTGCCACTTAACTTTACTCTATAAAATAATATATAGGTGGGATAGTATTCAAATGTTGGTATAGTTGGTAGTATCATTTAACTTAGCTTCATATACACATCAAAGCATCTGTATGATACGTAGATAAAATAGTAAATGTTATGTAATACAGTGGAAGCCAAACAATCACATTTCAGAACTTCATTTGAAAAAGTATTTTTTCTTGACGGTCAACAACATAATAAGCAAAAGCATAAGCCAACATGATGAAACGTAATTACAGTACTGTAAGTATTTTTCAAGTGAAGGCAAGTAAGTAACATACGACAAACAGTAGTGATCTGTATGAAACACAATTACAATAAATATGTCTCATATGATTGGAAGTGAGTTACATACGTAAAACGAAAAACTATAATGATGAAACACCATTACAATAAGTATGTTTCATATATAGTTTCAAGTACGTTACATACGACCAAGAATAATTAATCAGGATAAAACATATTGACAATAAGTATGTTTCATACAGTGGAAAGTAAGTAACATAAGGCCAAGACTAAATCATCAGTATAAAAAACATTACAATAAGTATGTTTCATACGTTGGCAAGGAAGTTACATACAACAAAGAATGGTCCATGATGACTGAACATCTTTATAATACGTATGTGGCATACAGTGGTAAGTAAGTTGCAGTGACGTCACACAGTGTGACGTCATTAAAATACTGCCAGACTGTACGTATGTTACTTACTTATGCATTTAGAATGTCTGAACATGCAGTAACATACTTATGGCATTAAGTAATGAAAAAGCCATTATTTAAGAGTGTTTCGCCATTTTTTAAGTATGTTTCAACACCTTTTTTCTCTCAGTGTATGAACCCATCAACTAATTGGGTACTGTCAGTACAGTGGAATTGGTTAAAACTCTCCTATTCAGTTTTAATACCACAGATTCTTAACATTTAAAAAAGTTGCAACATAATTCATTTTGTTACTAAGTAACCGCAACTATTTCAAAGATTTATATATTTATATTTGTGTCAAGATCGTGACAGTGGCTTATTTAAAACAAAATAAAAAATACGGTAGAAATAGCTTTAATCTTCAGTGAAAATAGCACCGCTTCAGTCGGTGCTTAATAAGGCGCTTTGAAATCTTTAAACATTCTCGCACTCGCCGCTCTGTACTGTTGTTGAAGTTCTGGCAGTTATAGTCCATGGAGATAGCTCCAAAAAGAGCCATAATATTTCAGTGCTGGATACTGGTCTAAAAGTTTTTTACACTGCTTCTACATCAAATTGCATGTACAAAACCGCCGGGAGACACTCTCTCAATAGTCCGGATCACTCTCATATGACGTCATCAAAATGGCGGCCAACCAAATTTGCAGTGTTTTAGTTAAATACTTATTACTGCCCACCAAGTCAACCAATTTTGACTTTTAATGTGTCGTTTTGTAGGTATTGAAATTATGCAACTGTTAATACTCTTAAAATACCCATACTCTTTTTGATGATCGAGTCAAAAATGGCAAGCGATCAAACTTTGCATTAACACGTTCGCTGCGGCATATAAAATGTCGAAACTCAACCCCCACGCTGAACTATATTTACATTCCTCCATCGATAGCGCGAAATTAAAAACCTGTAGAATATATTCTAATCACAAGTAATCTAAAATTTCAATACCCTTACCTACACGCTAATGCACAATATGTGTTTCCTTCTCCAACGCTAGAGGAAAAGCAGTTTCATTATCTTGACATTGTCATATGTAACCGATCGGATACATCCACACCCGCGAAGGAACGCCTTTGTAACCGATCGGTTACATGCCGCAGCGAACGTATTGCTGAAAACAAAAAATGCAGTAACTCCCGATCCACTCGACCTTTTGAGGTCTGGTTTGTGGCAAATTGCTCAAAATACAAAGCCCTTCGAAATGATATGTCATATGATGTAGCCCAATGCAGTTTTCCTGACGACCTCTACTAGGGACGTCCCTAAAGGAAGTCTTGGAAAAAACTTCATTGGATTACGTCATATGATACATCATTTTAAAGGGCTTTGCATTCTGAGGAATTTGCCACAAACCCGACCTCAAAAGGTTGAGTGGATCGGTAGTTATTGCATTTTTTGTTTTCAGCAATACGTATGATTTTAATTTAAAGTTTGATCGCCTGCCATTTTTGACTCGATCATCCTTTTGAGGCCGGGTTTGCGGCATTGTTCTCTATTCTTCGAGACCGTTAATTTGATGTACATATTGACCTATGCTTACATTTAAGATTTTCTTCTGACTCCTTGTGGACCGTTCCCCTTGGAGGTCCAAGGATACCGAGTAATTTAGGAAGTACAGTAGTCTTATTCACTCAAAATCAATTTGTAAAGTTTTAGTTTTGTTACTTAAATACTTTTAAAAGTATTAAATTGTTTCAAGACTTTTTCCACCCTGTATATTCAATTAAATATTATAGCAAAAATTAATGAAAAACACCAATTATTTTATTAAATTATTATTTATAAAAAAGAGTATGGGTATTTTAAGGGTATTAACAGTTGCAGAATTTCAATACCTACAAAACAACACATTAAAAGTCAAAATTGGTTGAGTTGGTGGGCAGTAACTTAATAAGTATTTAAAACACTGTAAATTTGGTGAGCCGCCATTTTGATGACGTCATATGGGGGTGATCCGGACTATTGAGAGAGTGTCTCCCGGCGGTTTTGTACATGCAATTTGATGTAGAAGCAGTGTAAAAAACTTTTAGACCAGTATCCAGCACTGAAATATTTTTTTGCTATCTCCACGGACTATTACTGGAGCATCAAACAACGAACCACAAGACGAAGAAATATTCTATGTAGGGACTGAACAGTCACTGCTGAGTTGCTTCAGCTTCCAGCACGTATGGACCAAGAGCTGGAAGTGCAAGAGGTTGATCTGCCGCTTCCGTAAGACTTTGCTATTATTTCAGGATATTATAAAACCCTGTAGGCTACACATACTAAACAGATATTGTCGATTTAAGTATCAAAGTGCCATAACTTATCAAAAATGTTAGCCATGCTGTAAGTTGTTTTTCTATGCATTAGCAGAGGATGTAAACTTATGGATAATGGAAAACCAGTCAATAGCAAACACAAAGTAACACAAGCAAGGATGCACCGCTCCGTCAGAGCGGCGAAACAACGCCCCCCCCCCCCCCCCCACGCCAAAGGGCGATGCCACGTTGGCTTTGGCTTTGTAACCGAAGAGTTGCCGATTCGAGCACCAGCATATCGTGAGGGGTGAAGTTGTTTAATTTCGTATCTCCCCACGTCCAGATGGCGCTAACTGAGCGCTCGCACGCACATGCGTGGGCAAACATGCACACACGCACTGTGACAATTAACTACAGGGGCGTTGGTCTTTTGAGTCTTTCTACGCAGGTCTCATTCTAAACGTTTTGATAACGCACAGTAAAAATGTTTGTCTTTTCCAGTCTACTTGGTCAACTTTGGTTGTGTTAAGGCACTTTGTATTTCTAAACATGTCTTGATACGAATACCTTGCAATTGCGGACACTGACAATTGGGGACACGTCTTAAAAGCGGACAATTGCGGACACTAGGGATTAATGCTACCTGACATGGGTTTGACAGGTCTCTCCAAATATATCACTGCCGGACAACTGCGGACACATGTTCTGGAAAGAGTCTGATTTCCACCTAAAGAACAGATACATACGTGATATACGATTTTAAGACTGATTTACATCACAATTTACACAGGCTTTGGACTGTCAAAATGGTAAAATCATTTTGGCGTGTTTAAAATCAGCTTAAGTAGGCTTCGTCATTCCTTATAACTACTACAGTAATTCCTAATTTACAATTATATACATATTCGTTACACTCGAAGTGTTGTGTTAAATCCCAACTGTTGGATCTACTCTAATCTTTGGACATGCGAAATGGTCTTCAAAAATGGTTTTATATTTTTTTTCTCTTCATACACCTGTACAGTTCTCTCTATCCTTTTATCTAGTTTCATGTATCTCTTCTTCCTCTTCTTCCCTTCTTAATTTAGTTCCATCTTTATGAACACGCAGTTTGTGTTTTCAGCTTCTTTCTTCAAACAATCCACTAGCGTGTTAAATCTAGGGTGAGCGTTACTAATGAATGTGTTGATTTTGTTGTGCCACCCTTCTACTGCATTAGTTGTTCTGTGCATTTTGCTAACTGATTTGCCGTAACTGCCGTATTGATTTTAAACTCTCCCAAATAAACGTGTCCGCAATTGTCCGGCAGTGAAATATTTGAAGAGACCTGTCAAACCCTTGTCAGGTAGCATTAATCCCTAGTGTCCGCAATTGTCCGCTTTTAAGACGTGTCCCCAATTGTCCGTGTCCGCAACTGTCCGGACACCCTTGATACAACTTCACTACTTACGTTTTACTAATTTTTCAATGTTTTGATTGGAAATCGTGTTATGTCTATCTAATGTTGCCCTGAAGCAATTAATTGTCACCCGGTCCAGAATGAGCATGGTTTTGGGCGCAGAATCAACCCTACTTTGTGATCAAACTATTGAACTACAAAACACGTTTTCTTTCGTATTTCCTTCCATCGTATCCTTCTATACTTGCCTAACAGGCAAATTTATGAACCATAGGCACAATACAGTATAATGGCAGTTCAAATTCTACCAGGAGTTTGTACCAGTTCAATTAGGTTAATATATTTAATTCTTATCTTAATAGAGTACGGTAAACTCTTTTTACTCAAATTTTGTAGATTATTAGGCCTACACGTTTGTTGACATGAGGAATTTCTCCAATTATATATCTTCGGAATTTATATTCAAGTGTTTTTGCATTTTAAGACAGAGTCCACCATAGCACTAACGTGACGTAGGGTCTACAAAGAACGCAGGGTCTACAAAGACTATAGTAAAAATTATGTAAAGAAAGTAAGTCAGCGTACAATAATGATCGTTTATCCTTTTTTTATCCCAACAAAACCTTATACGGTAGGCTAGTGAGTATTTTCAGCTCACACTGAGAGAACGGAGATAACGGTTGCAGTGCAATTGAGAGGGCTGAAGAGGGGGAGGGGAGAGAAAGAGAAAAAGAGAGGACGAGGGGAGAGGAGAAGGGGGAACTAGACACTTGTCGTGTTCATCTCGTTTACTTCTTCAGTCATGTAAAACTCTGCAATGATGTCACTCATAATTTGCAATGGTAACCCGTCTAGGAAATTTACATTTTTTATTTGCCTAAACACAAAGACAAGACATATCTCAACCGTCGAGTTGACGTTTACATTTTCATTCGCAATGGCTTTAGATGACATGTGCACTTGTCATTTACATGCGCATGTCACTGTCATGCACATGTGCATTTGTAAATGTGCATGTGTAAATTTTATATTGGTAAAACTATTGTTCAAGAGTTCAAGTAGAAAACATAAAAATTCCACAATGAAAAGGTCCCAAATTATAGGTAGGAATAATAATATATCCCACCCTTAATTTATGGCGGTTTTCAGTGTTACTGCTATGAAATTAAATATAAAAATCTTTATTGATTCTTCATAATTACACAGAATAAACCCAAAATACAGAATAGGCTACACAAAAAATTGAGACGTAAAAGCCTACCTTCTCTCTAAATACATAAACAATAACATAATTTACATTATTTTATCAAGATATTTCATGGCTTTTTGTTTTACAAAACATTACAGGGCATAAAGATAATTAATAAATTGGGCATCAAAACATAAATATCAGTGCATTACGGGACAGACAATATACACCACTTCGTTTGCGTCTCGGCAGGCAGAGTCGGTACTGACATTTTATTTTTAATTAAACCATCATTTGGCGTTTACACTGTCTTATGGGCCTAACCTTCAAAACGCGTGAGACACTAGTGAATTCTACATTATAAAAATCAGCCACAAAATGTAGGCATAATACCAGCAGGGCAGCAGAACTGCTTGAAAAACAAAACTATTATGTTTCTTTAAACATTTTGGGTAAATTAAAATGTATTTTGTATAAATACCATGATCAAAATTCTAAACAAATCAGTTAGTAACACTTTACCAGCACAAATACATTACAAACAACCCGAGATTTTAATTAACATCGATCCTCCGTATAGGCAGCTCAAAACTGATTGGTTTCATAGGATTATTGGCGACCATGTCAACTGCGATATGACGTCACTGGCTCAATCGATACAGTTATTAACTTCACTCCCGTAGAATATAGAACATGTTAAACGATCAACAAAATGAGGGTAATTATATCAATACGAACTAATCAAATGGGTAATTCTATAGCACAAAAGTATAAAAAATAAACGAAAATAGTTAGCCTAAGCATCTTTGGCTTTTGTTCTTTTTTAGCGAATTTCCCTATAGGGAATACGCTATTACGGTAGTAGTCACGGTAAGACCTAAGCCTGGGACCATGATACTTTTTCGTTTTGAGGTCCCCAGAAACCAAAAACACCATTCGTTCATTTTCATATATATACAATGTGTGTGTCCGTGGTACTGATAACTTTTGAAGAGGACCTCAGATTTTGATCAAATTTGGTATAAGAGCAGGTCTATTTACATGAGTACGCGAACCAGCATGATCGGGTTATGACAACGGGGTTTTATGGGGTTTCAAAGTGGTCAAAAATGGGTTATTGGCATTCTTGGACCTAAATTTTCAAAATTCAACAATTTTAACTAAAGCCATTTCGAAGAGGTTAAAAAACAAACAATTTAGTATTTTGAATTTTTAACTTGGTTCAATTGATTACGGATGAAAACCAAACTTAGGTTTCCCATGTTAATCTTAAGGGAAATCAACAAAACCCTGTATCTCGCTTATTTATTGGCAACTTGGTACAATTTGGTAAGTACATTCACTAGGTAGGGTTTAACTAATGCTTACAACACCCATATGGCGGCATACCTATAAATACTCAACCCCATAGGGTTTATGGGGAAAATTAAAAATGCCGAATATTGGTACAATTTTATATTTACCTTACCATTGTTAGGAAATGTAGGCCTAATGACATTTCCTAACAACTAACATTTTTTAACAACATCCCATGGCAGCAAACCTACATACTCAATCCTATGGTGAGTTTATGGGAGAAATACAAAATCTTAAATTCCTTTGGAAATTCGCTGAGTAGGCTACGCAGGTCTGCTGCGACGGGGGTATTTTATTTCCTCACCTTCACGCAAAATATTTTTACTACTAAAATCTTAGATGATATTTTTAGATCCAGATTTAGCACTAGGTACGTTTTGGTACATGCATCAAATTGTGGAATGAAAATCAAAATTGGTTTTATTTATGCCAGAGGCTCGTGGGGTCCGCAATCATCAATGTGGAGTATTAGGGGATGTTAATTGAAATAGGGAGTTTAATTGAAAATTGTTCATTACACCGCAATGGCTTGTTTTGTTCATCAGTAAAAAATCAGAGACAATTGGTTATTTGTTTTTATTGATGCAAAGTAATTACATTATATGAGTTTTTAAAAAGGCCATCTAAAATTTCAGACCACATTACAGATGGTTAAAATTGTTGTCGTATTGTTAAGAAAACAAATTTAATCAGCAGTAGGGGTAAACTTATATTTAGGCTAAACTTTTTGTAACACGAGCAGTATACCAATCGATCCAAAAAGTTTAATTTAAATCGGAAAGTCTCCATTTACATAAGCCTAGTGTTGTAAAGGATCATCACCAAATTAACCATGTTACATAAGAAGTTTTATCTTAAAAAAAAATACAATACAATGTTAACCTTAATATATTTTATAAAAAATTTTTACACAGGAAAACGGAAAATTTTATATTTAGAAAATCCCAATTATGTTAATTGAGTTATCAACATAATCTCAATTATGTTGATTCAATTAAGTAAATGAATCTTCAGACCTTCCTGGTGCCCTTGGCATAGTGCCAGTATTCATTCTTAGGACTGAAGAGCCAAAATAATTAAATGGATTTCACTTTCAGAACTTCACTGATTCATGGAATATTAGTAAATAATACAGAACATAATATGGAATTTTTATACAAGACTTCAAATAGGCAGTCAGATCTCACCTACAGATTGAAATAAAATTGCAAGTTTAATCCAACAGTAAAAATATATATAGTGCTCGAAGAGTCGTAAATTAAAACTAATTAATTGATAGACTAATAGCAGAATCAAAATTGTGACGCTTAAAAAAACAATAGGTAGACTGAAATTTTAGCCCTAATCGTTTTTCTGCAATTACAATCTATTCAAAATTTTCAGAACTAATTTATAGTCTATTTATTTATGACCAAACACACCACTATAATTTATTTAATACCACACCATTTCAGTTCAATAATCTATATTGCAATAGTTGTGAGCAATACCTTTCAAAGTTTTGTAAATTACTCTAATTACTTCAAAATATGTTCTAAGTCCTACCCTTTAAAACACAAACAAGCACTTCGCTTTCGGTACTGATCAGAAACCAATCAATTACTGCACATGATTGCAATGCAATAAATGTTTTGCTCCAGCGGTCTCAAGTGATTAGTCATCATCATATTATTTTGACGTTTCGTTATTAACGATGTAGATCGTTAATGATTCGCTCTGTGTAGTAATTGATAATTGAATGGAATAAACCACATGAAACACTAATAATTTGTGCTTCAATTTGGCTAATTGGCAATTCAATCATATTATACGAACTAACACTGTATCGACCTTTTATCCTTGCGATTATACAAATTTCTAAATAGTGACAAACACCAAAAAGATTCTTTGTAAAGTTCATTGTTGGTGATGATGAGTTAATTTTATTGTTTAGTAAATGGTTCAACGGTTGCGGACATTTTCCATCACTGATTAGTAAACAAAATTCAGTACACAAAATTTGGTAGACATCATTTATAGTTTATGCATTGATTGGTTATTTACTTCAATTTATTATATTAATAAATGATTTTTGTACTCTTCTGAAAACAACTACTCTACACCTTTCCCCATATTTTCCAGCCTCGAGTTCAAGATGAATACTTCAACAAAATTAACATTTCTCTTCAGAAAGAAAATCCAAATTGCTTCCAGAGATAAAGACGTTTACATTTGGTAAATGGTTGTAATTAAAATACCTCTTACGTTTGGATGAGCAGCACACGAATTTGCTCTTATACGTTTATGGTCCATACCGTGAAACAGCAATACTTAATTGGTACTTAAGAAATACTTAAGTAGAAAGACGATTAACCACACAACGGCGTGTTTGGCATGTCCAGCACTGTAAATGTATAATGGGAGAATCGCATGCTGCGGGTCAGCTTTTGTTATGCAGCAAAAATTTTGTTATAATTTACTCAGTCATGCTACCCTTTTGTCTTACACAGCCCAGCCCACAGCTTACAGCGCATGCTGGTTCAATTTAAGTTACTTGAAATTCGTACGTAAGTACAAAATTAAAATAAAATACCATGGCTTTACTACACTGTATATAAAACGGTACGAAATAAAAAACTGAGGTAAAGCCCATGTCGCATGTTAAGACTCCATTACATTATGCAGCAAAGCGCAGGATATACAGTAATCTGTGGGGTCGACCCTTCCCTTACCCCATTAACAAAGCCCAACCTCAACAACGAAACCAACGTTTATATGGTGCATGAGCAGGAAGCGCCTAAAATAGCTGTTGCACTTTAAAAAGGTAAAAAATTGTTTGTCCGTAACAATAATTTGTGGAAATGTGTCATCGTTTTGGCATGCCAACAACTAAAGCTATGTAATGCAGTGACATTATATTATAATTTTTGTATTTATTTGTTCAATCCAAATTAAGACCACGATCATCACAGCCCAAGTTGTTCCCCGCAAATTAACATTATCTAATCTAGTCGGGCAATGCTGGGATGAAAAAGAAATTAAAACAATAATTACAGTATTACGAAATATTATATATTCCTAATGATATAATCTTATATTTTTATCTCATCAGCGCAAAGTGTGTGTGTTAATACACAAAAATACTATGGAAGGTATCTGAATAAAAACAACCCATAATGTCTTCTTTCTGCTGATGATAATCGAAATTGTGTAACCCAGATCCCGACCCGAGGCAAATGTTGGCAAGAACCAAGAATATTTAGGTCAAGATCTCTGTCCCTGCTTACATACACAAACAAGAAAACTCTTTATCCATTTCACTTTGTAGTATAAAAAAAATACAAATTGCAAATTGCAATCTTATATCCAAAAGGATAAGGATTGTATGATGTGTACGTCTTATATATAATAGGCAAGTTTGGTATAATAGGCAAAGGCAAATTTACAAATTAGCACACTATTTGGAGAACAAATATATAATCTACAATCGTTGCAATAAGTAGACTACCAATATTACAAGTAACATCATAAAGAGCCTAAACATAGTGTTATTGTTGTGAACCTTATTACAGTAACATCATAATTATTAAATAAAATTCAAACCCGCATTTCATAATGAGGTCTTTAACGTAGAGGTTTCACATTGTAATACAGGTTCTAGAGCAACAACCTATAATCTATATATTTTTGACATGTTTATTAGAGACTGGAAAAGCACTAAGTACGTCACATTTATTTGGCAGTTGCTATATAAGCGACTTCGAGTGTGGATAAGTGGAGCTTTGGACAAGTGTCCATCTATTATACTATATTACTGTTTTTACAGTGATTTACCAAATTTAGTAAGTTTGTCGTAGATAAACTAGTGCATGCAACTATTGTGTTCATCATTTAAAGAACACTCATTCGCTTCGCTTTTGTTCTAACTTACATCTCACGCGTGGCTTAAAGGCCCTAATGATACAACCGTTGCATAAACTACTGTTATAGATGTTGTTTTTAAACACAATTTCAATTCAATTGTCTGCTCATTTTTATTTTCATACAAGAACGTAAACATGACGGAAGCACAGTCAGTGTTGCCAACCATCCAACTGCAGGGAAGCACGGCATCGCATGCTGTAGAGTGGTTACACTACTGTTGGTAACACTGCATACTATCATTTACATTGACTATCACTTGCGTCACCTAACTACCGTATCGTACAATATATCTCTCTGATGACACTAGTTATGTCACATAATACTCTACATTATAATGTATGCTTATTGTTCCGTGGTCGCGTTTTGACATTAAAAATCAATTAGGCCTATCATTATTAGTGCAGTGGATTGGTTATTGTCATAGTTAAGTATACGAATTAAATGAGATATCGAATTGAAAGAGTTTTCTATTTTTTTAAATAAATATGACTTACAGAAAGAGGTATCAACATTTATTGCATTGTTTGTAAATTACGTATCATTTAGCCAAATTCATTCGCGTTTTCTATCCATAAATGGAAGTTGGGTAATGAATGTAGCATAACACAACTTGTTTAAGCATTCCCAGAAGTCAAAACCCCTTCAACCATTTACTTTCTTGCTTGAAATCTCTTGACCTGAAAACTCCAAAATAATTTACGGCAGATCACCCTCCTCAACTTTTTAAAAAAACAGAGAGTTCTAAAAATTGCTGTGGTGGCTGAAAAGTTGAGTTCTTTATTTAGTTTTTGCAGCCTAGGGCCTCAAGGGTGTATCTGATCTGAAATCTGATGGAAAATCATCAGTGGGAAATTAAATTATCCATACGACTTTTGTATTTGAGATTCTCTCTATCTTTTATCGTTTTCAAAATAAATCACTTTAAAGTTTGGAGCTGGGGTTTGAATGTCGAATGTAACACAAGTTGTTTAAGCATTCCCAGAAGTAAAATTGAAGATATCCTCTCAACCTCCATATAGCTCAGCCCCACACGTCTTTAAAGATACCATTTTATTTTTATGGAAGTAATATTTTAGTAATGAACACATGATTATTGAGTAATATTAATTTGTAAACAGCCATTCTCATTTAAAGTCTTGAGGGAAGATTGGGTTAGTAAAAAAACTGAAGGATATTAAATAGACTCTATGCGGTCAAGCGCAAGCGTAGTGAACAAGTTTACCTGAAGGACAAAATATTCCTCGGGTTGGCATTGCAATTTGAGTAACGTTGTGAACCATGGGTAAATCAGCTAGTTATTTATAAATAAAGCATATTATTCCTCAACGTTGCACTTGGCCTAAGTACACCTAGTAAACTTATAGGTGTTTGGTATTTTATGCCGAAAAAGTAACATTAAAAACATAATTTTACAATTGAACAGTTTGTTTTTTTATTTTTGGGCTACTCAATGATTAAAACTATTTTCTCTCATCTATACTTATTTAATACGCTAAGGGTTTTTTTTGTGTTGAGAACTCCTCCTACAATTTTTAACCAATTTTTAAGTTTTTGGTAAGCTTTAAGTAAGCTTGGTCTGTATGTTTCCGCAAAAAAAATCGGACTGAAAATAAAGGTGCTATTCACCATTGAAATCTCAAAATTTCCCATTAAAACAACATTGGGATTGAATAAAGCATTTTAAACATCTGTTGATAATCAGCTGTAAATATGTGTAGTTATTGGCGATTACAGATTTTCACATTATTGGATTGGTAGGATGTCATTGATTTATTAAAATTAAAGCTGAAGTAACATTTGTACTGTCTTAAAATAAATTGCTCGCTTTCGAGCAACATGTATACAAGTATTATTTTAATGCTGTGTATATGTACTACTGTACTTGTAAATTTTTGTTATGTAATAGTTACTTTTCGCTTTTCACCTATTTGTTAAAAGGTTTGCATGGTTGTTCACTCGTGAGTGGTAGGTATTCCCGTATCCCCCACCAACCCCCCCCCCCCCCACCACTAGGTAACATAACCCCCACCCCCTCCTTCCTAATGAAACTGAGCCCTAACATGCGACGCTGTAAATATTTTACTGTTTGTGCCACATTACCAAAATATCCGACCTCACTGTTTGATAGTCCGTGGTGTCCTCAAAGTATTTTTATTTATGAGTACTGTAATGCTTTTTTATACTTTGAGTTCCACCATCGACTATATACACTAACGTGAATAGACTTCTCATCCAATGCATTTTGTTTGACACCAAAATTTGGAAGGTTCCTACGCCGCGCCGCGCTACAGGCGTTGCAATTATCCCCAGCTGGATATGCAATGTGCAGTGCTGGAATTGCAAAAACACTTAACCACAACATAAACACAACCCACAGTTTTAAGATTTTTCGTACTTGGTTAATAATCGTGGTAGTACTGATTTACCTATCATAATGGCACTTAAACTTAGATTGCACCACCGTCAATATAGGTTTGAAATACTGTATAGGCCTAAGCCTATGCTATGAGAAGTCTATTCACGATACTGTACCATAAAGGGAAAAATAGACAAAATCCACCTACAAAAAAGGTGATGTAAAACACTAAATTAGTAAAATACACATAATTAACATTGTGTGCAAACCTTAAGTTGCAATTCATTTCACAATCATTTCTTGTTATTCTTTTATGAATTTGAGCATTTGGATTTCAGATGAAATTTATTATCTTTTTGATGTCGTATTGACGGCATCACAGACGAATCTATTAATCTATGCCCTTGGATACCAAACCCGTTGAGTTTTATCATACTTGAATATTTTGTTTTACGTTTTAATAGGCCTATTATTTTTTATCTTATGGGTAAATGATTTTAATTTAATTCTCAGGAGGCATTAGCATTTTTAATCTTACATATACTGAATATTAATATGGTTTAATATCCTATTAATACTAGTTTGGACGTTACGTTCTCGGTGAATTCGGATGAAAATTTTCACATTTTATGAATCAAATTAAAGAGTTTGTTAATTCACGTTTAGATCTTCGATTACATTCTATATCCCTTTAAAGGTCCAGCGAAATTAGTTCCTTTATGAGATTAATTAAATCATCAACTTCCTGAAGTTAGTTATTTTTTTAATTCACTTTTGGCACACTGTGTTTTGGTGTTTATACTTAGGTGAGACTTCTTCAGTATTTCATACTACTGTATGAGTTTTAAAACAGGAAAGGCTTAAAACAAATATCATAGCAATGAGAGGAAAGAAAATAGGTCTACAAAAAGAATATTTTATTTATAAGAAAGTTTTTTCATAGACAAAACCATTCCCTTAGCAAAGAACGGGCATTAGTTTAATTGAGCAGACAGAAATCTAAAGTGAATTAACAAGCTTTCAAACATAGGCCTACTAAACGTTGCAAAACCGGATGTATTGATTGGCAAACAACAATGCATTATCGCGTTATGAGAGGGCCCAATCACATCGGATGCGCCGACACTGCACCCCCCCCCCCTCACCACCACCCTCACCACCACCACAACCACTACAATCATGCAGCCACAACATCCAACACGTACTGGCTATAAAGTCTGGTGCATCCGAACTGTTCGGATTACGTACACCATGTTCGGGTTTTTCGGTTTTTAAATGTGATAGGTGTCAAAGTTTCAATGTTAATATTATGCTAGACCGGACATACGGTATTTGATTGAATGATTATATTTTACAGTAGTTGAAATAACAAATGCTAGCAAAACAGGAAGAGGTGGTTCAGTAGTAAAATACTTTTCAAACTAATCGGTATGGATCGGTATAGATCTGACATTTTGGTCGAATTTTGACTATTAGTGGGCGATCTCTAGTATCGCAATTTAAAACAATAGTATGTATATATAATAGTATGTCTAAGTAATTCTTATTTGTATAGCTGTATCAACTATATACTTTGTAATAAACTGTGACTCAACAAAATTTGAAGTTCTCATGTTCAATAAGATTTGTTGAAATTAAATTGTTACCCAAACTAGTTTTCAAAGACGTTTGTAAAAATGTACAATGTAAACCAAGAGGGGTAAATAAGGAATTTATTGTTGCTATCATTCAAGCACAGAAGTATGTACGTTTCCTTCATTATAACAAATTATATTTTCCGGAACTGGAAATAATTGCTTCAATTAAATTTACAAATTATAATTTTTGATTATATGGACTCAAAATACTGTATTGAAAAAACTGGAAAATCCACTATTGCATCTTGTGCAATATACAAAGAGGATTACAGTAACAAAATAAACTCAATAATTCACTTAAAAACATACGTAGTTCCAAAGCACATAATAGTGTTTATAATTTTCCGAATCCCGTTGTTTTAGGTTAACAGCTCTATATTGGTACAAATCTAAATTTTAAATTATTTAAACACCAATATACTTCTTAGTTTTTTATTTTTACGGAAGGCCTTTCGATAGACAAGCTATCATAAATATATGATAGCTTGTCTATCGAAAGGTCTTCCGTAAAAATAAAAAACTAAGAAGTATATTGGTGTTTAAATAATTTAAAATTTAGACCCGTTGTTTTACTTCACACTAGGCTATACAGGCCGCAGCCCTGCGAGGATCGACGTACTGTATGTGACGCCCATATGATGGGATAACATGCAACTGCATGTGTCCGGTGCACACGACAGATGCCCGCTGCAACACTAACACTATTGTACATGCAGTGCATTGTCCGTCTGTTATCGTCGACAACACGCCCCGCGTTTAGCTTCAATTGCCTACGTTTTGAAATTCACCTGTTAAAATTGCATCATATGTAATTGTTTGAGCTGGTTTTTTTTGCACATAATAATTTTTTACTTTTTTATTTTATGGAATAAAATGACGCCTTTTAAATATAGAGGAAGGTGGGGCAAGACGGGGTACTTAAGCACTTAATATTTTTTGTTGCGTTATGAAAACCTCAATAAACATACTACATATTTCAATTAAAACTGCAGTATCTATAGAGTCAATAAAAAAAATTTGAACAAAAAAATAAAAAGTATTAACACTAATAAAAATTTTTTTTCTAAAGGTTTACCAAGTACCCCATCTTACCCTATAGTGAGGGCAAGATGGGGTAGCTCAATACTATAAAAAGGAAAAGGGTTTTAGTTGCTAAATGAAACTGATTTACCTTTTAAAAATATTTATTGTTTATACCTATAAATAGGCACTGTCTCAACACTAAATAATGTTATTAAAAAATTAATCAAACAAAATTATTGATAAGCTTAATCAAAGATTAACCCTGAGCTTACTCGAAAACTAAATACAAATAAGAGTCTTGCTAATTTAACCGTTTTGGGAATAGGCCTATTGTTAATTAAATAAATAATTTTTATACCAAATACCAAAGTCGATAACATTTCAAATGAACACCATTTAAATTGTACACCCCATCTTGCCCTCCATCTAAATACCCCGTCTTGCCCCCAAGGACAAGTTTTAGGTTAGATTGATTTAAAACTACAAGGATATATTCCTCTAGGTTATAGTATGCATTGATGTATTCCCAAAAAAGTACCTCACTCAATAATAATAATCAATAATACCAGAAAAAAAACAGGTGTCTATATTCTTTTCACGTTTAAGACTGGCAGAAAATTAGATCGTCACATCATAAAAACACATTTAAATCCATATTCTCGGAACGGTCTGCTCAAAATGGCTGGTAGCACTGTCAGACATGGCAACAGGCTAGTTCCACTATTTGCCGATATACTGTGACATGTGCCGGAGCAAAAAAATGTAAAACCCCGTCTTGCCCTCAACCCCGTCTTGCCCCGCCCTCCCCTAATTCTTATTACATTCTCCTATTATTCTAGTAAAAAGTTATTTTTAATTAAACCTATATTACTAGATATATGCCAACTATGCACCAACATTCCTCCACCTTGCTTAATGTCATGCTTTTAGAAACGTGTACCCCTTTTTACTAATAGTAATAATAAAATCCTGGACTAAAAGCGGCCATAAACAAACAATAAAACAGTTTATATACTTTCTTCAGCTTCGTCGCAGTAAACGATAACTCCTCTATACGACTCTTATCTGTGCGCGTTTGCTCAAGATCCATAACAATATTTATTACAAATACTCGTATGTTATAATGTTTGCAGTTCAGTTTTATTTACTTATACTTTGTAAAGAAGTTTTTTTAATCATAACTACTCATAAAATTGGTTTTACAATGTTATTTTACAATTAATTACATTACATAATAATTCAATTTTTTTATGTATATATAAAGTAAATTAGCCTACAGTAATAGTTTTTTAACCAAATTTTGATTTTTTAAGTAAGACAGAAAATGTGGTTTGCGTCTTTAACCATAAATAAAAGTTAAATAAATAGACTACTTACTATTGTATTCGACATCTTTCCCCCGCCTAAAAACATATGTAATTGGGAGAACTGATTGTTTCATCGAGTATAGGCCTATCAATTGATGCTGTCATTTTCACCTTTATCGCAAGAAAAGAAAAAAAATACTTAAAAGAAAATATTTTTAGCAAATATTAACTTTGAATAACAAACAAAAATGAATATGTCTTACAACAAATTTACAATATAAATTCAAATCTCCCTAATATTCTTTCCCCTACACAAACGTACCATGAAAAGTCTCTAATTACCAGAAATTCTCTTAAATCTCCCCACGGAATGAAAAGAATTAACGACTTCTGTGCAATAACTCATTCTTTCACAGTCTGGGTTGATTAAAAACGTCCCACTCTTAAGATAAATAAGAGGGGAGTGCTGGGGAGGGGAGGGAATGCAAGCCAGGATAGGATTGAACCCAACCCCCGACCTTAATTGGGGTAGTTTACTGAAAGGGTCGCCTTCACGGTTTGGCTCGGCAAAACTCATGCGCCCTCTTTCGCTTCCGGTGGTATTTAATATAAATGTAGGCGCACGAAATAAGCAGCCTGACGCTCTTTTCCGGTTTTATTAAAAGAGTAATTTCGTTTAAGCCCTTTATAAGTTTAACCTTCGTTTTATTAAAAAGGAGTCCCGATCTTGAAATAATGTTTTATATAAGGGTTCGTCAATATGTTTACTTTTAATTTTTCTAGAGTTCATTGGAAGAGCGGAAATGAAGACTGAAACAAATAACTAATTGCACTTTATCTACAACTCTGGGTATTTCAATACTTTTAACAGCTTTTTTCCTTAATATAAGACTTTTTCATAATTACATAGGCTATACTCTATGATCAATTTAAATTTCATACTAACTAATCTATTTTAAATTTATTCAGGTAAAATCAGACATGGTTTATAGTCTATCGTTACACCATGGGATAACATAAGTTTGGAAATAACTCATTTATCAAAAAATAACTGTATGAAATTCAGAACTTTGAAGGTAAATTTTTTGGTTCAGTAAAGATTGCCTCGGGTTGTTGCGTCTGTTGGAGGATTATAGGGTTATCAGAGCAGTTATTTTGCAAAAACCGGAATAAGACCGATATTGCAATGCGGCTTGTACTTGAGCTGCGTCGTAAGCTCAGAAAACTTTACAACAATTGTCTGATTATGTGCATATTGTGTAATAGTATAAACAATATTATATTGCGAGTGAGTAGTAAGATAATGTTTTGGATCGAATTGTATAAAACTTTTTGATCATCAAGGGTTTGTGAGTGATTTTTTCAGATTAGTTTGTAAACTTGGAAATCATGTACAAGTGAAATAATTTCTTCAATAGCGAATTTACTTTTCCAAAATATTGTAATCGTAACTTAGGAAACGCCAATGGAGAAAAATTCAATTTGGAGCGTTCTTATGAAAACATCTAGTCGATGTCTAATGGTAAGCCCGGGTCAAAAATCTCGACATCCTGAAATGGTATCAATACTGGAGTTAACTAACACTGGCATAAAACAATAATAAAACCTGGTACGATGTATAATTACAATTCCATAGGGGTCTATTGATGTTGCAATAAATAGGGCCTTCTATATTTTATTCCTATATTTTAATTTTGTTTAATTGCATAACTCTCTGAAACTGATTACTTCATAAATCATCATTTAAATCCAACACGGCACTGACAGATTTCAATAATGACGAAATTATACAGACTATACAAAAGGTTGGGTTCACCATTGAACAAGCGCCGGTTTTGTTTCATTCGTTTCTGATAACCGGGGGCGGCGGTTTATCGGGGGTTATCATCCCCTTATCTCACATTCTAGGTCAGGAACATTGATATCACTCATTACACAACATCTAGTCAGTGGTTTATTTACGGCTTGGCTTGCACATGTTTTAATGCGTCGTTATAATTTTAAGTTTCCAAAAATTTATTGTGTCTAAATTACGGTTTTATACGGTCAAAACATTATTCACCGGATATGAAATCAAATGAAACGAAAAATTCTTTATTGATGCAAACTTAGGACCACATGGGCGTTTCTTATAACCTCATTTCATTCACCCACCTATGATGGGATCACATTGCGAGTGTTACTTGATGCTTGCGCCTCTATCATTCAACAATGCAAAGATGTTAGCGAGTAATTTGGAAGCCCAATATGTTATATGATGTTATAATTCCACAGAAAATATATTTTTATTTATTATAATAGTTACATTTAACTCGATTCAAAGGGATCTTTCCCCAATCAGAATATACGCAGATTTTAATTTCCAGGTTTTCCGTTAGAGAAAACGTTTTTTACCCAGCCAACTCTTTTGTGTTATTTTGAAAGTCTGTATGCATACAGAAACCTACAATTTAGTTTTTCAAAATAAAGAGATCTACATTGGTTTTGGACCTAGAGAATAAACAAATGTCATTAGACATGTCCACGTACCATATAGTTTTTTTCACATGTTATCACTCTAACAACTGGGAACATAACTAACTTCTGGGGCATTGAAGTATTTCATAACATAGTGAAGTTGAACAATTTAATTTAGATTGACGCTATCAACTCAACCATGAAAAAACCATCATTATTTTCGTATAATGAGACAACTTAATAGATTTCTCACTCCAATCACTCTTTCCTCTATCGAAACAAAACAAAACATCAATTCCATCACTGTCAAATTTGCATGCCAACCGAGAAAATACATGAATCATTCATGCCATTCGGATAATACGGTTAGCCGCCCGATAACTCGGTTGGGAAACGATCGCCGATTATAATTGTTAATGTGGTGGCAAGACTGCGATGGATCAGCTCCAGCTGTTCAGATGAGATCAGCTGATGTTCGTGTCAGATCAGCTGATCAGCTGTCTGTGTAATCTGAACAGCCGGCCAGCCGCGCCGCCGCCGGCGAAACCTTTGTTGATGACAATGCCTTCGTGATAATGCTTTTTGAATGGCTCCGATCTCGATTAAGCCGAGTTGAAAAGGATCACATTAACTTTCTAGCCTTTTGTTGGTGTATTCCGATTCAACAGCGCGAAAACAGCTGATATAATCGAATCAAGGGTGACACAGCAGAATAATGCAATGCAATATTAAATTTTATGTCATGCACCTGCGATTGATAAAATATGAGGCGATTTGTCATGGATACTTTGCCAACCCACGCACACTGGAAGTGCGTTGAATTTACTCAAAGCGGTCATGAAATACTGTATTTAGAAATGAGTTAAGTATGCTAATAGTTCGAAAACATTTTACTGCCTTATGCCCGTGTATCAAATTTCATAAACTTGGGAGGTTTCGTTCAAAAGTTATCGTGTTCACGGGCATATTTAGGACACCTTACAGTGATACTGCCGTAACAGGTACAGATGGCTCGGTGTATCTGTCTGTACTCATGGCGTTCGATAAATGTACTCTATAAAATTGTCTTTTTTCTCGTTTTGTCTCAGATTGAATGCAAAATTGTTTAATCTCGATGACAAACTGGATACAACAGACCGATGTTTTTTAGAAAACCCCACCCCGTCCCTTGTCCATCCTCTTTTCTCGAAAGCCATGAGCACAGATACACCGAGCCATCAGTAAACCCCCCTAAATTAAATAATTTGAGGGTAAATTTCCTTGTAGGGAAGTTCGCTAAAAACCATTTTAGTTTTTGCAATATAGTTACATAAGAATGGTAAAAAGGCGAAAACTCATTTGGTGTTTTAAAGATAACTAGTTTATTAAAAACTGTATAGCTTTATTGTCCTTGAATAATCGAATAATCCGTATATATTCACCCCACACCTTGAAAAATTATGTTGACGCCGTTGTTTGTTGAAAACTTCTGTAACCGTTCTTCGCGGCCCAATCGCTAAACCATAGGAAAGGTAACGCGCGAGGAGATTTTCTGGCCGAGAGAAAGCTCTTCCCCCCAGCATATGCATAAAATGTTTATTGGAGGTTATAGTAGTTCTTTTTCTGCCACGTAAAAATAATTCATATAGAATCATCACATATGAATTGTTCAAGAAAAAATACCTAATAAACGGAATTCAACCAAACTATTTCACCCTAAGTTTATGGGATTTACCCTATCACTCTAAAACAAATCACCACTGCCCTCAAGTGTACATTATACCGTTTACTGCAGGGTGAATTAACAACAGTGTTTATGACAGATAGATAGCTATTACCAGATGGTCGTAGACAGACAGGCTTCCTCCATCACGGGGGGGGGGGGAGGGGGATATCGACCAGCCACACCCTGTCAGGGGGGGTTGGGGGTCGGAGGCACCCCCCCCCCCCAACCCAGAACACACAAAACCACCCCCGCCAGCCGCATGCTGATTGCGATTCCGATTGGATTTTTCCCTTTGTTTGGCCAATTAATTGCATTCACCTAACGCAGTGCGGTGCATTGCTTCGAAATGCACGTAAACAAAAACAAACAAACAACGCTTTCGGAGTACGCGCATTCCCAGATTCATTGTTGCATTGCGAATTGTTGGCGCACTGGAGGTTTTATGTTTGCCGAATTTGAAAGCTATGGCGATTTTTATCAAATGTTAATACTACTTTTATAACTAACTATTGGTTTTTCGTTTTTGAGGTAACAAGGATTAACTTGTTATAATCGTTCGATTTACAACTAATTTGACATTAACGGGTGGACATAGACTTTAGCATAACATTAGTTACTGTAAGTATGTTTATTAAAAGTAAAATGCTATAAACCAGTATGCTTATAAACCACCCAGGGAATAAGCTTGATGCTAGGTCCTGTCTTAGTTTACCTTCCAATACTGAAGCGTATAATTTTTAAATGCCGAGTTCGGAAAAACAAGTGGATTAATCTAACAAGTTTTTAGGAAAGAGTGGTGTTATACTTATTCAGACGCCACTAAAAAAAGGTTGGGAACCGCTGTTTTAGAGTGATTTGTTAGGGTAAAATAGTTTGGTTTAGTCAAAATACTGAAGGACAAAGCTCTACCAAGACATTTTTCTATGTGGTCTAGAGCGACTGAAGTGTCGAATTTGGCTGCTATAATCAGCATCTTTAATTGGACATCTTGTTGGTTGTTAATGGAGACGGTTATTAAACTAAAGATTTTAGTGTAGCGCAAAACCACAAACATCATATAGTAAAAACAAATTGCTGCTGCCATCCTGAAGTGATTAGCGTACATTTAATTAGATGTTTTTCCTATTATGACAGGAAATTGTACAAATAATCAAACTAACAACGCCATAAACTCTATTAACCACCGACTAAATCCAATTAAAATTTTACAATAACTAATGAGCTCGTTTGATATTTTTGAAAGACATTTAACCGTTCCTTCATTGGGAAGAATCATTTGCCCAGTTAGTGGGTTTTAATTGGTTTAATTAATGACTTCTCAATAATTAGTGAGACCACCCACTTCTTACTTCTCCTCTTTGCTCCTTCCCCCCAACATATCTTCTCCTAATTATAAAACAAAGCCACGACATGAGTTGGCGCCAACTTAAAGCGACGTTGCGCCAAAATAACGCGCCACCCGCCTTTGAAGTGTAGTGAGTGGGCATAAATTAGCGCTGAAACTGCGACCTCACACCGCCAGAAAGTCAATGTCCCGCTCGACCTCGGCGCCATAGAGTAAGAAGACGAGAGTACGCGGCACGTCATATGTATGAACATGTCTTGGACAACAACCTGTTTTACACTATTCTGAATTAAGTTTAATCTGCGATGGTTTTCAACACATCATATGCTCGTTCTTAATGTAAAAGAACTCTTAAATGCAAAGAACATCAATTAAATCGTTTAAGAGGGCGTTGGAGTGCCGACATGTTGGATTTATTTCCCATAAGAGCAATGCTAAACTTGTCCCCGGCATTTGTCATATAATTTATTTATTTATTGCCCTATTGGTTCAGAATGAATAGCGTTTGAATATAAATTAAATTCACAGTTCCTTTTGCGAGATCGATTCTTTGTAAATAATTTATAAAATTCTGTACAAAATGTTTTAAAAGTAATAAAAAACTTGCTTTGTTGTTTCAAGTTAGTAAAAAACACTATACTTTTTATCAAAAATTCCTCTCGCAAACCAAACCCGCCTTGATGAACCCTTTATTTAGAGCTATAAACCATTATTTTCTGATTACAAATAAAAGAGTTATTTGGTTTCTCGTTTAACATGCTCTTATGGGTGAAAGAATGAATTTGGATTGTCTCCAACGCCCTCTTATTCAAACTCCCGGCGCCACCATCAATGCAATGTGGATCACTTATGCAGTATTCAATAAAGACCGCCATGGGAACATGATTAAAAACTCATAACAGTTAATGGTGTATAATCCGGCCGTTAAAATTCACCGGACGCCGATCGCCGATCCAGACGGGTTTTGTAATTTCACACGGAATAAATAACCGCGATAAGGCGGCTGAGTACGTAATAGGAATTTGTAATCATTAAAGAGAAGCTATGATTATATTCTGCTCACGGCGGTTGGCAACCTTGAATCGTAAAGAGAGAGAGGGAAAGAGAGAGAGAGAGATAGAGTGAGAGAGCATGAGAGGGTGAGAAGGGGAATGAAAGATATTAAAACTCGACGGGAAGCGAGGGCGCTCAACTGAGAAGAAAGGAAGTTTTAATTGGTAAAGTTGGCAGCATTTGTTCCGATGTCAATTATTAGTGTCAGCTGTTCAACTCGCTCTATCAGCTGACAAATAACGTCATATGACGGCTCGGATGTAGACCATGAATCATCGTTTGTTTTACCGTTTTACCGCGTACTTCAACCGTGATAAATAGTAGACCTAACTGCAGTGACTTTCACTTTTCATCATTTACAATAGACTCAAGGAAAGTGTCTTTCTCAGTTATATGAGAATGCGTTGAATAGCTTTGATGAAATTATTTGTATACCAAACTTAAATATTACTTGTTGCCTATATACCGTATTGCTTAGGGCGAGTAACTCGTAGGCTATATGGATAACGACTTTGTTACATCATCTCTATTGTTTCACTAAAGTATTTTGTTTTTGGATATGGTTTATTGAACTGTTTTGATCAGTTAACTTAGGAAATGTCAATTTTTAAAGTTATGTAGGCCTATATGTATATACAATAAATTACGGGTTACACGATTAAAAGGAAAAATTTAACACACATTTGTAGTTTTCAATACAGCATATCGTTTCCAAGATCGTTTAGAATCAGTAATTTCGCAATGTTTTATGTATGTTCGATAATTTCTCCTTATTTGAAGTATTAAAATAATTAGAAATGCCTTTATTAATACAAACCCTTTATACCACTATCTACAATTCATTATAATGTTTAGGAATTTTTTTTACATATCCATAAGTAACAAATCAATAAACACTTTTATTAAAACTACAATATGTTTTATGAATAAAAGTTACAAAGTTGACAAAAAGTTCAGTAAAATTTGATCCACTTAAATAAATATACTGTATCACCAACAACAAATATAGTAATAAATAATCATACTTGAAACACAAAATTTCTAAAAATCCCTTTGCCAAGCAGGATTGAAAGATCTAAGAACCCTTTTCCGATACTTGAATAAATATGTCCTTTATTGCCGACCGCGTTTCCACGTCCCCCGCGCCAACTTGTAGATTGGCTAAAAGAGAAACAATTTCTTTATTTCTCCCCGGGGAGTTCCTCAGTGTACCCTGGTATTGACAACAACCCTCCCACCATCACCCCTCCCTCTCCGCTACCCACGATACCAATACAAACCCTCGCTTGTTTATGGGGTGGTTTTTCACTCCCTTTCCCTCGGGCCGAAATTTATAATTCATAAATGTTTTCCTTCCCGCTGCCGTATATTCCATTCCCCTCCTCTGAACATGGAATTTTTAACATTTTGTTGGTTTTGGAATTATCTGATAATTGAAGTTAGTGGCAGGCTCTCATCAATCCCGTCAGGATGAAGAAGATTATAATCTTTAATCTTATTTTGATATTTTTACTTCCTTAAACAATACTGTATATATAGTAACCCTAAATGTTCGTTCGCATTAAATAAAGAAATATTAAGCTTATAAACGTCACACTGATAATAATTATTTTCATTTTGTCTATAATAGAGTTAAAAGACATCATAAATAACCAAAACTCTTTTTGAACCGTCTCTATTGGAGTTATGTAACATTAACGTTTAAGTTTATGTTAATTTTTCTCCCTACGCGTTTTAGGTTGAAAAATTCATGGTTTTATTAACTACGTGCGGTGTAAAAACGATTTTAGGTTGAAATATTCATTCTTTATACTAACTACGATGTATAAAATAACAACACTATCCATCTAGAAAATAGCCAATACGAATGCAGTATCAACTTATAGGTAAATAAACGATTACATAAATTTGGACTTTTTTGTAAAATGTTTTATTCTAATAGGCCTATATACTTAAAATATTTCAGAAAATATTTACAAGAAATCTTTTAGAAGACTTTTAAATATTCCTATAATTTAGAAGTAATCGCAGTTTAGAGGGAGCAATCACTTAAAAGGCTTTGCTGAGTCTCAAAGTTGAATTACGCTTTCCACGTTTGTCTGCCAGGGCGAATCAAAATCTGCCAATTAAGGCAAGTGCTTTCATACTCCAAATCGTGTATTTCGCCTCTGGAAATCACGATTGAATTTATGGATTTCCTGTTATCGTTATACGATAGCTGCCAGTTAGCTTTAATAAATTATTGCGTTTCACGGAATTTATATAATTACTAGAGAACCCGTGCTGCTCCGCAGCATTGACATTGGATACTGATAGTGATAATGTAATAATACTATTAGTAAAATTAATAATTATTAATATAAGTGCATATATTTTTATTTATTTGTAAAACAAATGAGTTATGAAGTATAAACACAATAATACAATCATCTACTATTTATAGCACTTCTTTCAAAACAATATTATTTGTATTTCGTCCTTTTGGTTTTATTTCTACTTTTACTGTTTGAAATGATTTTCCTCTAGATAAGGCGAGGCGACGTATAGCTGACCGTGGCTGAAAACAGGTTCCGGCAAATATACTCCCACTCTGTCTATCGTTTATCCTTGCGCTTTGTTTATTGTCATACAAAATGCTACCTTTATAGGGAACTGTCTACGCTTTAAAGAAAATGGGACTGTAGAATCTGAGGGCGAGAGATCTATGCGGGGTAGCAGTACTCGTTGTCCAATATTTTCCCCCGTTATTATTTCTAAGTCTAAACAATTTTTAAACATTTTCTTTACAATTAGCCTTGTACCATTTAGGAGACCTGCTGTATAGTTGGAATTTCTCAGCAGCATGACCACGGTACCTTCTTTTAAAACTAATTCATGCGATGTTAAACCGGTCATTTCAAGGCTGTTCAGGAATTCTGTGGGAAATTGTAACACCGCACTGTCATCCTCTGATATGAGTGTATTCACACTGGTGTACGTTTTTGTTGGACATGGAATTAGATCTACAACCTTTTTATTAATTTCATCACAGTGCATGCTCATTTTCTGGTGCTAAACTGGCACATTTTGAATAATAAGATGAAACATCTGTGTCTGGTAGATGTTTGCCATATATTTCTGTTACAATGTCCAAATCAGAGATTATGGAGGAAGGCAGGTCAACATCATTGGTATGATATTCCCCGTTCCCAATTTTAAGCAAAAAGTTTTCAAACTCACTTTGGTCAGTGTTGGCTCTCATATTTTTGGTTAGTTTAAAAACTTTGAATAGTGGCCAAAGAATTGAAAATTTAATTGAGTTTTGAACAGTTGCAGCTCTTGAGGTATGTGGCACAACTGGTAAAACTTGCCGGAAATATCCACCAAGAACTATTATTTTTCCACCAAATGGCACATCATTGTCCATTATATCTTTTAATAACCGGTTAACACACATTAGAGCGTATTTGTTGGCCATTGGTGCCCCATCCCAAATTATTATTCTAGCTGAACGAATAGTTGCAGCTTCTTTACTGTTGATATTCAAGCATGATACAGAATGTTCATTTAAATTTAGCGATAATTTAAATCTACTGTGAACTGTGCGGCCTTGAGGAAGTAACATGGCAGCAATCCCAGTCCATGCGTCAGATATAACTTGCATTCCAAGATTAGTACAACTCTGAATCAAACATCGATAAATAAACGTTTTCCCAGTGCCTCCTGGCCCATCGATGAAATATGCATTACATATAGAATCATCACTGTTTCAACGAATTTTGATTGGAAGTCAGCAATTTATTTAAGATTCTCACACCAAAAATAATACCATAACCTAATTAGAACTGTATAAAAATGCCTTCAACTTAATTCAAATTCCAGAATACCATGATTAAAAATTATAATGGATAAAATTATGTAGCAACTCATGACCTTGCCTGATTTTTACTATCATCAGGAGCTTAATGGAAGCTGAATGATCCACAACTTTTTAGACCAAAATAAACAAAATCTCTAACCTATAATTATATGTAAGTACCAGGAGGACCGAGCGTTGCTCGGTGAAATATTAGTAAATTTAAATATCAGAATAAACTTTATTGACATTTAATATGCAGTACATAAACAGCTGTTACATTTCTTTTTGAAGTTCTGAATGTACTTCTTGTTTATATGTTATTAATTCGTTGCCAACATGGCAACCCATAAGCCCAATGTTAAAATTTTGTAATTTTAAACTTTAATTTTTAGCAAAATTAGATTTTCCCTGGGGGCGATACCCATCTCAATCGTATTTTTAAGGTAAAACTAAGTTTATTCCAAAATTTGAAGGAAATCGTCGGAGCCGTTTTTGAGATAATTGTGCAAGCAAGCAAACAAGCAAACAAGCAAACATTGCTCGTATAAGAGTATAGGATACACTTTTTAAAACTAATTATAACGTCTCAAAACTAACCGATTCTAACAATCTCAAAATATCTCAAAAGAAAGCCAAGACTTCAAGGATTATTTGATGACCAAAACATTTCAAATATCTAAATAGAAATGGAGTTATGAATCATCGATTGCAGATAGGTCATATAAAATTACAACTTGTGTTGTATAGAATGCATTAGCGAGCTCCAATCTGTGCGATTTTTATATATTCAATGGCTTTTATGAAAGCTGGTATTCCAGAGATGGTTCTTAGACCAAAAAATATAGCTTATAATAATTATAACTGTAAAAATGTATCTTTCATTCAATTCCAAATTCTGAAAATTATCAAATTTATGTTTCAAGCAATATAGGAGATAAATGAATACCGATTCTGACGATCAATATCTGAAAAGAAAGCCAATATTTTAATGATTATTTTAAGACCAAAACATTTAAAATGTCTTTAAATAGAAATGGAGTTATGTATCATTAATTGCAGATAAGTCATAAAAATTAAAATAAATCATATTATTTGGAATGCTGTAGCGAGCTTCAATTTTGTCCGATTTTTATATTCAATGGCTCATATGAAAGCTGATATTGCAGAGATGGTTCTTAGACCAAAACATATTGCTTAAAATAATTATAACTGTAAAAATTTATCTTTAATTCAATTCCAAATTCTGGAAATTATTAAATTTGTGTTTCTAGGTCGAGCAGTATAGTAGATAAATGAATACCGATTCTAACGATCAATATCACAAAAGAAAGGAACGATTTCAATGATTATTTGAAGACCAAAATATTTAAAATATCTTGTATAGAAATGGAGTTATGTATCATTGATTGCAGATAATTCATAAAAATTAAATTAAATTATGTTATTTGGAATGCTGTAGCGAGCTTCAATTTGGCCCGATTTTTATATTCAAAGGCTCATATGAAATCTGGTATTCCAGAGATGGTTCTTAGACCATAACATATATTATAACATAACTATAACCGGAAAATTTTATCTTTAATTCAATTCTAAATTCTGGAAATTATCACATTTGTGTTTTAGGTAGAGTAATATAGTAGATAACTTAATACGAATGTTTGATGGCAAATCTGTGCATTCTTATCTTTAATTTAAGACCAAAATTATCAAAATCGGTCGCTTAGAATAGCCAAACAAATCCGGAAAAGACAATTAAAATTTAACCCCCATAAGAAATACACAGGGAGGAAATTTAATTTGTGTGTAAATCGAGTAATACGATAGGAAAGTGAATTCCGATGCTTGATGGCAAATCTGTGAAGGCATACCTTTAATTTAAGACTAAAATCATGAAAATCGGTCGGGTAGAAGAGCCAAACATTACCGGAAAAGGAACCCCTAATTTTTTAAATATATAGATTATTAAATCAGCCTTGTTTGTTAGCTTTCCGGTTTCATAATCTTCAAATAAATAAACTATACATTAAAATACCTTTATCAAGACAAATCTCAAAATATAAAGTAGACCTAAATTTTAAAAATATTTCTGGTAAGGAATAATCGACCAATTATTCTACCATAACTTTTATAAGTTGGCGAATAATTAACTTTCATATCACGAAAAAATCTTTACATTATTTGTTTTTTAATCAATTTACAAAGCTCGTGTATACTTTAAATTAAAACTTATTTCTGATATTTGGTGACTCCACTCAATATCAAAGATATCATACACAGACATTTCACAAACTTTTGAAATGAAAGATTTCACAAACATGAAAAGAGTTTGTTAAAAGTCTGAGGATGATATCTTATTTGATATCGAAAGGCCTTGGTGTTTTCCATTTAAAATGCTATCGATTCCAGTATTACAGTTCTTCCATAATTTAGATAAATCGTTACTAAGTTAATTAATCATTTAATTTATATTATAATTTTCCCTTAAGGGCTCATTATTAATAGCTATAGTCAACAACAACAATTAGCATACTTAGAACAATGGGAAAACAATTTGTTTCTTAGCATTAAATCCAAAAGATTGCAACTTAATTCCACTCCAACGTGATGTTGAGATGGTAATCCTGGACGAGAAAAACTAAAAATAACACATGCTTATAAAAATAAACTTACTTAAGTTTAGGCTTCTCATTTCGTGACCCGAATTACTTAAAATTTATCTTTTGCATACTCAACATTATTCAAATTACAATGAAAAAATCCATGTCACCATGTATGTATATTTTTTCTCAGTCAACCTTTATTTTTTTATCTTAACAACGTCATCTCCAGATGTAGGTGACAGATGAACCAGATCAGCTGATGCGCATGTCAGCTGTTCTCGTTATCAGCTGATCAGCTGTGATGAAGATCCCATCAGCTCGCCGCGCCGCCGCCGCGCCGCGCCGCCCGTCCTCTCCATCGCTGCGGCTGGAACGCTGGAACGCTGGAATGTGGTTAGACTGGAGCCTCCAGTCTTCTCCAGCCTCGCTCCTGCTCGCCGCGCTGGAAAATACTGGACGATTAAACTTTATTGTGTAATATACCAGGGTGATTAAAATTTAATGTGGGTGTTTCTCGGAGTCGTTTTGAGCTTCCAAAAAAAGTTGAGGGATCATTCGAACTGTAGTCTGAATATGATTAGATAAAAATATATTACTTCAACACTATAAGTTTGCTATTCGTAAAATTATTTGTTAAAAGCCTGGCACAACTGTTTGGTCGCAACTAATAACTTAATAGTTATAACATTGTTTTTCCTAAAATATTCAGAAATAAAAAAGTCATATAAATCTATGACACGCACACTTCAAGTTTTTTTACAAGAAAGTCTTCCTACTGTTTTCCATCCAAACTGAAGGGCCCTATTAACTTTTAAAGTTCGTTATTTCAGTAACATTGGTGAGGAAATTAATTGGTTGTTAAGTTTTACAAGTATAAGTTAGTAAAAAAAAAAAATTAAATAAGTTAGTAATAATGTGAAATTACGTTTTTTAATTGTAAGGAGTAAACACTACGCACTAGCGACATCACTTTGGATTCATTGAGCGAGATCATTTATCCATTATCCATTATGTTGTTTTATGAGGTTATGTTCAACCATTGAATATATAGAACGCTTTTCTCTTATATCGTTCTCTATTTTTATAGTCAATGGCTAAACCATGAAGGATTACCTACACTGATTAACAAACTGCAATAAAAGACAAAAAACTCAATTGCTGGATTTCGAACAACAGGTACACTATAGTTTTCTTTCAAATAGAGAAGGGTATGTAAGAGAAAACTATTTGAAACGTTAGCAAAATATTTGAGAATTTACGTTGAAATGGGATGCTGTGAGGCAGGAAGCAGGTGGAAAGGTGAGGACATAGTTAATCTGTGCGGAATCCGTGTGTGTAATTGTGCTGTATAGCTCTTGTGCGGAATTCAGGTATTTTCTTATAAAAACTAGATAGTACCGATAGCGATATTCATGTACTGTACGTGTGAGTATTAAAACTTATTAAATTATTATCTATAATGGACACTCGATATTATTGAATAAAATATATAATCTACTTATTTAATACTCTAAGGGTGTTTTGTGTAGAGTACTCCATTACAATTCTCAACCGATTTTCAAGTTTTTGGTGTCGTTGGGTAGGACTTGGCCTGTAGTTGTTTCCGCCAAAAATTGATGAGAATCGGACGTAAATAAGGGCGCTATCACAAATTAAATTTAAAATTTTCCCATCAAAATAACATTGAGATTGGTTTGAGCATTTTAAACATCTGTTAACGTACAGCTGTAGTTTTTTGTGATATCACTGATATTCACAATATTGGATTGGGCAGATTTCATTGATTTAATTAAATGTAACTTTTGTATCGAATCAAAATATATTGTTCGAAGTTGAGCAAAACATGCACTAGTATTGATAATTAAACCATCACATTCATGCTGGAGACCTGTCAAAGTCAAAGTTACAGCCAAGACTTATTATTGCAAAGGCAATACAGTAGTCTAATGTAAATTATTAAATCTAGCTTCCATGTTTAGACCTTTGACTTCACCACTTATTCCACTAAGGGCCGGTTTCTCCAAACACGTTTAAGTTAAACTTAGTTTAACTCAATGTTTATCATATGGACAATTTATGTTTAAACTTGACTTTAGGTTTAAACTTGCTTCGAGAAACCGGCCCTTAGCCAAACTAAAGTTTCCCAGAATTCTCCTCAGCACCGAATACAGGAATGAACATGTACTGGATTCATTCCAGCACCAGGGTGTTTGGCTGTGAACCAAAATATCAAGGAAGAGGAGATTGTCAGTTAGGGTGGAAATTTGTCGCCTGCAGCTTTAACGGGGAAGTTCCATCCCCAATCCCCCCTCCCATCCCCTGCACCTCCCCTGACATTACGGTCTTATCCGTCACTCGCTGTAAAAGGAGGTTTCACAATTAATCGTGAGACTCTTTGTCAATCTCATGCCGCTTCAGGAGTATCTTGGTATTATTTAGTTGAAGTAGGGAAGTTTTTTGTTGAAAGTAATTAATTTAATTACATATGTTAGTAATAAGAATGCAATTAATGTTGTTACCAATTTAGCGGGTGCAAAAGCTGTTTCCATCGACCCTATTTTCCTTTCTCTGCTAAAATCATTATTAGCATTATTTTAGATAATGAATAAGCATTATTTTTATAGGTTAAATGATAAAATTAGTTAACTGTGCTAACTGTTAAAAGTGAAATTTCATTAGATTATTAGAAAATAAGTGCATGTCTGTCTATTATCGTATTTCCCTGTAGGGAATAGGCTTACGCTATTACGGTAATATAGTCACCGTAAGAACTAAGCCTGTTACTTTTTAGTTTTTTGGTCCCCAGAAGCCATAAACATCATCCGTTCAAATTTAAATATATGAATTTGAACTCACATATGTATATGTACATAGATTTATCTATGTGTCTTAATACGATCACTTTTGAAAGGAGCCTTCGATTTTGATTAATTTTGGCAGAAAGGTGTAGGACAGCATAAATGAGAATGGGTTCGTGAACCAGAATGATTGGACTGTGGGAACGGAGGTTTTGGAGGTTTCAAAAGGGTTAAAAATGGGTTTTGGCATTTTTTGCCCTAAATTTTTTAAAATTCACTTTTTAAAAGACAACTGAAACAGAGGAGCTTAACACATGTAGAAAAAATATATAATACGTTTTGAATTATTCAACAAAGTAGTAAAATAATGCCATTCAAATTCAATAAATCTCTCTATTGATCCAACTGTTTACCACCCTTCCATATTATGTCAAAATAATCTGCAATTCCCCAAAGAAAATTTACGACCGAAAGCTGCACACAGTTAATTAAAGTAGGCACGAGAATGATTTGTTATCAAACTCAATTTGCACGTCGGGCAAGGAGTAGAGGAGGTGCGTGTAAATAAAGTTCACTCTGGCGTGATAAGCAGAGCGGCGGTGATAAGGGGGGAAATGGGGGAGAGAGACCCCCTCCCCGCCCCCACCCACGCCATCTCACAAGCCACCCCTCGGAGTGTAATCCGTGGAACTTCACTGTGCCGAAACGATAAACCATATCGCCGTCAAGTCGACGACCGTGTTAGACAGTTATAGTGTTGTGGTGGTTGGGTAGACCTTGTGTATCATTGGAAGCCGCCCCACATGTGTAAGGGATGGCAAATATTTCATTACTGTTAAGGTTGTGCTGATGAGCTGTATGAGTTTCAAAACTTGCATTGTTCTGAAATGCGCAATAAATTTACGGAGTACTGTAAAGCTTTGAAATGTTCAAAATCATACATCACAACACTAGCCCACCTCATAATGAAACAAATATTAATCATGGTTTTCTGATGTCGTGGTAAATAAAATGTTTCAGCTTGCTGAATCGAATGATTTTACATTACAATTCTATGTACTACATAAACGTTGAAAAAACTTTAAAAAAAACTTGTTTATTTTTTAGAGGGAACACCCTATACATTTCGAAAGGCCGAAAGCTTAAATCAGAATGAGCACTCATGTCATATATTGATCATGGTCGTAGAGTGACCAGTTTGTCAGTGCCCTCGGCCCACAGGGTCATTGATTCTAGACTCAGTTGCCATTTGTCATTTGGATTGATTAATAATGCTATCGCACCAGCGGTTGAGGTTTAATTTGACAGCAACCAAATTAGTGTGGACTCTATCGATACGTTAATAAATGCCACTGACGAATAACGTAGAAAGATGAAAAAAAAATAAAAATAGGAGGATTTTTAAACTGTATTGAAGGCCTTAAACACTAAATGAAATGAGAACAGAAGTTTTGTTTTCAAAATATCAGAAAAGTACTACTTTAACATCGTAAAGCAGATGCAGATTTACAACTTGTATGCATGTAGTCGTTACATAATACCAGGAACTCTCCACTCTTCGTCGTCCAATTATCAAGTTTTCAAGTGTTGCAGTATTGCTGTCGTTATCACTCGTGATAACGCCGATAGCTCTCTCTCTCTCTCTCTCTCTCGCACACACGTTACACGGTTACACGCCCGACTGATATAGTATATTTCGTCACAAGGGCCGAAAGTGGCGTTTTGCCGGCCCCGAGATCGTGTTTCAAGTTCGAGACGAAGTCGAGAACTTGAAACGATCGAGGGTTGGCAAAACGCTTTCGGCCCGAGTTACGAACGATATTTTTCATCACACTACATAATGCAATAAATATTATACTAATGAAAAAAATATTTTATTCAGAGCCAAACAACTAAGCCAAGCATAACCACTAACCTAATCTAGCGGGATGCAATGTGTTTTCGGTTGCTAGGCAACCAATTCATTTCATTGTTGCAGTCAAATGTTTTTGTGATACAACGTGTTGTGAATGTTTTTATGTAAGGTCTAGGTCAGCTGATTTTGCAGGCCTAGGCCGGAAAATTTTGCCGGCCTAGGCCGGCAAAACAGCTGTTTCGACGGTAGAAATGAGGGTCGAAAACAGGTGATATCGATGTAGTGTGATGAAAACGCTATTGCTCGTTATCATTCTATTACCTCGTTTCGAGAGCTTTTCACAACGCTTATCGTGTTCTCGTATACCCCTGTAATAAGAGCGTTTATTTAGCTCATAATGCGTTGTTTAAAAGATTCTTAAATCTTTAGTTATTAAAAGTTTTCATAGCTTGAATAACTGAAAATCACTTTTAAAATTAAAAAGTACAGAATATAATTTTTTTTTTGTATTTTTAACACCTTTTTATGGGTTCTTTTTTATTTTATAATTTTAAATAAGCCCCTTTACCCCAATAGGTATAACAATTAAATCTATGTCCAGTCTCCCAGATATTGATTTCTATGCCTGAAACATGAAAGGTTGGCATCTCGAGAAATGTTTTATATAGGCTACCAGAATTTAATGTACTATTGAATGCAACTAAAACAGTCGCAGTCGTCAGAAGAAAGCACCCTTTTTCTAAGGTTACTAGGATTATGATCTTATGCATTGATTATGCATTGAGTTTATCTTAGGCTTCTTTCAGATCAGTGCGGTCCGGCGCCGCACCGGACCGGACGAAAATGTTTTGACTGTTGGTCCTAAATGGGAGCGTTCATACGCACTAGTATGAACGCTCCCATTTAGGACCAACAGTCAAAACATTTTCGTCCGGTCCGGTGCGGTGCCGGACCGCACTGATCTGAAAGAAGCCTTACACTATGTAGTCAGGAACCCTACAAAACACTTGATGGCCTTATGTGAAATGAAAGATGAAATTTGGTTCGAGGAAGACAAAATGTTGAACATACATACATAACCCAAACTATTTACATTTAATAAGGTTAGGCTTAGGTAAACGTATTTTGCATATGTGGCAAACTTTTCTTCGATCTCCAATATCCACGACAAACTTTAAACTTTAGAAGCCTATGTTATAGAGCTTTCGTGACGAAAAATGGATAAGATTGAAGACAATGCCGGTTACCAACCGTTGTCCGGTAAATGTTGGTGTGACCAACTGGAAAAATAAAGTTTGCTTCACTTTCCAAGACATTTAAAGTTTATCATCTACACTCTTAAAGAACTTCACACACCCTTATTTATAAAAGGGGATTGTAAGTTCCTTTTAGAAACCAAATTCTGTCAGTTTATAGAGTGCTGTTCAGTAAATGGATAGAAAAGAAAATCTACCAAAACCTCAATACGGTACCGTACCAAACTTCACCAGTCGTTTCTGTTCTTATCGAGTAAAGTAGGTACTTTCATAAGATCACTTGTGCGCTATCTTAAAGACTAGAGAGAGGGCTTCAAGGTAAATTTAAGATAGGTGTGTTGTTGTGTTGAACATCAAATACTCAAACTCATTACCGTATATCATAATTTAATCCATCATTTAAGATGTCGAGTTTAAAATTAATTTGTACAGTTCTTAATTTAGTAAATTTAACAAGACGCGATGTTTCTGGATTTTTAATCTTGTTCTGTCTTCATGTGTGGAAGAAACATGAACATGACGATTATAGATGGAGATGACATTTGTGAGTTTCATATGTTGTTTCCGCTTTACTTTGTTTTATTTTTAAAATATATCCGTCTGTAAAGGACCATATTTCAATCTCTAAGATGTGTTGATTTATCAATCAATTCAGAGAAAATTTAGTGATTACCCCTCGTGAAAGACGCCAATACAGTCCTTGAGTTTTTTTTTAATTATGATTAACTTATTTCTGGAAAACTTTCTTTGATAATTTCTTAGATGTGAAATGGAAGGTACCTGGACTCTCACTAACTCAAACCTCGATAATTCTAAATCCTTGGTATCTCGTATTATTTTCAATTGCCGTGAAAATCTTTTTATTTTTAAACCTCCACTGCCCGTCACCATGGGCCAACAGGCCTGTGCGGTGATTTAAAGACAGCAAGGTACGGTCACGGCATTAAGTCACATAGGCTAGCTAGAGGTGACCGCTCATGTTTGTCCGTGTAATGTTGTCGCCCGGGATCTAACCGGGGGGGACCGCTGGCTTGTGAGGCAGAGCTCACTGAGCTGAGCTGTCGCTCCCGTAACATGAATATGACGAGTCTATACGTCGAAGATATACAACAATTACCTCTATAACTCGAAGCACAGGGGATAAGTTGACTTATAATTTGCCCTTCACCTCCACAAGTCGAGTTTTGCCGTTTTACCTCGACATCTCGAAGTTTTATCTACAGACCTCTATGTAAGTCAAAACCCCGGCCCGGAGTACAGGTCCCAACGAGTAGGCGACATCCGGTACATTGTTCGTTAGATACTATATTGTTCTGTAGTTTACCTCTGTAACTAGAACTATTTCTGTGTCGAACTTAAACTAGGTCTGAAAACATCGTGCTGTAGTCCCTTGAATTTCGTTTTGGCGAGAGTCGACTGAATTGTACATCCTTCCCCTTCAACACCTCAACGCCTCTACCGGTTTCATCACCAGACGCCCCTGAGTTGCCCTATCCCGCCAGTTGGCCTCCTCGGCCGGTATCCGGTAGCCCTTCAGGCCCCTCAACCCTTGACTCCGGCATTACCATGACAAACGCCCCTACAACTACCTATTAGCCGCCGAGGGGATGGGATTTCCACCCTCCCGCCGTTTTTTGTTTGCCCACCTGCATAAACGGATGTTTGTTTTCGTTTGGACGGGCCGGATTTGGAAGAAGCGTTTTTTGTAAGGCTTGAAAAAGGTGGGATTGGGAGCGAATAGTGTACCGAGTGATAAAAGGCTAATTATGAAAGGTTTTATTTGGCAAGGTTTACTTTGATATAATTTGTTTATTGCCTAATGGATCCAAGTTCTTTCACAAATAACAACTGTCAGTTATTTAATAAAGTTACTGTATGTTAATTTACAACAATTAGTTTTAAATTATCGAAATGTTGAGAAACTCAATGTGACAGTTAACAAATAATTTATTATGATTGGTTTTAAAAATCTTTGTGGATACGTCTTCCACGTTATAATTTGTAATATATTATACAAATTAATTGAGTACAGTAACTGTAGTGAAATGCAGAACAAAAATGTAGGCGTATTATGCATTAACTAATCGAATAGCCAATCACAATGAAACCAAACTCTTCATTCGCCGTACCTAATATGAAATGAAAACGAGCTGTTGGAGGAGTTTTAGGGTACAGTGACCAAAAAGTTAGTAACGAATATTTAAATATACTTTTGTCAAAAGAATCACTAATTTTAAAAGCTTACACAACTCTGTTTAAAATAGTCTCTCTCGGGATCTAACTATCAAAAGTCATATTAATTGGTAAATCCACTCTTTCTACGCCCAGTCAAGTGGGAAAACAACAAGGAAATATTAAGTTAAGCAACACAGCAATCATAGTGCCGACATAGACAAGTTATTCTTTCGTAGCCATAAGGAAAAAAGAAATACTCTTTGCCATAAAGTGATTTTAAACAGAGCTTCATTTATATAGTGAATTAGCAGACCCGCTGGCCGGGCGGTGATGAATTTTTCGTTCTAATTGTGAGCGGGCGCTGCGCCGCCCATAATGGCATTCTTTACGCTCCTGTGGGGACCCAAATTGGCGAGCGGCGCGGCGCCTTCAGCCATCATTATACGTAGACTATTAAATCCCGGAGTGACCGCGGCGCTAAGAGACACGTGCGGTGTAAAATAACAACTGGAACAATGGTGTGTTCAAAATAAACTTGTAAAATTTGTAAAAAAGAGAATTTATGAAAAACAGATCCAACGAAAAAAATCACACACAACACATTCACACATCACAGCTAGGCTGCCAGTACAACAATACATAAGTTGCCCCTTCTTTTGTGGGCAATTACTTCGTTATCACTTAAAATTAAAACTGCTGCCACTCTTTCTCTTTGTTACCGAATATCCGGACTAAGTCGGTATAAAAATGCTAAATGGAACTGCTAAATATTTCTCACACACTCACTGTTTTTTTAAGAATTTTAGATCATAATTGAAATATAGTAAGATTTTAACATCCGCCGGACTGTAAAGCATAGTGTATACATTGATAGTGCATAATGCTATTCGAAATGCAGTGCTGAAATACCTATGGTCGCTGAAAGCCATGTCGTGAAAACCGCTGTTTGTATTCCATTCCCGCCACTCCCTCGTTAATTAAATGTCAACTTCAATTATCCACTCTTTTCAGAGTAAACAGTCAGACCCAGCTTCTGTTGTTCTGCTTAATTCGTTAATCTCGTAGTTAATTGTGCTGCATTGTCCTTCATGTTATAGGTCAGTTGCTTAATTACCTGTTAAATGTAACGTTCACACATGTGGGGTAATTCTACAATATTTAAACTTTGAATCCTAATTTAAATAAAACCATTTTACAAATTTAACGAAAAAAACTAAAATTTAATTAAACCACAGCTGGGTATAGCTGAGTGGATATAGGGCTGATGACCTTGGAATCTGAAGGTGGTCGGTTCGATCCTGAGATAAGTATAGGAAGCTTTTTAAGGGTACGAAACTATGCATACTAAACCCTATTTAAGAATGGGGGGGGGGGGGTTATTTTCAAGTACACAGTAAAATACTAACTTTAACTTAGCATGACCATACAGCATCAATTTACTTAAAAGTAAACATTTGCAGACATAAAAGGAATAATAAGGTGGTATATTTTGGGACACTATAACTTCTCCCCATGTGATGGCACACGTGATGGTCTGACGGCTCGACCAAAGACACTGTAGATGACCCCTGGTTATCAGCCGTCGCGCCGCCGCCTCATCAATAGTCTTATCAGTTGACCTTGAACCGGCCGAAGGTCACGGACCGACCCACGAGCCGCCTCGGCTCTTTGTGCTGCGACCGACCGGTTCCCGAACAAGGCAGAACGCATAAAGGTTTTTACTGCGTGTTTTGTGAGGCAAGGCACTGGCGTGCCCAGCAGCAGCGAATTGAAATGGGGAGTTGGAAGTGGAAGGGCTTTGCCGAAGAAATGCTACGTGGTTGCTGGATAGTGCAGGGAATAGTGAACCGAGTTTGATTCGGTTGGAAAGGCCAACTATGCATTGTTGTATAGCCTCTGCGGTTTAAATGTAGGAATTATTACTCACGGCGAACCGTCAACAGCTCTAGTGTAGAAACATCTGAATTCGGACATTTTTCAGCTGGTTAAAAGTGAAGAAGTTGTTTCTACACTATAGAGCTATTATTGACGGTTCGCCGTAAGTAGTAATTCTTACATATTATACATTATTGCCTCCAGTGTTCATTGCCGATTTAAAAATCTTAACTTAAATCTCCTCTTTTTCACCATCTACCACAATAGGAACAATAAGACTAAGTTATCCCTTTTTCCTTCATCCCTCCAAAGGGAAAAATCGTTGCAAATAGTTACCCAGCAAAAAATCGTAAAAAATACCTCTAGCAATGGCAAAGTTTGTTTAAAGTTATTTGGAGAGCCTACTCAAGTAAAGTTTATTTTCATGGAGATAAGAATATATGAATTCATCTGTTTAGCTACAGTGCCCATGCCAGAATAAAAACGCAATAAACAAACACAAGGAAATGAGAAACTTTAGCATATGATTGTGATATGAAAAAGTACATTTACATTTACAACACATAATTATCATAAGGAAACAAACACTTGTCTAAAAAGTACTATCGTATTTTCAAAATTTACATTTTACCTTAGGATACAAGAACGCGGGCCTGCTTAATAGTATTTAACGCAAATTAAATTTCAGTGTTTAATTATTCAAGAAAAGTCAGCAATAAAGATGATTTAGTGTGAAAGCTTGCGAAAGACGATTTTTGACGAAATCCATCGCAAAGTGATTCTCTCTCCACAACCCCCCTCCCCCTCCCACAATCGATCTCCACTCTCTCCTCCCTAAACCGATCACGACCATAAGCCTAATGATCTGTTTATATGAGCAGTTAACTTCAACGACCCACTTTGTGATCGTTTTGAGAATTGCATTCCCCAAACTGTTATATGATTTCATTAGAGTGTGTTTTTATTCTGTGATAAATTAAATTCCAATAGCAATCACTCTTATGCTATATTAGTGTATTATGCTCTAAACAAGCACTGTCTGCATAGACAAAATATTTTCCCTCCAAGGATTTTTTATCTTTGGTGTTCGTATGGGGTTTTCAAATATCATTAAATTTATACTTTGGCCTGCCAAGTGAGCGAAGCGAACGAGCTCGTTGAGGGGCGAGTGAGTGGGGCGGATGGCTTGTCTTACAAGCTTTACAGGTTTACCGAGCAAATGCTCGGTCCCCCGGTATTATTGAATAAAATAAATTCATGAATATATTTATCTGATGCATGCTGATCCCAACAACGGATGCAAATTAAAACAATTCTACAATGCCAAAAGCTAAATAAGTAAAAAATGTTAAATGAATACTATATGATTCGGCGTATTTTAAAATCTTGACCAATTACCTCCAATCAAGTTTCTTGTGAAATTTCAGTTCTCACCGGAGAATTCAGCCTCAAAGCAAACGAACCCCGAAGCACACAAAATTAAAAACCAATTAGCCCAAATTGCCCTAATCCAGGTTAGATTATACCGGTGCCAAATTAGTGTATCGGCTTGGTCGGTAACTTAATACGATAATTAAAGTCGACCGGTCTAGCAGGTGAGATAAGTGTAGCTGATAAGCGGCAATTACTGATAAGAGATTACAGGGTGATTGCGTTATCAGCTGCTGTCATCGGCGCCGGGGGATGAGTGGGGGGAGAGTCAACCGTCCTTGACGCTTAATCAGCTGAGCTAAAATGTGAACCCATTGTTGATTGGGAAACGAGCGGAAAATCGATTATAGAATGACGATAACAATCGAATCGACGATGCGGTAATAAAGGGCACTGATGGGTTTGTTTTTATAAAGCCTGGTTTCGACTCTGCCTAAGTTGGCGACATTGTTGCCAACACTGTTGCCGACAAAGTTGTCTGGTTCAAAACCGGCCTGTAAAACCTGTCGGCGACTTTGTTGGCGACACTGTTTTTAATTTTTTTGCTGTTTCCACTCAGTTGCTGACAGCAACCCATTTGAAGCAACATTCTATGATTTCAGTCTGGCACTAGTCTCTGGATGGATGATCAAACCAATATCGCCAAATACACTATGTGGTTTTGCCTTTTTAAGACTTCTCAAATTATTATTTAAATGTTTTACTCTGTGAATAAAAAAAAAATAATAGACCTTAATCAACCAAGGTTAATCCTCAACTCAGTAAATTTGCCTATTTTATGATTTTCACACTACTATTTTGGGTTAGATATCAGATTCATGTTCAGAGCTAAAAACATGTAAACAATAACCTGTAAAGAAAATGTGTAAAATAACGTCCTGCCTCGGGAAATTATTATTTTTACCGCAGGAAAGTCGGAAAAGCAGAAAAAAACTAGAAACAGCCGTACACCGGTGTATTGCTCCGAGTGCGCATGCGCGGGGAGTCCTGTTTCCAACTGTCGCCGACATTCTGCTGTTTCCACTCCCAAAAACAGCTGTCGGCAACTCAGTCGGCGACAATGTTGCTCCACAAAATTGTTGCCGACACGAAATTATCGCCGACATTGTTGGCGACATTTTTTGAGCGTTTCCACTCTGCCAAAGTTGCCGACTTTATCGCCGACTTTGTTGCCAACAGTGTTGGCGACAAATTTTGACAGAGTCGAAACCAGGCTTAACACTTGAGTAGCATGAGCTTTCCGAGCTTTCTTGATTGTTTAGTACACTATTATATGGAAAATCACTTTAAATAGGTCGTATGTGGCAATAAGTTAGTTGATGGTTGTAACAATCACATAAAAATCACTACCGTATTGTGGAAAATCAATTATTGAATGACGACAGCAATGAAACTGATGATGCCAATAGCTAGTTATTCAGTTTTACAGGCGAGTGGTTTTAAATTGATTCCAAATCCAGCAATAGCCATGAGTGATTGATAGTAATATAGCATTCGAATACAAATGTTTTAATACTTTTTCTACTCAGTTTAGTTAATTTCCATTAGTCTACGACTCACATTAAAGTAACTTATATTAATTTTGTCTAGACGTCTAGACTATGTGGAGATGAAATGGTAAAACTGTAGCCTAATTTGTGAGAGTGAAGATAAATTAAAGTTGTCGTAAAAACGTCAGTTTATGGAAAAACGTTAACGTTATAGTGATTTAATTATAAAAAATGCAACGTCGAACTAAAACCGTACTATGCCCAAATCTACATAACAAAATCGTAAGCCGTATAAAACTTTACTTTTACCCATTAGGTGTGTCTGAACAATAGTCATTTTTAATTATGATAATATTTTTGATGACATTAGGATTAAATTGAACAAACTTATAATGATTGAATAAATGTTTTTAATTTCTGAATAAATGTTTTTTAATATACTTTAAATTTTATAAGATGATCAGCTCATCGTAATCGTTAACTTATCGTAATATCGTAAATTTGGTACGTTTGCGTACGTATGACTGAATATTAATAAAAGGACAACCTTAGTCATATTATAATGTACGGGGTTTTAATTATTTAGTCACGAAGCGTGTTTGTGGCCTCGAATAGGCTAACTTATATAGAATTTTATTTGAGTTTAGTGCTGAAAATGTCGTTATGTTAAATTCGTTATACAGGAGGTGCGAATGTAAAATAATGCCGCTCCCAAATAGTTGCCGCCCTGTCCTGTCACGTGGTTTCTGGACCGGATTTCTCACCGCCAACCTCAGTTTCGGATGTCGCCGGAAGCCGCATTACACCGGAAGTGGCGAGTTTCGCGCGTTTGATATCCCCCTCCCATCGTAACGTTCTCTCCGAGGTCTGTCCGTTGGGGCTATTAAACATGCTTGATTTTAAAACAGCTCCAATCATTTCCGTATGGAGTTTGGCCGTCCCAGTTTCGTCCCCATTCTGACAACATTCCGCATCTTTGTTTTATAAAGTAAATTGTTGGACTGTTAATGTAAAAGTAATGTTATAGGTCTACAGCTATAGTTTCTCTTACACAAAATTCCTTGACAAATTTGTTTAGTTTTATGAAGTAAATTTTTTTGATTTGCCATATTTTAATATAACTTGATAGTTACATTTTCCTCGCCTTTCTCTGATGGTGAGGAGGACATTAGTAAAGGAAATTTACATTTTACCACAGAGAAAGAACCTTCTTTTAGGTTCCTTTTCTGTGATTTTAGGCTGCCCACTTATGAAAATAACTTTCGCCCGCAAGTTTATTTAACAAATTTATCAGTCTGGTTGAGTTGTTTCTGTATTCATAATATGTTTCGAATTTTTTGTGATATTTTATAAGGCGACTATTGTTTTGCATCATTACAGTTGAAGTTCAGTGAAGACAAGTGATTGTTTGTGCTTTGCTTTCCCCACATTCCCGACCGAAGACACAAGTGTTGGTACAATCCTCGCAGGCGAAGGTAAACAGCCGAGTTTGTTTTGACGTTTATCCCACAACACTTACTGTACAACACGAACTGAGATCACGATCCGGCTTGGCTTAGATGTATTCGGAGCAATCAACTACTCGATTACTCAACTGTTCGAGTTAGTGATTGAGAGTGTGAAAATCGAGTCTATTGAAAGTTTCTTTGCCTCAGTCAATTCCCTTCTTTATAGGGTTAGCGACGAATCAGTAATGCCCGAGTCTATGAAAACGAATGAGTCTTTCATGCATCGACCACTTTTCTGTTGAACTGAGATGATAACAGTTGATTCCTCTCCTACAGAGTCTTTTAAACCTTCGTTTAGGTTTGTCATGGACTTTATTGTCAATAAATACCGAATACCATGTGAACAGACAAAATTAAACACAAATACCATAATTGATTTCAATGCACAGCTTGATCCTATAACATCAATAACAAACCACCAGAAATAACAGAAAATACCAAATCCACCGAAACTTGTCACAGGAGAAGGCAAACACCAGAAGATTAGGATTCCAAATTCCCTGAGCCTCCAACCGTAAGCCGCAACCCCCGAGGGGAGATATTTTGAAACGGGGAAGTCAGGGGAATAAAATGAGAAAGGTGATGGCACTACTTAGGACCATACAAAGCTCTTCGACCTCTCCTAATAGGCCTCTAGGCTCTTAAGACCTCTCGCCTTAGTTGGGATTCATTTCTGCGTTTAGGAATGGAGATGGAGCGTTGTCAGGCATTGCCGCGGATCAGGCTGGTTCAACAAATATTTGAGGATTCATAACTAATAGAAAAGGATAACACAGGAAAGTATCAATAAAATTCTTATTAGATGTGTTATACTCCGCGAACACGTTATGAACTATATTATTAGCAAAAGTGATTCTGTATCATAAAAAAACAAGTAGACTATTAAACGTTTCCTGCGTAAAAGAATAAAACACAACTTCAGAGCAAGTTCTTATTTGCTTCAGTATGCCTGCTTCAGAACTTCTGCAGTAAAAAGATTTGCAGAACCTTTCCACATTAAACGACAATTGCACTGTTAAACATTCGACAAATGGGTTTCCATTTCGGAACCGTGTAAAAAACAAACATGAGAACAAGCTGCCACTCCATCAATTCTGTGGAAATTTGGCAGCGAGAATGTTGTAGGTACAAGAGACTACTTTCAGCAGTATTCGGCGAAGCGTTCCCGACGGGGGGTTAGAGGGAGAGAGAGAGAGAGACAGAAAGAGAGAGAGAGGGGAAGATAAGGTGCAAAGAATGCAGCCAACGAAGCGAGTCGCCGAAGGTTGCCATTATTTGTCGGTTTGGTTGGCAAGACTGGACGCCAGCTGTTCGCCCCTTGCCCCTGTATAAACAATGTCCGCTGCCAACCTAACAGGCCCAATTAATCAATTTGATCCTTGTCTAAACCAGCCGCGCCGTCTTGTTGCTTAAACACGCCACTAATTTCCTGTCTTTTCCTTTTATCGCCGTTTAACCCTCCAATTAGCATGCAGTCAGTGTCATTCTACGTCTTTGTTATTTGGTAATTAATTAGTGAGAAATTGTGTTTGATAATAAAGACCGACAGTGGCATTTGGTCGAGTCGTGGAACGTTTGTAAAACTACGAACTTTATTAGTAATTTAATAATTATTTTGGTTCTCGGAATTAAACAAAATGTTTTGCCAATGTTTAAACGTAATCAAAAGGTTATAACTAACTGATGTAGTCAGTATAGTGTTGAGGGCAGCACACAACATTCGTTATCTATAACCTGGTTGGTAAAAATCAACTGAATTGTTGGTCGAATTTCGAACAGACGATGATCTGTAGTCTGTGTTAATCAACATTGTGTTAAATGAGAATCACCGATAACAAAATCGTTCACTTGAAAAGCCACCATTCATCTTAATTTTATTTTAAATTGATAGTAATTAATTAATTGGAATGCAGTTTCAATTGTAATGCTTGCGACAAAATGAGTTTATATACATATAGTTGATACAGATGAGAATTTACATTGCCAAACACCATCACTAAAGCAATGAATGTAATTTATAAACCCACTGTCAAAAAATTTGAAAATAAAACAAAACAAGACTAAGCGAGTATGTTATATAATGTGTATTTATCTGATAAACACTGCGAAGCTCATTAGCTCTGCGATTGCATTCCCAAACAGAGCGGATATTTTGCATTGCCTCCAGTCATACATGGGTAAAATGTTCTCATGATTTAACATACATGTTTCTCATGATGCACATGTTTGTGCATTTGTAAACGACATGTTTTAAACTAATTAGTAAAAATCCTTCCCTGTTAAATAACTAGCTGCAATGGAGTCAATATGTATAGAGCATCAAATTGTTTTAGCTTTTATTTTTGCTTCTCGTAAAAAAATAAATTTTACGAATTTTTTTAATAAAACAAATATTATATGCAATGGATTTAGGAGTTTTTAAATAGGATGATTATAAAATTATATTATATATGAAGTATTATAGAAAGGCTAAAAATAAACGTTCTGTCGTGTTCTATCCCGTGTTATATTACATTGGGCTTGTATTACCTAACTTACAGACCAATCATAAAAAGAGAGGTAAAATATAATAAAAACAGTAATGTAGATAGATAAGTAAATAGAAGTTCTTGTTAGCAAAGAGAACAGAGTTGTTAACTGTGGTAAATTACTTTCTGATACACGGCCTTTAAAACATTTTGTTGAACAGCTAATTTAGCTCAAACGGAAAGGAACCATTTGTTATTGATTCAACAATAAGATATTTGTCGTAGTCGTTTGAAAATTAATTTCCCGATCGGCTGAGCGTTATCAGATGGTTCCAATTACGGCGGATATAAATCATGCAGTGCTACCAACATGCAGCTGGTAATTCATTCAGTGCTGCCAACCTAGTCGTTGTGGTAGCCCTGAATACAATTGGAATATTAACCCGGTCTTTATTATGCATGCCGTTGCAATACGTATTATCGGAGATGTTTGGATATTCTGTGACTGACATGACGACAATAATATCAACTTAGTGACTCAAACAGAACTATTTCTACCGTTTTGAAATATCAAACTAAGAAATATTGTTTTTCCTTTAGTTCATTATGTGCAAAGTTATAGCCTACCGACTTCGTTTTACTTTTACACACTGATGCTGCGGTATTTCATTTACTTCGATCAAAATTGTTGTTCTGGTTGCTATTCTTATTACATTGGTGACTTCTTTACTTGGAATGCGGATATGAAAAATGAGGAAAAGTATTCATTTTTAATGAAAATGTTTAACTTACAGGGTGTAAATAGGACACTACTACAAAGTAACTGGTTTTGCCATTAATAGGTTGTTTTAAAAATGTATTAGCAATGGACGTTAAAATGTTACTTAGAAATACATACTATCTATCTTCTTATTTCTATAAGGGTTTCTCGTCTGTTACGTCCCTTTTTCTGTGGACCTACTGAACCGTATTTTAAGATTGAGGTGTCATTTTAAAGCTTAGGATATAGTGCGTGAGCGAATCGTAATTAAAAAGGCCATACCATTTCGGGCTTCGCCCCTCTCGCCTTTGATTTATTTCTAGAGGGCGCTTTAAAATGTTGACCAACTTTTATTACAGTAATTTAACCGCTGATTACCTTCAGATGAATTTTAAAAACCAGATAGTAAACAAAAATAGATCTCTGTCACTTCATAATCAACATTCACGTACTGTAGGTGAGTTTCACTCATACATAATTATAAAATGGGCAATTTGCGCACGGGCCACCTCGTACAATATAATTTCGTTGGATAAAACTCGAAGAGTAGGCCTACTGTACTTACTTTCAAACATTTTTTGAACTTATCATATAAAAAATCTAAAAAAATGAACCAAATGTTGAAAGATTATTTATTTCGGCCTAACATGATTATTCAGGAACAAATCACGTGATTATTCAAGTCACTTTTAACACTGAAGATTTTATACCACTATGTAAGAAGAGGATATAGCGTTCCTTTCAAAAATAAATACAGGACACTGACATTGATTTCCTTTTTCAGGGATGTATTTTAAAGATTAAAGGGATTTATAGGCCAACTTGTTCAAAACTCGAATGAATACGTAATACCCTCTGAAAATCTCTACTTGAAAACATCGGGCAGTTTAATGTTTTAGCGAACAACAAAGGAATGCATAACTTGTATGTTTGTAAAAGCAGCCTGCTATAATTTTAAAAAGCTTTGAGAGAACGTCCGTAACTCAATATTCAAGTCTCAAAACATCTCTCTCGACACGGTACTGTACAGTGAGTGAAGAGATTCTTAGATCTTACATATGCTATACTGTACATTTTTTTATTTCTTATTTAGATCTCTTATAATCGGTATTTTATCGATGACGTTTGTCTTATTCTGTTCCGTGGGCGCACGACAAATAACTGAAAAGTTGTATTACAACCCGCTTACTTGGTCTTATGTCAGGAGGACTAGTTTTTTTAACCTCTCCCCTAACACCGAGCGCCAGATCCCATCGCAAGCGCGTTCCTTTGTGTGGCGCGGCTCTCCTCTAGTGGCTGTTGCTAGGTCGAGTCGCGACTGCTCGACGGTGCTGCGCCCTAGCGCTCAGTAGAGTCCCTACACTGCTGCTGGTCGTATCGAACATAACCTAGTGAAGTGTTGTGCCAATGCTGTGAATTTCTGTGCCTGCTCGGATTCGTTGTGTTGTGAGTGCTGTGTTTTAGTGTTTTACGGAGGAATACGGTTTTTGTTGTTTTGTTTCTGTGATTTCGGTGTTCACTGGTTGTGCTGTTTCAAGGGATATACTTGCACCCGTTATTTTGGATTATCACGTGTTTTCTGTTGATGGAGCTGCGCACATTTCGCACACGGAGGTAAGATAATAGTGTCAAATACTGTAATTTATACCATTATTGAAAGATTTTAAAATGTTATAAAAACGCGGGATCTAAATAATAAGTTTAGGCCTTTATTTATATCTTTATTAGTCCAAACAAATGAATCGTTATTTAGACCTAGTCTGAAAAGTTTAAGGTTACAAGCCAGTCAGTTATTTAAAAGCCAAATCGTGGCCTCAATTTGATGGTTGACGATGATTCCTCACTAATGTATCTTGACCCTTTCGTAATTTATAAATCAAGTACGGTACTGTTACATGTTTACCCGAGTGGCAGTTGGATGGGAGCCGTGTTATTTGCAGACCGTTGACGGGCTCGGCAGAGGGACAGGGAGAATGAAGCCATATTGGAGTCGAGTTGAAAGAGAAGCCCCTCGCGGCAGAACGCAGTTCTCTTTATCAATGTTTTAATTGTAAATGTCTCCAAATAATTTATATAGAAGTTTTATGTGGGATTACTTAGTTAGGCTACTTATCTTAACAACCTACAGTATAAATTTAGCCTACAAAACCTAGCTATGATCTTGTCTTTTTGAAATACTCAAGTGGCCTACAGTATGTAACTTTTACAACATGTGAAGTTTTATAGGCTAAAGGTCCACGGTCTAGAATCAATTTTTTGCCATAGGCATATTGGCTAGTTGCTGTAAGCATATCTTTAAGGTCATTCCATGTACGGTAGGTAGGCTATGTTTTGGCACATGGGCTATTTTTTATAGTTTTTCTCCACGTGCGTTGCCTAATTTGAGCCAATGATATTTGAGGGAACTATTCAATCCAGGTTAGGATAAACCAAATTACTTGATTTTTCAGCTTATTACCTTATTACCAGTTCTTCATTTGTTGCCCCTATATGAGGGGACTGATGGCGTCATAATGTACCAAAAAACCACAAACATACATTTACATAAAAAAATATAAAAAACACTTATGATTAGTACAAGGCTATACAAAAATAGGGGTAATTAGGCCTGGTTATAGTAATTGTCTTTGATGTAGCTTAACTATATGTGATAAGTGATAGATATTTCGATCGGATTGATTGGTATTTTCTCTGGATAGTAGTGTAGTGTAGGCGCTAGGCCTATATGAAACTGTACCCCTACTTTTCAAATACCTTCTTCCCCCCCCCCCCCCTAATTAAGGCGTATACTGATCCCTTCCATTGGGAAGTATTCACCCACAACTTTAAGCTAGATTATTCCCGAGACCATGAATAAACTCGGCGGCGGTTGGAGTACCGCCATGTTGGATTTATTTCCCATAAGAGCAATAATTGATGCTAAACTTGTCCCAGGCATTTGTCATATCCTATACTATAATGCGAGCAATGTCTGAAGGGATGTGAGTTCCACGATCTCGAAATCTAGCGGTCAGATTTTGCTTAAACTTTGCATTTAAGAGTGTTTTGGCCCAAAAATAAGTTTAAAAACAGCCTCAATTCCAGGAAAAATCGAATTTGGTATATATTTAACTTTAAAAATTGTAATTTTTAACATTGGTCTTGTGGGTTGCTATTTTGGTAACGAAATAACAACAAAAGGTATACACAAATAAAGGAACAGTAATATTAAGCAGACCTTTTGAAACAGCTGTTAACTGTGAAGAGGTATAGTTGGTTGTTGGTGGAAATTTAATAGCTTTATTCCCATGACACTATATCAAAACTGAATTAAATCCAACGAGCCTGCTCGGTTAACCTGGTACTGATTTCTTTATTTTTTGTCCGATTGGTTCAGAATAAATAGCGCTTGAATCTCTATTAAATTCGCCGTTCGTTTTGCGAGATCGATTTTTTTTGTAAATAATTTATAAAATTCTGTACAAAATGTTTTAAAAGTAGTAAAAAAATTGCTTTGTTGTTTCAAGTTAGTAAAAAACACTACTTTTTACAAAAAATTCCTCTCGCAAACCAAATCAGCCTTGATGAACCCTTTATTTAGAGCTATAAACCATTATTTTCTGATTACAAATAACAAAGCTATTTGATTTCCCGTTTAACATTGCTCTTTTGGAGAATCTGGATTGACTCCAACATCCTTAATGGGTCTTTGAATGTTAGGTTCAAACTCTCTTAACATGATTAGCCTAGTTGAATGTGCCTGATTAGGCTAATTTACAATTGAATATCGTTTTGGTAGGCCTAATGCTGCACTACTGGGCGTTTAACGGCCAAGTATTTTCTGAAACAGCTAAAGATTATAACCACAGAAGGAAGGCCAGGGAAAGGCGGAGAGATAGGGCGGCTATTACAACAATGCTTATCATCAGCTGCTATCATCATTATCCTGATGATGATACTGATGGTCAGCCATCAAGATAAAAAGTGATCACTAGAGGTACTAGTGCATGCGCTGAATTAGGTTGACATTTTATTAGGCCTATTTTAGTCTGCTTGCTTTTATTCTGCTATTAACATGTGTTCTTTTAGGTGTATTTATAGGGCCTACACCACGTTTTCTATCAACTGCTGATTTGAATTAACAACCGGTACAGTAGTCAAAAATCCAGTCCCTACAGTAAATCAATTTACATAACACGACTGTACTAGTTCAATGAGGTATTAAACAGTACAAGGGACATACGGTACATCCTAAAACTGGATCTGAAATGAAATACCTAATGGAGATAAAAAATCTGTTAATTCCTAAAAATACGTAGTTTTGTCCCAAAATGTGTCCTGTAGGCCAATTTATTTTTATGCGCAGTTCATTTTGTGAAATAGGAGCCTAAATATAAAGCAATATACTGTATAGCAAATAAGTTAGGCCTACGGTACAGTATAAAGCAACATAGAATGAGTATAGCATAACTTGAAATGTCATCCATCTTTGATATGGAACTATGTTCTGGTCTTCAAGTTTAAGCCTGTCATTTTTACAATATGAGGGCTTTGTGTTAACAATTAGCCTAAATTCTACAAAAACACTTTCTCGATGAAATGGGTTAAAAGATAACTTTCAGATGAATTTGTGACAGCTCTTGTTCTTTATTTCTTTATTTGATGTATCAACGGCATAAGCCAATTAAAAATGAGAATAATTAATAATAAAATAATAATTACATGCAAGAATTCAGCTGTAAGTTAGCAGACTACACATAGGTAGGCCTACATAATGATAATAGATGATAACAGGCGCATTACAAAATAAATAAACATGCACTATAGCTACAATACAGGCTCAACACGTTATGTAAAACATATAAAGAATAAGTTTACAATTCACTATCAATGACTAAACATAAGACATAGACTAACGCAGGCTGATGTGGCTTTTGGAAAACATTAATTCTTGTCTTATTCTCGTCTGGACAGGCTTTAGTTTTAAAATAAGTCCACTGATCACATATCAAACTTCCCTAGTTTCACATCCACTTCGATCTTCGTTCCATTACTTGCCTTCATCCAATTATCAACTCTTACAGATTAGTGTGCGAGTCACTTCAGTTCAAATGAACAGCGACTATCCCGTTGCAGAATTACCGCGAAGGATTAGCCTTGTCCCCCCATCAGCTGATGAATATGCATAGTTAGTCATTAACACCTCCAGCTGATATGGAGAAACAGCTGTCTGCTCTCTTCCCCCCCTCCCTGCGATCGTCGGCTATCAATCCAGCGGGAATGGACTCGTCCCTGTTTTTTATCGCCCTCCGCGGCCCTCCTGGCGTAAATAAGGTCTAATGGGGTGTAATTTGTATCAGTTTACGACGCAGGCGCGGCAATAATGTAATGGACTAATGTCGGTGCGCGGGCTGCCGGTGTTGAGGCGATACATGGTGGTGATTATTGATGAATGTTTTGTTATCGGGTTGGGCGGATACATTGTTAGTCATGTGGCCGATCCTTGCCTCGGGACGGGAGTAGTGCATCTTCAATTGAAGTTTTTCATAATTTTCCATATTCTTCGCTAGAACTTATAAAGGTTACAATAACCCAATTAATTAATTAATCAACGTTAATGTTCAGATCGGATCTATCAATTTTCTTAGCTCGGTGCAAAGCCTCCGTTAACTGACGATTTTTTATTTTGTAATATTTTTAACACTTTAGATGAGGATTGCAATTAGTTACCGTGGGTCAAGGCAATGAGTATAATAATATGGGGTTTGAATTTGACAAACAAAACACTATACCGTATGGTTGAACATCCTCACGTACGATAACTTAAATGCACGTAAGCCGCATATCTTGGAAAGGTGGCCTTTTCCTTATCTACCAGAGTACCAGGAGTCGACTACACGCTAATAAATTTTAATATTCTATGGACAATAATACAGTGCTTTAGCTTTACAGTACACTAAACTTACTTGTACCGGTACCTATTATTTACAGTAATATTAAAACCAGTTTTACTGTTTGGGATTATATTTATTTTATTCACTACTATATAGATAAGAATGTAATGCTGTATTATGTATCCTGTGTCTTGAATGTCAAAGAATGTTAACATTGAAGATCGCTTGCTGAATAAGGATAAATAGCCTACAACTCAAATGATCTTGTGATGATAGGTTCTTAAAGTATACCTATACTCCATGGGTATTATTTAAATACTGTGATGTGTTGTCAAAGCGCTTTGTGGTGCTATAATATAGCATATTATATAGAACTTAACCAGTACCGTAGCAATTTAACAGTCGGGTGAAGATAAATAAATAATCACGATGAAAATTCTGAATTAGTGTGATGATCTGAATAGTTTTAACAACAAACAAAAGAGGCGTTGATTTCGAACTCGGATTCAATTTCCGGTCGGCTTGCCTCACGCACGCACTCACACTCGCACACGCACGCACGGGCGATTACCCCGGGATGTGGTTGCGTACAAGGTCGCTCGTTAACGTTTTGATTACACGTCTAATTGCGATGTTAATTACTGTACATGCGACCGCGTCGCCACGGGCTGCTTTATAGCCTATAGCAATACTTTACAAAAATATAGTTAGGCTAACACAAAAAAAGTTCGAGTTGGACATCTTCTTCCTGAGTTGACCATGTCGATTATTGATCAAATATGTAGCGTATAGCTTTGCCATCTTAACTGTGAAGGAATGTACTTTTCCCTCTTTCATAAATAGTCTTAGCTAATATTGACCCCATTTGCCATGATGACCGAATCTACAAACCATTCGGTTATCAGGAATGTATGGAAAGTTAGACATCAACCGGTTTTTAAACTCGATAACGATAAGAAGTGATAAGTATAAATAATTTATTTTTGTTTGTTTTTCTCGGTAATGATTTTGATAGTGCATGGAATAACTTAGTGATAAAATAAAAATTCTATTTGGAAACATTCAGCGAAAAGGTTTGATAACTTACTTCGGTTTTTAGCATACATTTTTTATTGTTACGTTAGATTGCATTACAAATGATTGTCATTCCTGCTCGACAGGAGGAAGTCCCAGGATGTATTTAGCAAAGAAATAGCTGCAAATGTGCTGGCAATCAATAATGAATTTTTCGAATTTGTGCACCGGAAACTGTCGTCCAAGCCGATATTTTTGTCATTCAGTGTCACGAAATGCTAATTGCATGTCCACCATTTTAAGCCTATTAAAACGTATTTACAAAATGGTAACGACACAACTGCCACCCTAACTTCCGAGTATCTGACGGCCAGCTGTTGATTCCAACGGTCGATATCGGTTGGCACGACTGGCTCTGCAGACAATTTCCACTCCAATTTCCCCTCTGCTAATTGGCCGTCCGGCGTAGGGAAAAAAGTAAATAGGGACAGCTTTTTTTCCTCGCGGGAATGTCCCTCGGAATCTCGCATCAGCGGCGAGTGTGGCTCCACACCTCGCGATTGGAAATTATTCTTAGAAGGAGTTTTACTGTGAGGGTTCAGCCGTGAGTCAGAACTAAAAGTAATACTGTTGGTCCTATTAGCTTTAATAGGAATTGTTTTTGTCCAATAAAAGCGGTCATGTTTGAACTTTGGTCTTTGTAAGTTAAAAATTTTATGTTTGCTCAATGTATAAATACTGTACCTACTGTACTATCAGTGGGATTAATCCGACGTTTTTCAGACCAAAAGTGATGAAAGCCTCGTTTTTCATCACTCAAAAACTGGAATTTATTACATCGCAAACCGAAATAGTTGTTATGGCCGTCAATAATTAATTACTCTGTCGTTTCATATTTTATGGATGTAAATTCTATGCCGTGCCGTGTCTGTGTCATTAGCTTTTAAAATTCTGTTGAATTGTTTGATTTTGAAATCCTAATTTTAGTTCGCTAAGGTGATAGTAACACTAATTGTCCATAAGGTATAGGCTATAGATACTATGTGCAGGGAGATATGTGTTCTCTGGGGTAGATAGACATCAAATCAGGTAAAGTCAATTACTCCTGAATTAGATTACTTTAGTGAGTCGTTGTTGCTCCTGGTTTGTTCCTGAAAAATGGCATCAATGTGTGGCGTCATCGACATATGATACATAGATAAAGAATCTCTCTCGACGACAGTTCCCAAAAAACGAAGAACACATCTCGGTCTAAAACGACCCAAGTTGCTTGATGTACGGCCCAACTTTGCATGGATCGCCGAACTTGACAGCTGTTAATCTTCCAACTTTTATTTTTAAACGATTTTCGCCGAGAGTGATAAGTGCAAAAGTTTGTCGAAGTTTCTCCTAAAGTGTTTCTGTGGCAAGGGCAACGATTTAGTTCACTTTTTATCGAGTGTTTTGAAAACTTGGCTGAAAATTCATGTCTCTAATTCTAATGTTGTGAATTGTGATGTTTAATGTAAAATTAGTCTACGTTCGGTTTATTTAGTACTGTATCGATGTAATTTTTCAATTAATGGGTTTCAGAGGGTTTTTTAGTGAGTTTTAAACTTTTTGTGATAGGCTATGTTTTTTTGTATACCGTTCCTTGGAGTTTTAATATTTTAGCAGAATGTCTTGTTAGCCTATATTAATTGTGGTCTTTTATTGTCAATGAAAGAATCTTCCTTTGATATTTGGTATTTCGTTAATAATTTATTTGGTAAGACTCACATAACGTCATTTGAGAAATGATATTAAGGTAGGCCTACATAGATATTATCAACATTTTTTGTTGTTTTTTGGAAAAATAATTTTTATCTGAAATAGTGATGTGTATATAAGCAGGTATCTGACGTGCTTTGTATGTACCCCCTGAAATACACACTAAAAATAGAATACACAAACACGGATGTGTATGAATTTAACAGGATAGTCATTCATATGAATACAGTCATATGAAAAGTTTAGGTACAGTAGATGTCTTTACAATAGTGTGGAACAGACACTAGACCTTCTGAATTATGGTAGGCCCTACCTCTTTTGGATTAGGATTATACGTATTCCATGGTCGCTTGGACACGATAGCAACAATCCTCGTCACCTGTTCCAAGTCAAGTAATTTCTACTTTAACTTATTTGTTCAATTGTTGAGACTTTTTGAAGTTTTAATTGTAGAGTTCGCGACTTTTTTAGTTTGATCTACTGTACTTGTCTGTGAAAACAATTAATTTATAAATTTTCCTAGTTTAATTTAATTATTTTAGTTTTTTTATTGCAAAACAAGGTTAAATGCTCGGTCGATTCGTTTATTTAATTAACGTTTTCACAATGATGTATTCCTTTGAACAATGTCTTTTTGTCTTATATCATCGCCAATGGCATTTTTAGGATGTAGTAGGCCTACAGTGTCATAAAAACGAAAGGGTTAGCTGCCCAATGCCAATCCATAAAATATTATTAATACCAGAATTACGTGGTTTCCTGTTGTAACCGCCGTTACACCGTTGTTATAGGGTAGGGAGTGGGGGGGGGGGGTTACTGGAATGGAACCATCATACAATAGCAAAAACTAGTCTTGTCCCCTCCCCATTCCCTGGGGGGGCCATGCAGGCCTTGGTATCAGGTATCAGTTCCGTTATCTGTTTTATAGTTTTCAATTTATATTGTAGCTCAACGCCTGTTTTCTTTCGCAATTGCAATAATGCCCAACCACCCAACTGCCACGCCCAGCACTGTGTTTGTTATTTTCCATTATTATGGTAAGTTGATGAAAGTCTTAAGTCTTGCTTTTAATTAAAATTATGGCTTTTTATGTGAGAAATGGTTTTGCATAATTTTTTTTTTTTTTTGCCGTGCAGCACTATGTACAATGCTTTGTTTACTTCTACCATGTATGCTTAAAAGTATTACAACCATATACCATCATCAAGTAATGTTAGCCTGTGTTGGTAGCTTTGAAAAGTGTGTCTAGATTCGAAAGCTTTGTCTTTGGTCTAATATTCACTTTCGAACAAATGCGTTCTCCACCTATCCTTTCGTGACTAAGATATTTTAAATAAATATGAAATGTATAAGCGAAAAAACATAGATGCATCTGGTTGACGAATGAATTATGTTCGATTGATTAACAAACTAAAAAACAACTCCTAACGTGCACAATTTATATTCATTTTTATTGTAGATTGTTATGTCTGATTCTATTTATTTATGTTCTCAAGTTTTATAGCCTAGTTTACATTACAGCTCGTTTGGTATGTTTATTAAATGCATTTTCCCTGCACGCGAGTTACGAGTTACTTCGCTACTTACAGCCAGTCCATTGATACCAGGTTGCCGTTTAATACTTGGCAAATCTATCTCTACACCATTTTTATTCGAATACACCCAGCGAGCACAGAATACACCCGGGTTATCTATGGGTTATCTACGCAAGGTTGATAAAGATCATATCGAAATCGTGTTCATGTCAAATTCAAGGTCTTATCGTCCCCAACTGTCGAGGCCGGACTAGAACATCCCACTGATCCCACCAGTTGGGGGTTCATGTAATGTGTTCACGCACCGCCCCCTTGTGTGCGTGTAGCCTCGACACACACACGCAGTACACTGGGCCGCTGTTTGGCCAGCTAATGCCGTTCCCTTGTCCGCATGATAATGAGATAAGCCTCGCTCCAAGGTCGGGCCGCCGGCTTTCATCTTCGCCGAACCCACAACGAGCGTTGTTGAGTGGGCCCCTCGAACAGCGGCCTCGACAATAAATTTTAATAGTGCAACTGCAAACAAGTCCTAAAGATAAAAAAAATAGTTCAGCTGCTTTTTAAAGTCGCTGAGAATTATATTTTATTAGGCTATATGAAAACTATAAAAGCATGAGAGTTGTTAGTTAGGCCCTAACTATTCACTAAAAACTGTGTTAACATGACTAAATATATTGTGTAATTAAATATTTGCAACTTTTTCGTTAAGTCACTACATCGATTTTCTGGCTTTCCGTTATTTCACTGACAATTAATATTTTGTTTGAAGGTGAAGTAACTATACCATAATGTAATCTTACTGCTTACCGTCAAACACGATCCAAATTATGTCCTTGTACGACGGGCCGTTTCGGAGATTACTCCATCGACGGGTACACGTCGCAGCACACCAAACTATGTCATTAGTTAAAATTGTCTTAGCTTTCGCTGCGTCAGTTCGATTAAAAATAAACACAAAACACATATTATAAAAACGACACGAACAATACATTGGAGCACGTGCACGGCTGTAGACGACAGGCGACCGACTACGGACCGGAACTTGGTTATCACTGGAGCTGTGACGTAGGCCTGCTGGACCATTCTGTGGTCGCTGTGCTGGACAGCTGATGTTATCATCATGTTAAGCTAAGACAATTTTAACTAATGACATAGTTTAGTGTGCTGCGACGTGTACCCGTCGATGGAGTAATCTCCGACCGGCCGTCGTACAAGGACATAATTTGGATCGTGTTTGACGGTAAGCAGTAAGATTACATTATTATATCTGCACACGATTCGCCCACACTTGAGAATAAGTAACTCATACCCTATACCAATCAACTTGCAACTTCGCGCGTGGAATTATCTTATTGATTAACAATTGGTGGAAGTATACTTTTATCTTATACACATGTTTTATTAGATTATTTTTTCAACATGTCGTGTACCTACCCAATGAAAGTTATAATTTTAATTTCTTTAGGTTTTAATACTGGTTCTATATCTTTTAGAGAGAAACATTCTATAAACGATTTCGCATTTACTTTTGGAGAGAACGTTGGAGAGTCTCCATAAACCATGCCAGTGACATTCTCACGTTTCTCCCCATTCGGGCCTCGACATTCCCGAGGCGTCCTTCCGTCCTGCTGCTTTATGTACGACGGCCCTCAAGTTGATGAGGCCTTAAGTGGCTGTAAACCCGGACCAACCAGGGCGGTTTTGACGAGTGGAAGACGTTAAACGTGTTCGAATACGCAATAAATCTGAAAGGTAAATGCGACATTAACCAACCGGTTCACAAGGTATTCGGTTCGGGACGGGTTTTAATCGTATTTATTTATTCCTTGTAGCGCCGCTGTGGCGACGATGTAAAAGGATGTCGAAATTTCGTCGCGATTGCAACTGATGTTTATTGGAGGTGATGCAGTGCTTTTGTTAGTACAAGTGGTTCATGTAGTTTTACTGAAGCAATCCCTTATATTTTTTCCTTTTCATGCACAGTACGAGCATCGAATATTAAGAATCTTTTTTTTTCGACTGTTTCTTGCAGTTATACCCAGTTAAACATTAATAAACGGTTGAAACGCAGATTTAAATTCCCCCACTTGCCTGTTTCTCCTGTTGCCAAAATTCCAAACAATCAGAATCACTTAGAATTACTATAGATGTTTAGTATCTCATGTCACTTTATGCCAATTTTCGATTTTTCGTGTACAAATATTCTAATTTTGACGTTTGAGATGAAACAAGAAGCGCTTCCAACGCAAGTTGAGTTGAAGTAACACGATCATCATAGCATCATCAGCGCTATTTTTCACTCTGCATTTTAAGAGCAAAATTAAAATAACATCTGATTGTGAATAAAATCCGGGAATTGAGAAAGGTGTTGAAGGAATTTTCCTTGTGGTGCTTAATACAACTCTGGCTTTCGACCGCACATTTATTTTGGACGTGGTATAGTTCGTTTCATCGTCACCTAATTAATATGATAAATTATTTAGTTGTGAGAGACATACTCTAATTCCATGGTGCTGGTTAAATTCTTTTTAACCGAAAAATTGACCTTATTTGAGGAGAATGAGGGTATACCTACAGACTATCAGTTTTTACTGTCAGTTCAAACTGACAGTTAAAACTGATCGTCTGTAGGTTGCTTTAGGCAAAATGTCTGGTCTGTTTGTCCAGAGAAAGGCCAGCTGAGAAGTGATTGTTAGAGGCCTTCTGTTGTGTTGCCGCAATCCAGGCTGCCAGCCTTGACTAATACGGCATTAATTACAGTGTCATTGTGTTGGCAACACTGCAAGTCACTGCTGATTGTCGTGGCGTTGGCAAACCTGGTTGTCAACTGATTTCGCCTTCAACTCTAGAGTCAATGACATGGGAATAGGGCGTAGAAATAGCTCGCCTACTTTGGAGACGATGAAGTGCATTGCACCCATGTTAAAAGCTGTAATATTTTTCCCGTGTTGTTGGCCTACTTGTTCTTTTTTCAATTCCAGGGTTGTCATGAAATTTACATGATACCTCTTCTTGATACATGCACAGGACTTAATGCAGTAGGAATACTTTTGGCCCATATAAGTACTAGTGTACGTGGTGCTCGAAATCGAGCAATTTAATTTGGAGTACATATCACATGCCATTGCTAAAAATATTACATTTTACTTCTAAATCAATTACACCTAACCAAACCAATTTTGTGACTATCAGCACCTATCAGTAAGCACAAAAAATTACACTTATTTACAGATGTACATTACCAGATGTTTGAAATTCTTAAAGAAATCGGATTGTTATGCGAATGGGAAATGTTCAATTTGCATGATGGATAGTATCATTATTTTAAGTCCGATTCTCATCAATTTTTGGCGAAAACAACTACAGACCACGCCTTATCCACCGACTTCAAAAACCTAAACAAAAAATATATTGAAAATTAGGGAGAAGTTATAGTTACATAAAAAAAACCTTAGAGTATTTATAAGTACATAATGTTTTTTGAATAGAGTACCACACATCGATGAAGGGAGGGAATGCATATGAATAAAAAAATCCTACCAGTCAACTTTGCAGTTTACCCTAAACTTAACTCTTCTCTGCAAGCTGCTATTTGACAAGGACAACTTTATAACTTTTTTAGCTTGTGTAACTACCAACGATCAAATAAGACCATAAGATTGGTCTTTTGTGGTCGTTGGTAACTACATAATTGTGGAATTAAGCTGAGATTCTCTTTGGCTGTATATGATTCGAAAATGATGCTTGTGGTTGGCAAAACCCAGTTCAATTTATAGTAGGCTACAAAACCAAATAGAATTTTTAATAGAATTTAATCAAATAGAATTTGAAGAAAATACACAATAATCGTATTTTGGAATAAACTAGTTGTAAAATTGCATTTTCGAAGAAGTATTGCAATACTTCCCATAGTCAGCCAGTAATGTTTCTGAATCAATTCATTCGGCGATTGAAACATCGTTTGACAATACAGTAGATCCTTGTTGAGCAGATCAATTGACAATGCACTTACAAGGCTTTAGCAGCGCATCCCTTTTACTTTTTTCAAATAGCATTCACGCCGTGAATAGCCTCCCCACTTGCGCCGCGGTGCCGGTTGATTTAACACTTATTGTTGCGTGTTCTACGGTTTCTCCCCCCCCCCCCCCCAGATGTGACGCCGTGTTACCCTGATTGATTGTCCCCCTCCCCCATAACAACAACAGGGGGAGGCTAAGGGAGAGGGTGACAGCTGCGGGTACAATTAGTCGATGGCTGGAAACGTTGGATAACCCCCCCCTCCCCAACACAGCCGCACATACACACACACGCATACGCATACACACACAAATGGACACAGGGTACTGGCCTTACTGTAGCGTCTCCTATTGACTGTGTGGCGTCTAAAAAATACTCTATAGCATAAACATATACATACACATAGCATACACATATATATATATATATATATATATATATATATATATATATATATATACAAATATACAATGTCTTATTAACTTTAATTTTAGTCACATTTTTTCCATTTAAGGAGTAAAGCAAATTAAATTCGCGTAGTGAGTTAGACCAGGGTCACTGGATTCCAGTGGGTAATTCATACGCACTCTTAGCTGTCGCTGTCTTATCAACGTAATCTTTAGTGCAGTTGTTAACTGGAAAGTTGATATATTACATTGGTACTCATTCTCAAATTTTCGGCTTTAGCCTTTTTCAGGAGCAGATATAATACAAACACAAACCAAAAATAGTACCTAATTTTGACACAATAAATTTATTAGATGTAATTCTTTAACTTTGTTTGAAGCAATTACAATTATTAGTCTGGCGAAAGCTACTACAAAAAAATTGTGATTTCGGCCTATTAAAATAAATGTAAAAACAGGTTTTTGTTTTTCTTGGTGACATTTGGTGATGTTTGTGAAAAATATGTAGTTGGTCACGTTTAAAACTAGATGGACCAAACCACGAGAAACAGCAATACCATATTACTTACTATGTAGGCTACTACTGTATAAGTAAAACATATACCGCCCATTATTTGTCTAGGTGTTTTTGCCTCCCATCAAACTAAATATTTCAATCATCCTAGGTTCAACTTGATAGTGTAAATTTACTGTAAATGTTATAAACAGGTCATTAATATTTATGCCCTCTTCTTGGAACTGATCAACATTTTAAATCGCGGATTTAATAATTCGATCTCGGAAATACCTCTCGTTAGAAAAAATGTTAACTTCCTAACTTTGGTAGGCTTAATTGACTACAAATTGTGGGTAAAAATTGTATAATGGCAGCACAAGTCCACTACGTTTAAGAATAGTGATAATTGATCTTAAAATCATATATAACTGCTGGTGGCTGGTTTAAAATCCACTTCCTTTTTATGGGGTTAGGGTCCGTTTACTCTACCGACCATAGACTCTACGGCCCTCTTAAATATTAAATAAAATATAACATGGGGCCACTTACTCTACCAATCATAGGCTCTATGGCCCTTCTTAATATTAAATAAAATATAACATGGGGCCACTTACTCTACCGATCATAGGCTCTATGAGCCTGTTTGAATATTTTTATATAATTTAAAGCGATCATAGAGCCTATGCACCCATTTAAATTAAATGTATGGGTCCAAAGCATCTACTGGCTCATAGAGTCTATGAACCTTTTCAAATTAATATTAAATAAAATTATAAAATAGGGCCATAGAGTCTATGAACCTTCTCCAATTAATATTAAATAAAATTATAAAATAGGGCCATAGGCTCTATGAGCCGTTTTATATTAAATACGTTATATATTGGAAAAGAGGTCCACTTACTCTACGGGTCCGTTATATCTACTCTGTACGCACCACTCGCTTCCTTCAGCTCTCGTGCACAAACGAACTGAGATAACGTCACCCGGTTTTCTGCATCCTATTCTACGATGAATAAATATCAATCTATCAATATATGTATCTCTGCATCTATATATCTATGTACCTATCTATCTATATATTTATCAATATCACACGAAAAGGCGATTTTTTTTTTTTAAACGAAGCTCCTCTCTTATCTGTAGACAAATTTTAACGTTTAAGGTGTAGAAAAATTCGTTTCAATCAATGCATCTCTTTCCATTCACTCATCTATCTATCTATCTATGTATCTGTCTACATATTAAACACAGATTTATGAGTATCATATATCTAGAGAATTATCTATCCCATATTTATAGATCTATCTATCTATTAAACACCATCCGAAACTGGGGAATTAGCAGAAATATTTCAGTGATTTTACAGCGGAGACGGTGACTCTTAATTGGTGTTTACACAAACATGGAGGGTTGTGCAGTTTTAAAAATTTCCGCCTCCGTGACCAAAACCGCACAGAGTGTAACCAGCATTAGTGCATAAAAACTAGCTTGTATCCGCATGCCTTGCAATGCCAAACTTAGGAATTTTTGGCTCTTCAGGTGATTGTTTTTGCTATACGTTCACTCTCCACAAGTCTATATTATCCTCTATAGTTTTTATTACCAATCTTCATACAATACTTTAAATGAGAAAGCTACCTAATTCATAACATTGTATTTACTTTCACCTGATTCAAATCATCAGACCAAAACTTTAGTAATTAACTTTCGTTATATTTATCCCCATGATGATCTTTGTTAACGTGGCTCAAAACTATAGGACTATGTTTTTCAATGACAACGTTTTTACATATAGTATTAATGTAAACGACTAAGCCCTACTTAAAAAAAAATTCTTAATGCATCACGTGTTGTATGATACCATAGATAACGTTGTTATGGTTAATTGTAACAAGTTTAACTTAATGTGATTGCAATGATCTCTCGTAAGTTTAATTAATTTATTTCATTGTCATACCCTTAGCCGACTAACCATTAGGAGACTATATTATCTTATAATATCATGGGGACAGAGCCTATGCTCGGTAAAATTATAAAGCGTCACTTTCCTTTCTCAGGCAAAGCTGGATCGCTCCGTTTACTTGCTGACTTTTCTTGGCTTGTTTGCTTCGCTCAATCGCCAGGCCAAATGGTGCTACACTTTGGTGTAAATTCGAACCACAGGTTAAAGCTGAACATATTGTTTTTTTAAGATGTGTATAGTTATAAACTCATTTTTGTTCAATTATGTAGGTATCAAAATCTCCATAAGGATAACTTATGGAGATTTTTGGAACTTTGATGGGCTCTAAGACAAAAAACGAATTTTTACCATTCATGGGACCAACTTCAATTTATTCGTCGTGGTCAAATAAACTCTCATATTCAACCAACAAATGAAAGATCCTAGGACACAAGAAATTTTGCTCTTGTATAATAGTTAACACGGTTTCGAGAATTATCGTGTTAACTAATATATATATATACACCCCCGTCGCACCTATATATATATATATATATATATATATATATATATATATATATATATATATATATATATATATACCATTATAAACACATAACCCTGCATTTGTCACATACCCCTGCGTGGGATAAGTGTTCGAATATACACACCGAAATAGATATGTATAGACACTTAACCCACATTATTTTTTTTACCATCACTTATCCCTGCATTAGGTCAGTGTTGCCAACCGTTAATAAAAACCACAAAAACAAACAATGCAAGGAAACGTTAAATCTAATCCTAACGCAAAAAATGTTTAATAACAATTAAAAATAATTGTTTTTACATGCGAACTATTAGAAAAAACGACATAATGATGGTAAAACTGTTGTGGCGATAAAAAAACGTAACAATTAAAGAAAAATTTATAGGCTACCTTTAGAGATACGTAGTCTAACTAAATGGTTTCGATCTAAGGAGTAAAATGTTTTATTTGTTCTCTTAAATTTATTCTTAATCAAACTCTTAAGCTATTTTTATACAATAATTAAAGCAATTATTATAATGAATGCAACTAGTACACCACTTATGAGATATTTATAAGATATACGACCTTACAGATTCGTAGTCAAACTATATGTTTTCGTCCCCGAGGAGTCTAAGCTGGTTATTTTCGTCACGTGAAATGTTTACCATTTAGGCGCTCCGCGGGAAAAGTCGAAAAAATTAAAATAATTAATTAATTAACCGTGTAAGTAATAAGGTTAGAGTCTATGTTAATATAACAAAAATATGTAAAATTATAATGAACAATAAGTTTCCACTGAAGTTTTTTCTTGATCAAACTCTTATGCTATTATGTTAATGATTAAATCAACCATTTAAATAAAAAAGAATATTCAATAACTTTTACACCACTTATCAGAACCTTACAGATTAATAGTCAAACTTATATGTTTTCAACCCCAAGGAGTCTAAATTTGTTATATTTTTAAGTGAAATGTTTACCGTTTAGGTGCTAAGGGGAAAAAGTCAGAAGGACTAGACAAATTAAGTCGTCCTAACTATGTAAGTAATAAGCGTAAATGATATGTTAATACATCGATAACTGTGTAAAATTATGGTGAAGATATAAGTTTTTCTTTGAAGATTGTTCTTAATCAAACTATTATGCCATTATAAGTATAATATTTAAATCTACCTTTAAATTGTAAAGAATACACAATAACTTGTACACCACTTATCAAAACCTTACAGATTTCTAGTCAAACTATATGTTTTCGACCCAAGGAGTCTAAATTAAATAATAATTTAATTTACCGTCCAAACCTTCCTTAAACCTTAAACCCCAAGAGATTGTTTCAATGAAATGTTTACCTTTTAGGCACTACGCGGAAAAAGTCGGAAGAACTAATTAAAAATAGTGTCTCGACGCTACGATATGACGAACTTTCACAATAGCAGTCTATGGAGGAAAACAATTTCATTAAATATATCCATCTATATTCTATTTAATACGAACGTAAGCAGTTTTTTGTAAACACTACTCCTCTCTCATTTATAGACGAAATTCAATGTTTGAGATGTCATAAGATGCGTCTTAGTTTGTAGTTTTCTTATAAGTTTTTAGATTTTGTACATTTCTACTCTGAAGGGCATGAGAAGCCTTTAAAGTTAGTTTTTTGTCCATAAGATTAACATGGAGAATAATTTGTATTGAATTGCAAAATAAATACAATAATACAGCTGTTTATAGTAAAACAGACCAACGCTAAATAGTAAAACGCCAAATAGTAAAACGTCAAATAGTAAAACGCTAAATAGTAAATAGTAGTAACGCTGACATAAAACAGTTTGGCCTAGAAGCTAAATATAATTTTGAATTTTTAGGCAAAGAGGCTAGGTTTTACTACCAGGTACTCGGGTAAATGCAGCGCATTGCACTGCACAGATACCCCTAGTTATATTTCATATAATCAAATAATAGCTCAAATGTGATTGTGAAAGTGACAAGATTTAAAATCCTACTGTAGGGTAAAGGCACCAGTGAGTAACCGGTAAAGAGTCATCTATGTGTGTTACCAGATCCTACCAGGTCATTTGTGTCCTCACAATTCCTAAACCTCTACTGTCTTTTAATGCAAATCTTAGGAGTATTTATAAATAGTATTATTAATAAATAATTATAAAAAGGTATATAAAAATATAACATCTCTTTGACAGACACGACTCCAGTAAGTGACCATTCTCGACCAAGTGAGTGACCCCTTTTACCCAGTAAGTGCCCGGCGAATTTTCTTACTAAAGTAATAGTTATACCTTACAATAAAATTTATTGTAAGTCTTATTATAAAGGTGTATTGTAAGTCTTATTATAACGGTGCATTGTATGTTGATATTTTGTTTAAAATAAAAAAAAAATAAAAGTCCACCACTGTATGGCACTAAAAATGGCTGTACCCGCAAACATCCCTATTTGACTAAAGCATGTAAATGAGTCACTATGTTTTGCATAGACCTTTTTACTGCACCACATAGAGGCATTTTAGCCCACGGTATAAACGGTGTATGAGCATGAATGGAAAAATTCATAATTCGGTTTACATTTGTTTAGGCTAATGGATATGTGACCAGATTAGATGTCATCATCATAAAAATATGCCATTGCAAATTTTGTCAATGGATTATCTGAGTACCTCTTACCTAAACAGTAATTGCATCGTAAATGTAATTTATGTAATTAATATGTAATATGTAATGTAATTTATGTAATAAATGTAGCCTCTTAATGTTGAAGCTATTCATTATTAAGTGTCCAAAACTTAATCAAATTCACCCATTTTACTCACTTTTGGAGAATTTGTGAAAATGAAAAGCTATACAAGGATAAATTAAGGATAAAAGTGGTTGTGGGTAACTAACTGTTATGTTTTAGCATCACAGCGGGCAAAGAAACTTAACTGATTTCGGACTTTTTGGTTGAATGGTCCTGTTAATTTTTTCCTGTTAAATCCTCACTATGGATTTGTTAATTTTTCTAACCCATTAAGTGACCACCGCTGAAAATTGAGAAAAACACACAAAATTTAACGAGTCTTTAAAATGTACTTTGATTCACAGAATATCATAAAATACACCAATAACAACCAAGAGTTGTGTACAATTTTTATTAAGTCAGCTCGGTAATTTATCCTATCAATATGTACACTCATCTTTCATTCATATTTATATTCAGGTTAAAATACCCACTATGTGAGGTCCCCTTCTCAAAATAGTGATATAGTGAATGTCTAGTCAAGCGCGCTGCCTGTCATAAATTTCGGCATGTCCCCGTAGTGACAGATTCAATTTCGCCGACTTTGCAGGTAGCGAGCGGTCCAGGCGGTAACATTGTCCTTGGAACATTAAACCCCGTATCCGTCCGTGCCCAAACAATAGCGCCCCGAAATTCGCCGCTGCGTCATTAGGGGTTAGAGTTGTTTGTGATCAGCTTTCTCCGTTTTACAAACTTCTGCTAATTATTTGTCATCTTTATCTAAAAATATTTAAAACGACAGCAAGATTTAGGTAAAGCCAGTATCCTACGTTTAAACTTAGGTAACTCATGCAATCTTCTTGTGATATCTCAGACATTTCTACGAGCCCATTTCGTTCTGCCGGACGGCCCGCTCATGGGTGGGTTAGGCTCCCCAGCTTTTCTTCGGACTAAGTTTCACTGGACTGCATATTCAATGGGTGAAAATCGTGGATTTCACGGGACCATTGGGTGGTAAAAGGCCGCGGAACCGAGCGACGGAAATAACAACAACCCTTCAATATACATATATTTTTGCCTACTGAAACAACGAATGATTACTTGATAAAAGATTCTGTTGCAAAAGGTAATTCTTGCAGTATTTATAGCATTAAAAAGATGTGTAATGAATTGTAATTGCATCTAGTTTAATAAAAGTTACTACTTTTAAATCAATTGAATAATCAAATGAAATATGTAGGATGTGAAATAGTGTTTTACTTTTGGTCAAGTAAAAGCTGTCATTGGGAATTTTGTAGCGAAGATTCAAAATTTTATTTCTCACTTGAATCATTTATTTGTGAGGTCCCCCATTAGCTGAAAGATTTAAAAGAGCGTCGTAAACTTACGCGGAAGAGCGGAGATTCGCGCAACTCATTATGTTAATGTATGGGCGCTGCAAATAGATTGGGAAGTAACTTACTATTATACAGCATGTCACGGTTTCAAAAAGATACATGGGTAATAGGATAAGACTTAATAACATTTTGGCGTTGAGTTTTTGTTTAGTATAGTTTAAAGAGATTTTCTTTAACATTTGCTCTCTTAGAAGGTGGATTATATAAATTGATCGTCTAAATTAATTTAATATAATAAGGATAAAAAGATGTAATATCTGTATTCCATAGAAAAAAGTTCTACCAATAAAGTATAACATTTATTCAGCGTGAGATATATTTTTTCAAAATTTTTATGTGATTTATATAATACTAGCTGTTGCCCGTCACGGCTTCGCCCGTGTTGAATTTGTTTTTTAATCTCTTTTAAGACCTACGAAATCTTCTTCCTTAATATATTCATTTAGATTAATACATTGAAATAGTGTGAGCGGGGTACCTATGGACAAAGAGGAACGATAATGTAAAATATTAACCCCGTAGGCCATAGAGTAATTTTTAAGTCCAGTGGGGCCGAGCCCTAAAAGGTTTCAAAAACTATATTTCCAAAATTGTTACTTGGTGACTTACTATGAGCAAAGAGGAACATCCATGTCAAATATTAACCCAGTACGTCATAGAGTAATTTTGAAGTCCAGTGGGGTGGAGCCCTAAAGGACTTCAAAAACTATTTTTCCATAACAGTTTCTTAGTACCTTTGAGTAAAGAGGAATATCCACGTCAAATTTTAACCCCATAGAATCTATTGTAACTTAAATGTTCTGTGGGGTGTAGTTCTAAGGGAAATTTGCAAAATCGTTTCCTAGGGAATGTCAATGAGTAAAGAGGAACGTCCATGTCAATTTCCAACCCCGTAGGCCATAGAATGAGTTTTAAGTCCAGTGGGGTGGAGGCCTAGATAAATTAAAAAACTATATTTCTCAAACGATTTGAGGTAATTTTGAGGTTACTTCAGAGCCCTGAAGTAAATGTGTAAGCCACTTTTTATTGAGCACCTATGACCAAAGAGATTACTCCAAATTTCAACCCCGCAGACCCTATAGTTCATAGATTCGTTGTTTCTTTCAATTCATATTGTAATTGACCATAATTGTAACATTATATTGAAATTTCGAAGACAACTGGGGTGGAGCCCTAAAGGGATTTTTGTGAAAGCGTTTCTTAGTGATCGAAGACCAATGAGCGAAGAGGAACGTCCATGCCAAAATTCAACCCAATAGGCCCTAAAAGTAATTTTGAAGTCCCGTGGGGCGAAGCCCTAAAGATGCTTTAAAAAAGCGATTTTTAATGAGCACCTATGGGCAAAGTGTGTCTTCCATTTCAAATTTCAACCCCTTAGGTCACCTGGCTTTTCATATTCTTTGTTCCCTAGATTTATATTTAAAATTGGCCATAAGAATAACATTAGACCAAAATTGAAATTGTGTGTGGCAGAGCCCTGATAGAATTTTGTAAAACGGTTTCGTAGTGAGCACGTACATATGAGCAAAGAGGAACATCCACTTTAAATTTCATCATCATAGATCCTATAGTTTTTCAGATTCGTTGTTTCCTAAATCCGAACTAAAAATTAGCTATGAATAACATTATATAGAAATTTTGAAGTCCTATGTGGCGGAGCCCTGATGGAATTTTGCAAAACCGTTACTTAGTGAGCATCTATGAGAAAAGAAGAACGCCCATGCCAAATTTTAACACTGTAGGTCCTATAGCTTTTCTGATTCGTTGTTGCCTTGATTTGTATAATATAATATATTGGCCATAAGAATAATATAAAATGGAAATTTTGAAGTCCTTTGGGGTAGAGACCTGAAGGAATTTTGCAAAACCGTTTCTTAGGGAGAATTTTTTAACACAGAGGAACGTCCATGGCAAATTTCAACCCCCTATACCCTATGGTTATAAAGATTCGATGAGACTGAGTGAGTGGTGTTTGACAAAGTAGACTAACCTAACCCAAATTCTTAACTAATAAACATTTTTACACCAGTTAAATTGTTTACAAAGATAAAAATATTGTCGTATGGTTACATCATCATTTAAATGTATTATTTCACTAACAGCTGATAGCTTTGAATCTTCAACAGCTAATTACATCAAATCTTTGAAGTCGTGTGGGGCGGAGCCCTGAAGGAATTTCGCAAAACCATTTCTTAGTGAGCACCTATGGGCAAAGAGGAACGGCCATTCCAAATTTCAACCCTGTAGGTCGTATAGTTTTGGAGATTTGTTGTTTCCTAGATTCGTATTTTAAGTGTTCCATAAGAATAACATTGTAACGAAATTTTGAAGTCGTGTGGGGTGGAGCCCTGCAGGAATTTCGTAAAACCGTTTCTTAGTGAGCATCAATAAGTAAAAAGTAACGTCTATACCAAATTTTAATCATGCATGCTCTCTACTTTTGGAGATTCGTTGTTGCTTTGGTTTGTATTAAAAATCCCCCCATAAGAATAACATTGTAACAAAATTTTTAAGTCTTGCGGGGTGGAGCCCTGACGGAATTTTGCAAAATCGTTTCTTAGTGAGCGTTTTTGAGCAAAGATGAACGTCCATGCCAAGTTTTAAACCCTCTAGACCTTACAGTTTTGGAGATACTCTGATACGTGAGTGAGTGGTATTTGACAAATATATAGTACATATTACTTTTATTTAGAGATAATATTTAAGAGTAGAATTAACTATAGTACGGTATTGTGCATGTTGCTTGGCCAGCGTCTTTAAAAGAATCAATGTAGCGGAAACGGATAGTGTTACAAAAATACCTCGGATAAAAATATTTAAACACTCCCTCTTACAACTTCGTCGTGGACACTCTTTCCTTAATCAAAGATAAATAAAACTTCTTTCCCTGCTACATTTTTTGTCAATAACCAACAAGAAATAAACATTATCTTAGTTTCACTAATAATATTAATTAATTAATGCAGAACATTTCTTTGGCATCATAGCAATAGAAAACAAAATTAAAGATAATATCTCCTATAGATATTATCTCCTATATGCTGTATGTGCTTCAGCATGAGTGATAGTTAAATTATTGATATTAATTTAAAACAAATAAATCACCTACCGTGACTATGCCGAGGGGTTTTGGTAATTTTAATTTGAGTTATATTAGTATCATCATAAGATAAAAGGTTAGTGTACATAGTCAATGATAATTGTAAGTGTAAAAATGATTCTATCACCTTTACACATATATATGAAGTACTGTTGTAATTGAAGCAAACAATTCATGTTCTTCAAATGGCGAATAATATTCTATTTAGAGACTGGCACATTTTTTTTTGTTTTCTTTCACTTCGGTCCGTGGTATAAGTGAACGTCGACGTAGAACAAACAACTAACAACTTAACTATCAATCTCAACCCTTATAATTATATACAACTGCCTCGGCCGCTTAAAATCTGCCAACTAATCCCAAAACGGGTGTTCTCACGTCAAACAATAAAGATCTATCGCACTAGGGCCTTAAGGCTGTGCAAGGGCTAGTAGGGACAAACTTCTGCCGGTAGAATGCAGCACTGTCACTCAAAAAAGAGAAAGTAGTTGGCCCGTGCGCGTGCGAGTGCTCCAACCCCTCTGCATCCCATGACCACTGAAGCGTAAAGGGACTCACAACTCGCTCCCTCTCATTCACTCTCTCTCACCCCTCTTTGTCGAGCGCTGGCCTTTCTCAAGTTTTACAAATTTCAGTGGTTGGCGTCTCTTGGCTGCCGTGAGCCGAGCCGATTGTTTTTCAAACGCTAGCAAAATTCGCACGGCCTGTCTGCCACGCCTCGCACTGGAGGTGTGCTCGAGCGGTAAAACACTACCGACAATTACTCATACAGACAACACTAAAAAACTTATATTAGTGGCACCAAATACAGTTAGGCTATATTAAACAGAAAATTCGGTCTTCCATATATTGAATAATCACAAAAGTTATTTATAAAAAATAAAACAATAATTTTATTTAGTTTATCAAATTAAATTGTTGCATAAAACTTTAAAAAATAAACGTTATTCCAACCCATAATAATATTCTTCGGAAAATATTACGAAAAGTACCAGCAGAAATCAAATAGTATTAACAAATTTAAACTATTATTGAAAAATTGTTCAATAAATTTCCAATATTTTCTTTGGTTGATTCTACAAAGAACTTTAAAACATGCCGGTTCGTAGGCCATACTTCCGTACAATACGCATGTACCACATTGTGCACATGAAGGACAAATACATTTATAATTTAGTTTCAATTAATGAATATGCACAGCTTAACTTCCGGAAAGTATTAAGAGTCTATAAAAGGGTTAAGCTTATACCACTAAGAGTCTATAAAAAGGTTTTAAGACAAAACAGCTTTGTGGCTTTGTATTTAATAGTTATGCCGCGGATATGAAATATATATTTTTTATAAAAAATGTTTCTTTTGGGGAATATATTTTTCAAAGTTCATCGACATAATATTTTACTTTTATTCCTGACATAAAGCTACACCAACGTAGTCAGGACTTGTTTCTTTTTCTTTCTAGTCCGCATTAAGACATAATAATTAACTAAATCGAATAATATACATAGGCCTATATAGTTGATACACAACTGATGTGATTCTTTGATTTGGATTTTATTTAATTTTAAACTAAAAAGCTCTAGGAAATTTTTAAAATTGTAAAAATTTTATGTTATCCGTATACATCCTATGTGTTCTGCGAATAATAAGAAAACCTACCTACCGCAAATTTATCGGATACCTTCGGCCTGCAAATTCTAAAAGGAAAAGGCGCATAAGAAATACAGTTCCCAAAGAATCGGGTACCCTTGCTAATTCTCTTGCTAACTCCCCAATATAGATAGTAGGAAAATTCATATAAAACCCTGACCATGAGCAAATGCACCGAAATTCTGTAAATGATATTTGCCATGAGTCTTCCCTATCAAATAGTTTCTGAAGGGTGGATTTACGGCGTGGACCGACACAACGGTGGCGAGGGGCAGGTAGCCCGCGCGTGTGCTCGTGTGTGCGCAGCGGGCGAGTGCGCGGAGACGAGCGGGTTGCAGCTGTCAGCTATTAGGCGTAATAAAACTCAAAATTATTATATTTGGGCTTGCCTCCTGCTTACAAAAAAATTTTTTAAAGTATGATAGTTATATTTTTTAAAGTGCATTTTTGGCCAAAGAAATTGAAACCAATTTTATTCCTATTTAAAGGATATATTCTTTTAGGTCATACATTTAAGTCGTCATATAAAATTGAAATAATTTTGTGGATGTTCTGTAATAGTTTGTTTTAATCTACATAATGAATTATTAACATTGGAAAAATATGGGTCCTTAGACTCTAGTGGTTTTTATGAAAGGCAAGCACCAATGTGACGTAAAACCACCACTTTATATGACAATAAGTCATAAAATAATTGTGTCAAATTTTTTAAAATATTTTTCCATTATTAGAAAATATTTGTATAGTCGAATTAAACACTTAAAACGGTATAATTATCAACTACGAAAAACCCCTTGCACCACCTTAAAGGGTCTGGAGGGGCTAAAGGAACTACCTAAGGAGGTTGGAAAATTGTGGGAGGTAGGCTAAATCATTCCACACAGACCATTAGTAAATTATTACTTTCTTAATACTCTAAAATATTTCATCTTCGGAATTTACAGTAAGCACCAATAGTGCCATCAAATTTCAATTAACTTGAAACATAACAACGGTAACACAATGAAAAAATACATATTTAAAAAAAATTAATTCAAACTATAAATCTTTTTTAACTTAAACTTTTCCAGGAATATTGGGGTGGGGGGTTGATTTAAACTATAAACAAAAAAAAATCACATAAAATGTAAACTCGTAACAAACACGGTCAAGTAGCAGATCGGATGCAACTAGTAAATGTGTTGCTCGAAATCGAGCAATTTAATCTGCACTATCCCATGACATAATTAATTTGTTGTTTATTTTTAAATTATTTGTTATCTGTGGGGTGTTCCACACAAATCCAATATTGTGATTATCGCCAAAAACCACTTATATACAGCTGTTAAATTAGCAGATGTTTAAAATGCTTTATTTAATCCCAAAGCTTTTTAATTAGAAAATTTGAGATTTCAACGGTGAATAGCGCCTTTGTTTTCAGTCCGATTCTCATCAGCTTTTAGCGGAAACAACTAGAGAAGACCTATCCAACGACACCAAAAGCTTGAAATCGGTTAAAAATTGTAGGAGTAGTTCTCAAGACAAAAAAACCCCTTAGCGTATTAAATAAGATATTAAGATAATAGCGTATTAAGTATAGATGTTATTTTTCAGAGAGTCCAAGTCAGCTTTTATGTTTCTAAGCCAAACCTATGCCTTGTTAAACTTAACAGTTTTCAAGTAAATTAATAAATAACAACTGTTACAAATAATATTACAAAAGTGGTACACAATGTGTTTACTACAATGTATGTGCTACAATGTGTGTGGTACAGAGTGTAAAATTACCAGCTAATATGCAACAGTAAAATAATAAAATAAAATAATAAAAAAAAAAAAAAAAAAAAAAAAAAAAAAAAAAAAAAAAAAAACAGCGACAACAAACCAAAAGGCTTCAGTCAAAGCAATGTTTATTAGCAAGGATAAACAAACCATTCCTCCATTTGGTCTTCCTATATACAGGGTGTTTCAGAACTCCCTACCAATATTTTAGGGCATTGTTCCTGGGTTAAAAACATACCTTAATATATTATTTAAATTGTCCGGAGTCTTTAGTTACTCATACAGCCGCCATTTTGTTTTTTACAAATAATAATTTTTATTTCCGTAACGGATGGTTGTATTGAAATCATATTTGGTATAAATCTTTATCATACCAATGTACATTTCCAAGAAAAAAATAATTTTTTTCCAATGTGTATTTTCAAAATGGCGGCCATTTTTAATTTTCAAACTCAAATATCTCAAAATCGGTAAATTTTATAAAAATTTTACAAGAACCAAAAAAGTTGCCAAATTAAATTACCTAACCAATGGTGCCAAGTTTGTAAGGATCTGACAACAAATAAGTTATTGAGATTTTTCTTCATAAAAACATTGATTTTGCATTAAATTTAATGCAAATAAGGCCATTTTAACAGCAAAATCAATGTTTTTATTGAGAAAAATCTCAATAACTCCGTTATTTGTAGCCAGATCCTTACAAACTTGGCACCATTGGTTAGGTAATTTAATTTGGCAACATTTTTGTGTCTTGTAAAATTTTTACAAAATTTACCAATTTTGAGATATTTGAGTTTGAAAATTAAAAATGGCCGCCATTTTGAAAATACACATTGGAAAAAATTAATTTTTTTCTTGGAAACGTACATTGGTATGATAAAGATTTATACCAAATATGATCTCAATACAACCATCCGTTACGGAAATAAAAATTATTATTTGTAAAAAACAAAATGGCGTCTGTGTGAGTAACTAAAGACTTTCGGACAATTTAAATATGATATTTAGATATGTTTTTAACCCAGGAACAATGCCCTAAAATATTGGTAGGGAGTTCTGAAACACCCTGTATGGTCACTCCCACGAAGGATCTGGTTTAAAAGGGAAACGGACACTGTGGCAGCTCATCGTTATCGGTTGGGGTCATAAAAAATGTCAATATCCATCTCGCGGCTACTGAGCCAGTTGCCAGGTAGACCCGCATTGGGGTTGGGGGAGAGAGAGGACGACGCCGACGCTGGGAGAGGGGCCGGATGGCCCAGTGTAATACGTTTCTTAGAACCCGTGCCCGTGGCTAAACAATGAGGGAAGATGATTTCAATGATTTAAAACTGAATGTAACTTTTGTATTGTATCAAAATGAATTGCTCGATGTCGAGCAACACGTGCACTAGGGATTACTTAAAGGATCATTTATTTATAAACAGCTGTTATTATTAAATTATTGAGGGAATAAAAAAAAAGATTAGTAATAAAAAACTAGACTATACTATAGACTTGTGAACGAGCTAAACTTTACAGGGATTGAACGCAGTGAACGAGCTCACCTGAAGGGCAAAATATTTCTCATGTTGGCATTGCGAAGCATGCCGGGTCAGCTAGTATTAATTAATTAAAGATTACGAAGAAATAAGACTTTTTCTCGTGTAGACTTGTATTTATATTATTTTTATACCAGAACTAAGTAATTTGCAAAGTGTAAAAACTTTCGAGCCGCTTTATTTTAATCTGGAAAACTTACGTCTAGTCTCATTTCATTTACGCGTATTATATTTCATTACTTTAGTTTATAATGATTTTATATTAGAGCTTGTATAAAATTTTGTATGACTCATACTTGTTTAAATAGTTTTTATAAATAAACAATTTTTACCTTTAAAATGTTATTTTTATTCTTTGGTATTTTTTTGTGATAGAAAAATTAACCAAGCAGACCACTTATCCTCAAGGATGGGAATTTGATACGGTAATTTTTCAATTGTATAGTACTGTATTAACTGAGTAAACAGCAATTATATAAGTAAAATATTGTATTTATTTTTCATTCCAAAACAGAAAAAAATTTGAATATATATGAACTTAAACGTTTTTCTTTAAAAAGTTACATGATTTACATTACTCTCTATTTGAATCGTGTGTAAATTTATACTAAGGCTCGCTGGTTTTAGATGTGTCATCATTATGTCTGCATTAAATGGATCAACAGACTCAACAGAATCAACAGACTCATGTAGTCTTGTTTTTCATTATTACAGTATAATGACAGTTGCTTGTACATTTACAGTAATCTTATTTTTGTTCAAGCTAATTTAAACGATTTCATTAATCAAAGCTTTGTTCATAATCATAATACAAGATATGGTGAAGACCTGCTTAAACCGAATATTAGAATTGATAAATATCTCAAGAGCTATAAGTATCAAGAAATTCTGCTTTTGAACAAGTTGCCACTTAATGATATTCTATTACCAATAGAAAGAAATTTTTTAATGTTATTGCCAAGTGGCTTAAGAGTAGAGTTTCTCATACAGTGGATGAATCTTAGCACTGTACATACAGACATTCAATATACTGATGTTATGAAGATTTGACAATGCCCTTTGTATATTAAAGGCAAATGAACTTCTTGATTCTCAATTAATCAGCTGCTAAAAAAAATAAGTAACTTTAAACAATTCAAGAATCAAAACGTATTTATGCTAATTGTTTAGTTTTTATTCCATCAATTGTAGATTCAATAGTATAACTCTGAATTATTTTTTCATTCCATTAAAACAAAAATTTATTATAATTATATACGTTTTTGGTATACTGTCCATAATAAACCAAATTCTTTTGAGCTTTTGCTCTTCTACTGCATTTAGACAAATACCTCTTGTTTTTACAATCAGCTGTTTGAAGGGTTGCAAAATAAATTTGTAAGGATTTTTAAATTTCGATCTTTGTAATATGAAGAAATAAGTTGACGTTAAGTAAATGAAATCAGCTAAAATAACAAAGTTTTTTCTTTTATTTGATACAAACTGCATGTAATTCGGTCCAGTAGAAGTCTCAGACAAACTGTCCATAGTAGTGAATAATTTTACTTTTCCCCATGTTTATAAGATAATTTTCTTTTTCATTTTTGACCAATTTAACGTAAATCCTTTTTAAATACTTTAAACCTGGTAATGAAGGACAGAAAAATAGTATAGGAACACTAATATAAGACAAACTATTAGGACACTAGTAGGAACAACTAGTAGGCAAACTAATAAAGGACACAGCGGTTGTGAGGGTTGTTTTGGCACATTCCCCATGTAAATTGGCCCCTCAGAAGAACTATCCAAAGGTGATTTTTACCCTACGGTTTTATATGGATAAAATTGAATATTAGACTGCACAGCGTAAATGCTGTGGAGGAGCACAAGTCCCCTAGTTAGATTAAATTCAATTTTTCCGACTTTTCGTTCATAGCGGCGAAACTACCGATTTTCGTATGTTTGGAAACAGTATCATTGAATTCCTCAGGTGTGAAAACATACTACCCAGACCAATTAATTGTAAGAATCAAGCAAGCGGTTCCTGAGTTATGAATTAAATTGAATTTTTCCGACTTTTCGTTTATAGCGGCGAAACTATCGATTTTCTTATGTTTGGAAACCGTTTCGTTGAATTCCTCAGGTGTGAAAACATACTATTAGACACATTAATTGCAAGAATCGAGCTAGCGGTTCCTGAGATATGAATTAAATTCAATTTTTCCGACTTTTCGTTCATAGCGGCGAAACTATCGATTTTCGTACGTTTAGAAACCGTTTCATTGAATTCCTCAGGTGTGAAAACATACTATTAGACTCATTAATTGTAAGAATCGAGCAAGCGGTTCCTGAGATATGAATTAAATTGAATTTTTCCGACTTTTCTTTCATAGCGGCGAAACTATCGATTTTCGTATGTTTGGAAATCGTTTCATTGAATTCCTCAGGTGTGAAAACATACTATTAGACTCATTACTTGTATGATTCGAGCGAGAAGTTCCTTAGATATGAATTAAATTCAGTTTTCCAACTTTTCGTTCATAGCGGCGAAACTATCGATTTTCGCATGTTTGGAAACCGTTTCATTGAATTCCTCAGGTGTGAAAACATACCATTAGACTCATTAATTGTAAGAATCGAGCTAGCGGTTCCTGAGATATGAATTAAATTGAATTTTTCCGACTTTTCGTTCATAGCAGCGAAACTATCGATTTTCGTACGTTTGGAAACCGTTTCATTGAATTCCTTAGGTGTGAAAACATACTATTAGACACATTAATTGCAAGAATCGAGCTAGCGGTTCCTGAGATATGAATTAAATTGAATTTTTCCGACTTTTCGTTCATAGCGGCGAAACTATCGATTTACGTATGTTTGGAAACCGTTTCATTGAATTCCTCAGGTGTGAAAACATACTATTAGACTCATTAATTGTAAGAATTGAGCTAGCGGTTCCTGAGATATGAATTAAATTGAATTTTTCCGACTTTTCGTTCATAGCAGCGAAACTATCGATTTTCGTATATTTGGAAACCGTTTCATTGAATTCCTCAGGTGTGAAAACATACTATTAGACTCATTAATTGTATGATTCGAGCGAGCGTTTCCTGAGATATGAATAAAATTGAATTTTTCCGACTTTTCTTTCACAGCGGCGAAACTACCGATTTTCGTATGTTTGCATAACCGTTTCATTGAATTCCTCAGGTGTGAAATTTGAATTAAATTGAATTTTTCCGACTTTTCGTTCATAGCGGCGAAACTATCGATTTTCGTATGCTTGGAAACCGTTTCATTGAATTCCTCAGGTGTGAAAACATACTATTAGACTCATTAATTGTAAGAATTGAGCTAGCGGTTCCTGAGATATGAATTAAATTGAATTTTTCCGACTTTTTCGTTCATAGCGGCGAAACTATCGATTTTCGTGTGTTTGGAAACCGTTTCATTGAATTCCTCAGGTGTGAAAACATACTATTAGACTCATTAATTGTATGATTCGAGCGAGCGTTTCCTGAGAAATGAATAAAATTGAATTTTTCCGACTTTTCTTTCATAGCGGCGAAACTATCGATTTTCGTATGTTTGGAAATCGTTTCATTGAATTCCTCAGGTGTGAAAACATACTATTAGACTCATTACTTGTATGATTCGAGCGAGAAGTTCCTTAGATATGAATTAAATTCAGTTTTCCAACTTTTCGTTCATAGCGGCGAAACTATCGATTTTCGCATGTTTGGAAACCGTTTCATTGAATTCCTCAGGTGTGAAAACATACCATTAGACTCATTAATTGTAAGAATCGAGCTAGCGGTTCCTGAGATATGAATTAAATTGAATTTTTCCGACTTTTCGTTCATAGCAGCGAAACTATCGATTTTCGTACGTTTGGAAACCGTTTCATTGAATTCCTTAGGTGTGAAAACATACTATTAGACACATTAATTGCAAGAATCGAGCTAGCGGTTCCTGAGATATGAATTAAATTGAATTTTTCCGACTTTTCGTTCATAGCGGCGAAACTATCGATTTACGTATGTTTGGAAACCGTTTCATTGAATTCCTCAGGTGTGAAAACATACTATTAGACTCATTAATTGTAAGAATTGAGCTAGCGGTTCCTGAGATATGAATTAAATTGAATTTTTCCGACTTTTCGTTCATAGCAGCGAAACTATCGATTTTCGTATATTTGGAAACCGTTTCATTGAATTCCTCAGGTGTGAAAACATACTATTAGACTCATTAATTGTATGATTCGAGCGAGCGTTTCCTGAGATATGAATAAAATTGAATTTTTCCGACTTTTCTTTCACAGCGGCGAAACTACCGATTTTCGTATGTTTGCATAACCGTTTCATTGAATTCCTCAGGTGTGAAATTTGAATTAAATTGAATTTTTCCGACTTTTCGTTCATAGCGGCGAAACTATCGATTTTCGTATGCTTGGAAACCGTTTCATTGAATTCCTCAGGTGTGAAAACATACTATTAGACTCATTAATTGTAAGAATTGAGCTAGCGGTTCCTGAGATATGAATTAAATTGAATTTTTCCGACTTTTTCGTTCATAGCGGCGAAACTATCGATTTTCGTGTGTTTGGAAACCGTTTCATTGAATTCCTCAGGTGTGAAAACATACTATTAGACTCATTAATTGTATGATTCGAGCGAGCGTTTCCTGAGAAATGAATAAAATTGAATTTTTCCGACTTTTCTTTCATAGCGGCGAAACTATCGATTTACGTATGTTTGGAAACCGTTTCATTGAATTCCTCAGGTGTGAAAACATACTATTAGACTCATTAATTGTAAGAATTGAGCTAGCGGTTCCTGAGATATGAATTAAATTGAATTTTTCCGATTTTTCGTTCATAGCAGCGAAACTATCGATTTTCGCATATTTGGAAACCGTTTCATTGAATTCCTCAGGTGTGAAAACATACTATTAGACTCATTAATTGTATGATTCGAGCGAACGTTTCCTGAGATATGAATAAAATTGAATTTTTCCGACTTTTCTTTCATAGCGGCGAAACTACCGATTTTCGTATGTTTGGAAACCGTTTCATTGAATTCCTCAGGTGTGAAATTTGAATTAAATTGAATTTTTCCGACTTTTCGTTCATAGCGGTGAAACTATCGATTTTCGTATGTTTGGAAACCGTTTCATTGAATTCCTCAGGTGTGAAAACATACTATTAGACACATTAATTGCAAGAATCGAGCTAGCGGTTCCTGAGATATGAATTAAATTGAATTTTTCCGACTTTTCGTTCATAGCGGCGAAACTATCGATTTTCGTACGTTTGGAAACCGTTTCATTGAATTCCTCAGGTGTGAAAACATACTATTAGACTCATTAATTGTATGATTCGAGCGAGCGTTTCCTGAGATACGAATTAAATTGAATTTTTCCGACTTTTCGTTCATAGCGGCGAAACTATCGATTTTCGTATGTTTGGAAACCGTTTCATTGAATTCCTCAGGTGTGAAAACATACTATTAGACACATTAATTGCAAGAATCGAGCTAGCGGTTCCTGAGATATGAATTAAATTGAATTTTTCCGACTTTTCGTTCATAGCGGCGAAACTATCGATTTACGTATGTTTGGAAACCGTTTCATTGAATTCCTCAGGTGTGAAAACATACTATTAGACTCATTAATTGTAAGAATTGAGCTAGCGGTTCCTGAGATATGAATTAAATTGAATTTTTCCGACTTTTCGTTCATAGCAGCGAAACTATCGATTTTCGTATGTTTGGAAACCGTTTCATTGAATTCCTCAGGTGTGAAATTTGAATTAAATTGAATTTTTCCGACTTTTCGTTCATAGCGGGGAAACTATCGATTTTCGTATGTTTGGAAACCGTTTCATTGAATTCCTCAGGTGTGAAAACATACTATTAGACTCATTAATTGCAAGAATCGGTCTAGCGGTTCCTGAGATATGAATTAAATTCAATTTTTCCGACTTTTCTTTCATAGCGGCGAAACTACCGATTTTCGTACGTTTGGAAACCGTTTCATTGAATTCCTCAGGTGTGAAAACATACTATTAGACTCATTAATTGTAAGAATTGAGCTAGCGGTTCCTGAGATATGAATTAAATTGAATTTTTCCGACTTTTTCGTTCATAGCGGCGAAACTATCGATTTTCGTGTGTTTGGAAACCGTTTCATTGAATTCCTCAGGTGTGAAAACATACTATTAGACTCATTAATTGTATGATTCGAGCGAGCGTTTCCTGAGAAATGAATAAAATTGAATTTTTCCGACTTTTCTTTCATAGCGGCGAAACTATCGATTTTCGTATGTTTGGAAATCGTTTCATTGAATTCCTCAGGTGTGAAAACATACTATTAGACTCATTACTTGTATGATTCGAGCGAGAAGTTCCTTAGATATGAATTAAATTCAGTTTTCCAACTTTTCGTTCATAGCGGCGAAACTATCGATTTTCGCATGTTTGGAAACCGTTTCATTGAATTCCTCAGGTGTGAAAACAAACCATTAGACTCATTAATTGTAAGAATCGAGCTAGCGGTTCCTGAGATATGAATTAAATTGAATTTTTCCGACTTTTCGTTCATAGCAGCGAAACTATCGATTTTCGTACGTTTGGAAACCGTTTCATTGAATTCCTTAGGTGTGAAAACATACTATTAGACACATTAATTGCAAGAATCGAGCTAGCGGTTCCTGAGATATGAATTAAATTGAATTTTTCCGACTTTTCGTTCATAGCGGCGAAACTATCGATTTACGTATGTTTGGAAACCGTTTCATTGAATTCCTCAGGTGTGAAAACATACTATTAGACTCATTAATTGTAAGAATTGAGCTAGCGGTTCCTGAGATATGAATTAAATTGAATTTTTCCGACTTTTCGTTCATAGCAGCGAAACTATCGATTTTCGTATATTTGGAAACCGTTTCATTGAATTCCTCAGGTGTGAAAACATACTATTAGACTCATTAATTGTATGATTCGAGCGAGCGTTTCCTGAGATATGAATAAAATTGAATTTTTCCGACTTTTCTTTCACAGCGGCGAAACTACCGATTTTCGTATGTTTGCATAACCGTTTCATTGAATTCCTCAGGTGTGAAATTTGAATTAAATTGAATTTTTCCGACTTTTCGTTCATAGCGGCGAAACTATCGATTTTCGTATGCTTGGAAACCGTTTCATTGAATTCCTCAGGTGTGAAAACATACTATTAGACTCATTAATTGTAAGAATTGAGCTAGCGGTTCCTGAGATATGAATTAAATTGAATTTTTCCGACTTTTTCGTTCATAGCGGCGAAACTATCGATTTTCGTGTGTTTGGAAACCGTTTCATTGAATTCCTCAGGTGTGAAAACATACTATTAGACTCATTAATTGTATGATTCGAGCGAGCGTTTCCTGAGAAATGAATAAAATTGAATTTTTCCGACTTTTCTTTCATAGCGGCGAAACTATCGATTTACGTATGTTTGGAAACCGTTTCATTGAATTCCTCAGGTGTGAAAACATACTATTAGACTCATTAATTGTAAGAATTGAGCTAGCGGTTCCTGAGATATGAATTAAATTGAATTTTTCCGACTTTTCGTTCATAGCAGCGAAACTATCGATTTTCGCATATTTGGAAACCGTTTCATTGAATTCCTCAGGTGTGAAAACATACTATTAGACTCATTAATTGTATGATTCGAGCGAACGTTTCCTGAGATATGAATAAAATTGAATTTTTCCGACTTTTCTTTCATAGCGGCGAAACTACCGATTTTCGTATGTTTGGAAACCGTTTCATTGAATTCCTCAGGTGTGAAATTTGAATTAAATTGAATTTTTCCGACTTTTCGTTCATAGCGGTGAAACTATCGATTTTCGTATGTTTGGAAACCGTTTCATTGAATTCCTCAGGTGTGAAAACATACTATTAGACACATTAATTGCAAGAATCGAGCTAGCGGTTCCTGAGATATGAATTAAATTGAATTTTTCCGACTTTTCGTTCATAGCGGCGAAACTATCGATTTTCGTACGTTTGGAAACCGTTTCATTGAATTCCTCAGGTGTGAAAACATACTATTAGACTCATTAATTGTATGATTCGAGCGAGCGTTTCCTGAGATACGAATTAAATTGAATTTTTCCGACTTTTCGTTCATAGCGGCGAAACTATCGATTTTCGTATGTTTGGAAACCGTTTCATTGAATTCCTCAGGTGTGAAAACATACTATTAGACACATTAATTGCAAGAATCGAGCTAGCGGTTCCTGAGATATGAATTAAATTGAATTTTTCCGACTTTTCGTTCATAGCGGCGAAACTATCGATTTACGTATGTTTGGAAACCGTTTCATTGAATTCCTCAGGTGTGAAAACATACTATTAGACTCATTAATTGTAAGAATTGAGCTAGCGGTTCCTGAGATATGAATTAAATTGAATTTTTCCGACTTTTCGTTCATAGCAGCGAAACTATCGATTTTCGTATGTTTGGAAACCGTTTCATTGAATTCCTCAGGTGTGAAATTTGAATTAAATTGAATTTTTCCGACTTTTCGTTCATAGCGGGGAAACTATCGATTTTCGTATGTTTGGAAACCGTTTCATTGAATTCCTCAGGTGTGAAAACATACTATTAGACTCATTAATTGCAAGAATCGGTCTAGCGGTTCCTGAGATATGAATTAAATTCAATTTTTCCGACTTTTCTTTCATAGCGGCGAAACTACCGATTTTCGTACGTTTGGAAACCGTTTCATTGAATTCCTCAGGTGTGAAAACATACTATTAGACTCATTAATTGTAAGAATTGAGCTAGCGGTTCCTGAGATATGAATTAAATTGAATTTTTCCGACTTTTCGTTCATAGCGGTGAAACTATCGATTTTCGTATGTTTGGAAACCGTTTCATTGAATTCCTCAGGTGTGAAAACATACTATTAGACACATTAATTGCAAGAATCGAGCTAGCGGTTCCTGAGATATGAATTAAATTGAATTTTTCCGACTTTTCGTTCATAGCGGCGAAACTATCGATTTTCGTACGTTTGGAAACCGTTTCATTGAATTCCTCAGGTGTGAAAACATACTATTAGACTCATTAATTGTATGATTCGAGCGAGCGTTTCCTGAGATACGAATTAAATTGAATTTTTCCGACTTTTCGTTCATAGCGGCGAAACTATCGATTTTCGTATGTTTGGAAACCGTTTCATTGAATTCCTCAGGTGTGAAAACATACTATTAGACACATTAATTGCAAGAATCGAGCTAGCGGTTCCTGAGATATGAATTAAATTGAATTTTTCCGACTTTTCGTTCATAGCGGCGAAACTATCGATTTACGTATGTTTGGAAACCGTTTCATTGAATTCCTCAGGTGTGAAAACATACTATTAGACTCATTAATTGTAAGAATTGAGCTAGCGGTTCCTGAGATATGAATTAAATTGAATTTTTCCGACTTTTCGTTCATAGCAGCGAAACTATCGATTTTCGTATGTTTGGAAACCGTTTCATTGAATTCCTCAGGTGTGAAATTTGAATTAAATTGAATTTTTCCGACTTTTCGTTCATAGCGGGGAAACTATCGATTTTCGTATGTTTGGAAACCGTTTCATTGAATTCCTCAGGTGTGAAAACATACTATTAGACTCATTAATTGCAAGAATCGGTCTAGCGGTTCCTGAGATATGAATTAAATTCAATTTTTCCGACTTTTCTTTCATAGCGGCGAAACTACCGATTTTCGTACGTTTGGAAACCGTTTCATTGAATTCCTCAGGTGTGAAAACATACTATTAGACTCATTAATTGTAAGAATTGAGCTAGCGGTTCCTGAGATATGAATTAAATTGAATTTTTCCGACTTTTTCGTTCATAGCGGCGAAACTATCGATTTTCGTGTGTTTGGAAACCGTTTCATTGAATTCCTCAGGTGTGAAAACATACTATTAGACTCATTAATTGTATGATTCGAGCGAGCGTTTCCTGAGAAATGAATAAAATTGAATTTTTCCGACTTTTCTTTCATAGCGGCGAAACTATCGATTTACGTACGTTTGGAAACCGTTTCATTGAATTCCTCAGGTGTGAAAACATACTATTAGACTCATTAATTGTATGATTCGAGCGAGCGTTTCCTGAGATACGAATTAAATTGAATTTTTCCGACTTTTCGTTCATAGCGGCGAAACTATCGATTTTCGTATGTTTGGAAACCGTTTCATTGAATTCCTCAGGTGTGAAAACATACTATTAGACACATTAATTGCAAGAATCGAGCTAGCGGTTCCTGAGATATGAATTAAATTGAATTTTTCCGACTTTTCGTTCATAGCGGCGAAACTATCGATTTACGTATGTTTGGAAACCGTTTCATTGAATTCCTCAGGTGTGAAAACATACTATTAGACTCATTAATTGTAAGAATTGAGCTAGCGGTTCCTGAGATATGAATTAAATTGAATTTTTCCGACTTTTCGTTCATAGCAGCGAAACTATCGATTTTCGTATGTTTGGAAACCGTTTCATTGAATTCCTCAGGTGTGAAATTTGAATTAAATTGAATTTTTCCGACTTTTCGTTCATAGCGGGGAAACTATCGATTTTCGTATGTTTGGAAACCGTTTCATTGAATTCCTCAGGTGTGAAAACATACTATTAGACTCATTAATTGCAAGAATCGGTCTAGCGGTTCCTGAGATATGAATTAAATTCAATTTTTCCGACTTTTCTTTCATAGCGGCGAAACTACCGATTTTCGTACGTTTGGAAACCGTTTCATTGAATTCCTCAGGTGTGAAAACATACTATTAGACTCATTAATTGTAAGAATTGAGCTAGCGGTTCCTGAGATATGAATTAAATTGAATTTTTCCGACTTTTTCGTTCATAGCGGCGAAACTATCGATTTTCGTGTGTTTGGAAACCGTTTCATTGAATTCCTCAGGTGTGAAAACATACTATTAGACTCATTAATTGTATGATTCGAGCGAGCGTTTCCTGAGAAATGAATAAAATTGAATTTTTCCGACTTTTCTTTCATAGCGGCGAAACTATCGATTTACGTATGTTTGGAAACCGTTTCATTGAATTCCTCAGGTGTGAAAACATACTATTAGACTCATTAATTGTAAGAATTGAGCTAGCGGTTCCTGAGATATGAATTAAATTGAATTTTTCCGACTTTTCGTTCATAGCAGCGAAACTATCGATTTTCGCATATTTGGAAACCGTTTCATTGAATTCCTCAGGTGTGAAAACATACTATTAGACTCATTAATTGTATGATTCGAGCGAACGTTTCCTGAGATATGAATAAAATTGAATTTTTCCGACTTTTCTTTCATAGCGGCGAAACTACCGATTTTCGTATGTTTGGAAACCGTTTCATTGAATTCCTCAGGTGTGAAATTTGAATTAAATTGAATTTTTCCGACTTTTCGTTCATAGCGGTGAAACTATCGATTTTCGTATGTTTGGAAACCGTTTCATTGAATTCCTCAGGTGTGAAAACATACTATTAGACACATTAATTGCAAGAATCGAGCTAGCGGTTCCTGAGATATGAATTAAATTGAATTTTTCCGACTTTTCGTTCATAGCGGCGAAACTATCGATTTTCGTACGTTTGGAAACCGTTTCATTGAATTCCTCAGGTGTGAAAACATACTATTAGACTCATTAATTGTATGATTCGAGCGAGCGTTTCCTGAGATACGAATTAAATTGAATTTTTCCGACTTTTCGTTCATAGCGGCGAAACTATCGATTTTCGTATGTTTGGAAACCGTTTCATTGAATTCCTCAGGTGTGAAAACATACTATTAGACACATTAATTGCAAGAATCGAGCTAGCGGTTCCTGAGATATGAATTAAATTGAATTTTTCCGACTTTTCGTTCATAGCGGCGAAACTATCGATTTACGTATGTTTGGAAACCGTTTCATTGAATTCCTCAGGTGTGAAAACATACTATTAGACTCATTAATTGTAAGAATTGAGCTAGCGGTTCCTGAGATATGAATTAAATTGAATTTTTCCGACTTTTCGTTCATAGCAGCGAAACTATCGATTTTCGTATGTTTGGAAACCGTTTCATTGAATTCCTCAGGTGTGAAATTTGAATTAAATTGAATTTTTCCGACTTTTCGTTCATAGCGGGGAAACTATCGATTTTCGTATGTTTGGAAACCGTTTCATTGAATTCCTCAGGTGTGAAAACATACTATTAGACTCATTAATTGCAAGAATCGGTCTAGCGGTTCCTGAGATATGAATTAAATTCAATTTTTCCGACTTTTCTTTCATAGCGGCGAAACTACCGATTTTCGTACGTTTGGAAACCGTTTCATTGAATTCCTCAGGTGTGAAAACATACTATTAGACTCATTAATTGTAAGAATTGAGCTAGCGGTTCCTGAGATCTGAATTAAATTGAATTTTTCCGACTTTTCGTTCATAGCGGCGAAACTATCGATTTTCGTGTGTTTGGAAACCGTTTCATTGAATTCCTCAGGTGTGAAAACATACCATTAGACTCATTAATTGTAAGAATCGAGCTAGCGGTTCCTGAGATATGAATTAAATTGAATTTTTCCGACTTTTCGTTCATAGCAGCGAAACTATCGATTTTCTTATGTATGGAAACCGTTTCATTGAATTCCTCAGGTGTGAAAACATACTATTAGACTCATTAATTGTATGATTCGAGCGAGCGTTTCCTGAGATACGAATTAAATTGAATTTTTCCGACTTTTCGTTCATAGCGGCGAAACTATCGATTTTCGTACGTTTGGAAACCGTTTCATTGAATTCCTCAGGTGTGAAAACATACTATTAGACACATTAATTGCAAGAATCGAGCTAGCGGTTCCTGAGATATGAATTAAATTCAATTTTTCCGACTTTTCGTTCATAGCGGCGAAACTACCGATTTTCGTACGTTTGGAAACCGTTTCATTGAATTCCTCAGGTGTGAAAACATACTATTAGACTCATTAATTGTAAGAATAGAGTTAGCGGTTCCTGAGATATGAATTAAATTCAATTTTTCCGACTTTTCGTTCATAGCGGCGAAACTATCGATTTACGTATGTTTGGAAACCGTTTCATTGAATTCCTCAGGTGTGAAAACATACTATTAGACTCATTAATTGTAAGAATTGAGCTAGCGGTTCCTGAGATATGAATTAAATTGAATTTTTCCGACTTTTCGTTCATAGCGGCGAAACTATCGATTTTCGTGTGTTTGGAAACCGTTTCATTGAATTCCTCAGGTGTGAAAACATACCATTAGACTCATTAATTGTAAGAATCGAGCTAGCGGTTCGTGAGATATGAATTAAATTGAATTTTTCCGACTTTTCGTTCATAGCAGCGAAACTATCGATTTTCTTATGTATGGAAACCGTTTCATTGAATTCCTCAGGTGTGAAAACATACTATTAGTCTCATTAATTGTATGATTCGAGCGAGCGTTTCCTGAGATACGAATTAAATTGAATTTTTCCGACTTTTCGTTCATAGCGGCGAAACTATCGATTTTCGTATGTTTGGAAACCGTTTCATTGAATTCCTCAGGTGTGAAAACATACTATTAGACACATTAATTGCAAGAATCGAGCTAGCGGTTCCTGAGATATGAATTAAATTCAATTTTTCCGACTTTTCGTTCATAGCGGCGAAACTACCGATTTTCGTACGTTTGGAAACCGTTTCATTGAATTCCTCAGGTGTGAAAACATACTATTAGACACATTAATTGTAAGAATAGAGTTAGCGGTTCCTGAGATATGAATTAAATTCAATTTTTCCGACTTTTCGTTCATAGCGGCGAAACTATCGATTTACGTAGGTTTGGAAACCGTTTCATTGAATTCCTCAGGAGTGAAAACATACTATTAGACTCATTAATTGCAAGAATCGAGCTAGCGGTTCCTGAGATATGAATTAAATTCAATTTTTCCGACTTTTCGTTCATAGCGGCGAAACTATCGATTTACGTATTTTTGGAACCAGTATCATTGAATTACTCAGGTGTGAAAACATACTATTAGACTCAATAATTGTAAGAATCGAGCTAGCGGTTCCTGAGTTATGAATTAAATTGAATTTTTCCGACTTTTCGTTCATAGCGGCGAAACTATCGAATTTAGTATGTTTGGAACCAGTATCATTGAATTCCTGTTGCGCCATTTTACCCATAATAAACTCGCTTTTCTCCCTAGAGATAAAAATTACTATTTATACAGGGATTTTCAATTTACATAAAATAACCATATCAATCGTGAAACGCAAATGAGCACAGAAACCCCGCTTTTCGCCATAGTGATAAAAATTACTATTTACAGGGATTTTCCCACAATTTAAATAACAACATACCGTACTTAACATTTATTTTTAATTTTAAATGAATTAGTAACAACGTGGCAGCAAAAGATGGGGAACAGGGCGACCATCGGCTCACCTCGACCCTTCCCCTCCGAGGGTCGACGGTAATCCGCAGTGGAATGTCCTGACCATCGGCGCAGCTCGACTTCTCCCGCAAACTATAATTCCTTTTGGAAATTGAATTTATTATTTTACATTTTCAACAATATAATTGATCAAATGTCGTAACGTCTATCTTCACTTCCATGATGTAAGTAAAAATTAGTTGTTTATAATAGAATACTGTACTACTATCTCCTATGATCGGATTGTTTTTTGAAGAATCACATTATAAACTAAATAATATTCACAGATAATTGAGTTTTTGTTTTTAATTTAGAATCTTGTCTGAGATCAGGTACTGGTCCAAGACTGATTGACACTTTCTTCTTTTCATTTTTCTACCTAGCCTAGCACAATTTTGTCTCTCTACCAAGAACCATAGTTAAACCTATCGATCTGAATATAGAACTGCAGTCCGCCATCTTGATTCTAACCAGTCGGTCTGAAGATGGCGTCATGGAACGCCGAAATATATTACCTGTATGTTAATGTAATGAAATAAAGTGTTGTATGACGAAAATTGTGTTTTTAATTTAATAATATAATTGACAAAGATAGTTACAAAAAGCATAATTGAAACCTCTACAGTCTACACAATCGTAATTGATCATGAATCAGACAAATAACTGTAGCAGATATGTTACTAAACAAAAAAAACTGCTAAATAAATAAGCAGTATAAGAAAAAGTAATGACAGCAGAATGACGAATGATTGTACAATTCAAACAATCTTCAAGCACGTGTTTACTAAACTATGTTAAATTGAAACAAATATGTCCATAGTTTACTTTAACCTTCTAGCCCCTCAAATTGAGTAAAATTAACGTTGGTCGTGTGTGCGTAACTCGGCTTAAACTCGTCAAATTTAAACGATTTATATCTCAAACGTAAGACCGTATTTCACTGAGGTTCTTAGACCATAAAAACCATGCACCTCATTTGGAACTCTACAAAAAGCAATCTTAAAACATGACTCCAAAAAGAAACTCCCATATGAGGAATGCATGTGGAAGAATATCTTTTGCGTATAAGTTGAGTTATGCGAAAGGTGAAAGTATGCTGATGTTGTTTGCGTCATCTTCATGTGAATACCTTTAATTTTTAACATAAAACTTTCAGATCGGTCAAATATAACTGCCGGATGGACTCGGAAACGAGTTTATGAATTCTTTCAATCTAAAATATATTATTTGTTAATATTGGGGTTTAGTAACTTACTTTTGGTTTGTTTGTAAATACTCATCCTCATTATAATTTATTATTTTACAAAAGCTGGTTCTATAAGATCTCTTTGTCCAGATTCCATCTGCTACTACGGTCAGCAACAGAACGCCCTCTTTGTCAATACCTCCACGATCCCTTGCAAGACTTATTTCTTCTTCAGCAGCCTTTTCATTTCTGATAGCGCTGTTAACTGCCATCAGTTTGCTACTTTTTTATTGGTGGTTTGGTAATAAGCAAAGAAATTTTCTTGTTCTTAAGCTCATTTCATTTGTCTTACACGAAACTATATATAAAGCACGATTTTGTATTGTTTTCAAAAACTCAATTACAAGATTACTTTCCCTGCTAACTTTTGCAAAGGCAATATTTAGGTAAGCTATACAGAAGCAGAATTGTATGTTACGAGAGTAAAACATTTAAGGGAGCTTCATCCTTTGATAATATAGATTAATAGGTTACAACTAACTGTGGATGTTGCCTAACGGGCTTCTGTTCGAATCCAGCTTTCCGCTGGTTTCCTTTCAAACCGACTAAATCTTTCGCCTTAAAAAATATTGGACATGATTCACGGGCTGAAAATGTACCTCTTTTCGGTCTGTTTCTCGGTATAAAAATTTTACCATGATTATTAATAAAATTGCTCACTAAGTCTTAATTTATCATAAAAATATTTACATCATCTTCTACTAATACCTCACCTCTTTCTGTTAATTTAATGTTCTGTAAATTACCTCTAAACAGCTCAAAATCTGACACTGATTTATTGGGCTCAGGCAATACATTATTTATTACCCTATTTGATTACCATTTAACGATTGATCCAATTTTTCCAATATGCCCTATTACAAAACTATGAACAGAGACGAATATTTTAACTCCTCAAACGTTCAAATTGGTCCAGAAATAAGTGAAAAGTTGTGTTCAAAAAAACTGCTTCACGTATTACCGTATATAGATAGGTACATAGATATATAGATGCAGAGATACATATATTGATAGATGGATATTTATTTGTCGTAGAATAGGATGCAGAAAACCGGGTGACATTATCTCAGTTCGTTTGTGCACGAGAGCTGAAGGAAGCGAGTGGTGCGTACAGAGTAGATATAACGGACCCGTAGAGTAAGTGGACCTCTTTTCCAATATATAACGTATTTAATATAAAACGGCTCATAGAGCCTATGGCCCTATTTTATAATTTTATTTAATATTAATTGGAGAAGGTTCATAGACTCTATGGCCCTATTTTATAATTTTATTTAATATTATTTTGAAAAGGTTCATAGACTCTATGAGCCAGTAGATGCTTTGGACCCATATACTTAATTTAAATGGGTTCATAGGCTCTATGACCCTCTTAAAAATTATTAAATATTACTAGGGTTCATAGAGCCTATGATCGGTAGAGTAAGTGGCCCCATGTTATATTTGATTTAATATTAAGAAGGGCCATAGAGTCTATGAACCAGTAGAGCAAATGGACCTCCTTATATATTAAATATTATTAAAATGGGGCCATAGAGCCTATGATCGGTAGAGTAAACGGGCTGTCCCCTTTTATGGAGGTGATACAGTAGGAACCTCCTACTGTTCCTACTTAAAACTGCGATGTAAAGTTAAAACTGATGTATATTTGGTATATTTGATAACTGATGTATAACTGCAGTATATTTGGCAGATTAAAGTAAATTACAAACACTTTACATGAAAAAATGTTAAGGATTTCGTGTTTTTTAAAACCTTTTTAGGCCTCAACTTTGATGGAAATTGCCCACTGGCTTTTACTGTAGTTAGATTTAGTTGAGGTCATATGTAGTCTACTAAAGTTCAGGCACATATCTGCCATAATAGTAAATAAACAATATTAAAATAGCATATTTTTTTTTAAATGAATTTAGAAATTTTGAAAGGACACCCCTTTTAAGGGTGAAGGGAGTGAGATATGGCAAAACTACACCGGAATAACTTATATAGAGCGGCTGATTTGTCCGCTCTGACGCCATGAATTTTCCCTCAGATTTTAGGTAGGACCTCTCGTTCTAAAGTTACGACCTGCAATGTCGTGGTTTTACAATTATTTAGGACTGAAATTAGATTAAAACTGGCCAATGGCTGCTACTATAGTATGACCTAGTCAAGGTCATAATATGTACTAAATTTTAGACGTCCATGTGCCAACAATAGTGAATAAAAATATTGAAATAGCTTAATTATTGTGAAAGAATTGTGAAATTTGAAAGTACGCCCCTTGTCTAGCTCAGTCCGCCGAGCTGATAAGAGCTCCTCATATCGCTCCGTCTGTGCCGCGTGCCTGCACGCGTTGTTCCTGTTTGTGCGCGCCTATCAGCCCACGTGTTACGGTGTTTTTATTAAATTTATATGATTAAAAGTATTATTTCTGTGTAGAAAATGCCGTCTAACTGTGACATCTGCAGTTTACCGTGTGTCAATGACGAAAATGACCAAATAATTAAGTGTTCCGGTACGTGCGAGAAGAAATTTCACTCCAAATGTATTCAAGCCGACTTCGTGGGGGCCAAGACCCGGTCCTTCAGAGACTGGAAATGCAAAAACTGTCGTTCTACAAGCAACCAGAGGAGCTCATCGACTTCGGAGACGACAAGCGAATTTCTCAGAGCTCTAGCAGATTTCAAGGACCAGGTTTTTCAACAGTTCAGAGAGGCTAGAGACGAGATAAGTAGTTTGTCACAAGCAGTACAATTTGCATCTGATAAAATGGATGAATCAAACGAGTTGATGAAGGAAATAAGAAGTGAGTTAGCTACGGTTAAAAAAGAAAACGAAGAACTACGTAAAATGAATGCCTGTCTCTCCATCGAGGTTTCAACGCTCAAGGACAAGGTTCGTTCGCTTGAGCAATATTCAAGAAAAAACAACGTCGAGATCAGCGGAGTACCTGAAACGCCGAAAGAGAACGTCTACAAACTGGTGAAAGATGTCGGGACTGCACTGGGGATTGAGATTCAAGACAGCGAGATTTCTACTGCTCATCGGGTTCCGTCTTTTAAGAAGGATCGTCCACCGTCTATCATTGTCCAGTTCTCAAGGAGGTTAACTCGAGACAACATGATCGACAAATTTAGGAATAAGAAGACGGTGAAGGCCCAAGAGATCAACCCCGTGTTTCCAGATCAGAAGGTGTATATAAACGAACATTTATCGCCAGAGAACAAGTTTTATCTCAAAAATCTGAAGGAGAAATGTAAAGAAATCGGCTACGAGTACGCCTGGTGTCGGGATGGAAAATTCTTCGTACGGAAGTGCCAAGGAGAACGAGTGCGCCGAATCGACAATTTCCAGGAACTAAGCAAACTGAAATAAATTGTAAGTCACTGCCGTTTTTTGTTGTTTTGTTACGTTTCATAGATTTTATTGTTATGTTATTTATTGTTATGTTTTTGCAGATTATTTATTTATTTATTTTGATAGTATTTATTAATTATTTATCGTTAGAGTTTATTTTTAGACTATTGTTATATTATTTATTACAATTGTTAAATTGATTTTCATTTGCAATATTGAGCAGTTGCGTTAACAAATCTTATATGAACTTAAATAATTCACCACAGATTTTAAATTCAGATTTTAATATTTTTTTCGGTTCTGGAAATGATTTAAATAGCTACAATTTTATTTATGCTAACATCAGAAGCATGAGAAAAAATTTCAATACTTTCTTAGTAGAATTAAGTAGTATTAGACGTAAAATTCATTTCATTGTTTTAAGTGAGATTTGGATAAACAGTGATGAGGTTAATTTATATAATATACCTGGGTATAAAACGTTTGTTAGGCCTAACTGTAACAATTCATATAGAGCTGGAGGTGTTTTGTGTTTTGTCGACAATGCAATAGACTGTAAACAGATTAATACACCTTTTGTAATGACTACAGTAGATACTCTTTTATTAGATATTAAATTAACCAATTCGTATTTCAAATTGTTTTGTTTATACAGATTGCATAGTGCATCAGAAAATTCTTTTATCAATGAAATGTCACAAGTAATACCTGAAATAAATAATAATGTTGTGTATATTGGAGACATAAATATTAATTTGCTCGAAATGAATGCAACAACACATAGTTATAATAGTTTAATGAACAACAATGGTTATTTGTCTTTGATAAGTACTCCTACTAGAATAACAAAAAATTCAAAAACCCTTATTGATCACATTTTTATTAAAAATAGATGTATAAATCTCTTTGAAAGCGCGGTTTTTGCATGACCGAGGTATTACTGACCACTGTCTTTTAGGACTCAAATTTCATAAATCTCCTAGTGTAAATCAGAGTAATAACTTAGTATGTGAGCATGGTAGAACAATAACTGATTTAGATTTACTCAAGGTTAATATAAAAAAGGTTGACTGGAGTAATGTTTTTTCAGAAGATGATGTTAATATTAGTTATAATAAGTTCCAAGAAATTCTAGAAAATGTTATTAATAATAGTAATAGATCAGTAGTTACGGACAACAAACTAAGAAAAGCAAAGAGTTTAAGTCCTTGGATTACGTTAAATATAATTAAGAAAATTGAGAAGAGAAAGAAACTTTATAAAACTTCCAAAAGACGGCCTTACGATACTGCTTTTATTGACTATTTTAATAAATTTTGCCATAACTTAAAATTAGAAATTGATTCTACAAAGAACAATTTTTATTCACGAAAGTTAGAAAATTGTAAAGGTGACACTTCCCAACAGTGGAAAATAATTAATGAGCTAACCGGAAGTAGCAAAAATAATTCTATTGACCGTATCGAGCTTGCAAATGGAACCACGATAACCGAGCCGAGCGATATCGCCCAACAAATCAACAGTCACCTTATCTCCGTACAGTCTACCCAACATAGTACAGTCCCGTCAGAAACACTTCCTACTCCTATATGCCAAATGTCCTTCTTCATTACACCTACCTCTGAGGAAGAAGTCAAATCAGTTATTCGTAATTTAAAAAACAAAAAATCCACAGGCTTTGATAAATTTACTGTTTGTCTATTAAAACACATAGCTGATGATATTGCCCACGTTCTAGTTTATTTGATTAATAAAAGTTTCAGTAAAGGCATATTTCCTGAGAAACTAAAATTAAGTTCTGTTGTACCTATTTTGAAAAAAATAAACTCATATAAATTAGATAATATAAGACCAATTAGCTTGCTTTCAGTTTTTTCCAAAGTGTTTGAAAAAGTAATGATGTTAAGATTAGACAAGTTTTTAAAAGCATGTAATTTTTTCAGTAATAAACAGTTTGGTTTCATTAAAGGCAAATCAACTGAGAGTGCTTTAATCACAGTAACTGAGTATATTTTCAATGGATTAAATTCAAAATTAAAAAGTACTGGTCTTTTTATTGATTTCAAAAAAGCTTTTGACATGGTCGACCATGAAATTCTTATCAGAAAATTAGAGAATGCTGGTATCAGAGGAGTGGCGCTAAATTGGTTTAAGAGTTTTATTACTGGTAGGAGACAACAAGTAAAAATAAAAAATGTTTTAAGTGACCCACTCACAGTTCAGACAGGAGTTCCGCAAGGATCAATGACCTCTGGGACCCTGTTCCTCATTTTTATTAACGATTTATTGCAACTCGACTTTTTTGGAAATATAAATGCTTTTGCTGACGACATAGCACTTTTTTATTCACATGAAAATGTAAGTACTTTGGGAGAAGCAATAAATAGGGATCTTGTTTTACTCAGGAAATGGTGTTTACTAAACAGAATGCAAGTAAATGTTAGCAAGACAAAATTTATAAATTTTGATTTAACTGGTTTTGACATTCCCTCTCCTGTGACCTTCCACTCAACAACCTGCAATTTTCAAACCTGCACTTGTCAACCTCTTGAAAAAGTACAAAGTCTCAAATATTTAGGTGTATTACTGGATGAAAAGCTCTCTTTTGAAGCTCACATATTAGATTTACATTCAAAATTAAAATCACAAATAAGAAAGTTTTATTTTTTGAAAAATTTTTGTAATACTGAACTTCTGCGAACTCTATATTTTGCCCTAATAAATTCAAGACTACAGTATGCTTTGGCATGCTGGGGAGGTGCTTACAAATCTTTAATAGAAAGATTAAGAACAACACAAAATTTCTTTTTGCGTATAATTCTAAATAAACCAAGAAGAACGAGTTCATTTCCTTTGTTTCAGCAGTTAAAAATTTTACCCATCCAACATTTGTTTGTATTTAAAGTTTTAAGATTATTTTTCATTCGAAGTGGAAACAGAGAAAACTGGAGGGCATGTCATCTTTATAACACAAGAAGTATCACTAGTAAATTTTTTAAGTTGCCTAAAGTCAATAAGACAGTATTCAGACACTCTTTCCAATATTTCGGCCCAAAATATTATAATCAATTGCCACTTTATATAAAAAACGCCAGATCACTTAAACACTTTTGTAAATTAATTACCATCTGGCTTTTTTCGAAGGAAAATGTTTACTATTTAAGTGACATCCTCACTTAGATACGTGTAGTTACATTTTTATATATTTTTTATTTATTTGGTCATTGTTATCGTTTATTGTTATTCTATCGTAAATGTTTATCTTTTGTTATTAATGATCTTTCATTTATTATTTATTAGCAAAATATCCAGTGGCACGGTCGTGTCACGTCGCCAAGTCCCACCCAACCAAACAGACGACGCGTGCCTATATAGACACGAAGCAGAATACGGCCAATTTTCACTTCTCAAAGGGGCACAAAAAAGCAGCAATTAACAATTTTTTCGTTTCCATCCGTTTAACTGGGTCAATGAACACTAAAAATCACCAAGGTTACTTTTAAAACCCTCAGTGAAGTAAAATATATGCGTTCAAAATTAGCCTAAAAAAGTCAGAAATGTGGTTTCCTACGCACAACAAACTATTTTAATTTTTTAAGCAAAGCTACAGCCTTTATCACAGATGGGAATCACACAAAACTTTGCAGGAATCTTCGTATTTGTACATAGTACAAACCTTTGTGTACAAAGATCAAGTTTATTCACTTAAACATCACAAAATAAAACAAATATGAGATTTATTAAAGCACTTTGTTTACATTTTGATGTGTTTTAGTAAAATATAAAACTCACAAAATAACATTTAAAAACACTTTATTTAAGTAAGTCAGAATAAGTCATTTTTAAAACAGTGTCTCTCAATGTAAACAAACAAACAATGAATAAAACAATATGATGACAACAAAATTAAAACATATGTTTTTCTTTTTAAATTTGAAATGCAACATACACAACACGCCCCCTTTTTTTTTAAAGATCAAGTCGTTTAGGCAGATATTTTTTTCTGCAAGACAATCTTCGTTCTTCAATTAGCGTCTGACGGTGAGTGGGCCTAGGATAGCAATGCGGAGAAACATTCTGGTGTTCATTTGTTGTCTTAAGCTTCTTGAGATGAATACTGTTTCTTCGCATTACTTTTTCATCCTTATCTAGCTTGACCAAATAAGATCTTGGTTGGTTGAGTTTGTTTAATACTACTCCTTTCTCCCATACAGAATTGTTTATGTTTTGTATCAAGACCTTTTCTCCTTTTTCATAGGTTGCTTCATTTTTCCTTGCGCGCTGATCATAATAAACCTTTTGTTTATGCTGATTGCTGATCATTTTCTCATGTGCATTGCTGTTACGTATATTTGAAAATTTTAATAACTCATTCTGTACTGGAAGTTTGGTTCTTAGATTCCTATTCATTAACAGCTGTGCTGGTGAAACATTCAAGCCAGCCAATGGAGTGTTTCTATAATTCAATAAGAATAACTGTATTTCCTTCCTTTCTTCCCAAGATTTTCTCAACATCATTTTAGCAAGGCCAACTCCTTTTTCCGCTAACCCGTTGCTTTTTGGATGATGAGGACTTGAAGTGTAAATTTTAAAATTCCATTCCTCAGCAAATCTTTTAAATTCGTAACTGTTAAACGGCATATTGTCCGCAACAACTATGGCTGGTATTCCATAGTGAGAAAAGATTTCCTTCAACTTTACAATAATCTCTGATTTTTAAGGGGATTCTCCTAGCAGAACAAATTTTTGGCTCTGCATTTGGACTAAGTTTTATTGTACACGAGTCAGGAAAGCAACCTAACCCATCAAAAACCTCCTTATGTTTCAAATAAATGTCAGACTTGCTGTTGTCTTTCAGTGATTCTACTTTTTTAATCAAATCTAGCTTGATACATGTCCCTAATCCTATTATTGGATTATTGCAATTTTTAACTATTACAAATTCAACATCAGAAAGTTTAGTCTTACTCTCAACCAAACAGCTGATTTTGCCAACAGGTTCTATGGTAAAACCTCCGAAGGCCTGTAACTTTATATTGCATTTTTCTAACTTTTGACACAAATGGTTGTTTTTCACAAATGAAAAGGGAAGAATATTTACCTCTGCACCAGAATCCAGTTTGAATAGAACATCTACTCCCTCAACCTTAAGCTTTTCATTCCAAGACGTAACATGATCTACTGTGTTTAACGAGTTTACAGTGTAATAGTTACTTTGTTCAGAACTAAAGGCTAGGTTTTGACATTGTTTTAGTTCTTTATTGAAAGTTGCTGTTTTGGTTTTACACATTGAAGCAAAGTGATTTAGTTTATTACATTTATTGCATGTTTTACCATAAGCGGGACATACTCTTTGTGCATCATGAGTATAACCACACTTTGAACATCTTAAACAACCCATCTTAGGTGAATCATATTTTGTTTCAGGCCTACTTTGATTTGGTTTGAAATTTGCTTTGTTTGTATATGGATAAGTGCTTTTACTTACAGTGTCAACATTGGAGTCTTCAGTTTGCTCTTGTTCTTTTTCTTTCCAAGGCTTACCTTTAGGGTAGTTCAATTCATTTAAATCAACCTTCTGTTCCTCCTCCAGCCTATGAATGTTTGTTTCCGCAGCTTCCACCGACTTACAAAAGGATATGGTCTTCTCTAGGGATATATCTTCTCTTAAAAGGCGTTCTTTTGTATTTTTAGACCTAATTCCTAAAACTATCTGAGCCCTTAACAGTTTTTTCTCTTGGTCCTTAAAATCGCACAGTTTTATCAGTCTTTTTAAATCAGCATAAAATTTATCAAAAGGCTCATCAGGTAGTTGTTTTCTTGAGAAGAAATTGAAAATATCCATAATTTCATTCTTTTGAGGAAGGCAATGTTCTTCCAAAACTTTGAGTATGGATAGAACTGTTTCAGTGCTTTCATCTTCAGTTGACAACGTCTTGTATAATTTCAATCCTCCAGTTCCCAGTAGGTTTTTCAATCTCGCAACTTGTACCTGTCTTGATTTCTTGTCAGTCTCCGTTGCTGAAAAATAAATCAGAACTTCTTCCTTGAATATCTTAAAATTATCTGAAATATTCGCATTTAAATTCAAAACATCTGGCTTGTTGAACTCCATCTTTCTTCTTGCTTATCACAGTTATTAAAATCTATTATGTCTTTGTAGGTTCATTTTAATTCTAGACTGCGCCATGATGTGTTTTAGTAAAATATAAAACTCACAAAATAACATTTAAAAACACTTTATTTAAGTAAGTCAGAATAAGTCATTTTTAAAACAGTGTCTCTCAATGTAAACAAACAAACAATGAATAAAACAATATGATGACAACAAAATTAAAACATATGTTTTTCTTTTTAAATTTGAAATGCAACATACACAACACATTTCGTAAATTTTTAAGGTAAACAAAGCAGACATTTGGCATTATAATTTTAATTCGCCATCACATTCATTGATTTGATCAGCTGACATTCATACAGAAAATTGTTTTACTTAAAATTTTGTTGACTTTGGTCCAAGCCAGTAAATTAATTCGAATTATCTGTATAACTACATTACCATTTTTATCTTTAGACTTGGGAAATTGTTATTATTTAATTGTTTCTCACTGTTTTAACTGTGTTGTTACAACAGTGTAACTTTTCTTTGGTTAAGTTACAACCCGAAACTTAAAAACACACTAAAAAAAACACACAAAACAAAACCAACTAGGAAAACTTTATCTTCAAAACACCGTTTTAAGACAGTATTTGCTTTGTAAATATTGTGAATTGTGGAATGCATAAAAGAAACAAGTACATGAAGACATAAAAAATTGATCCAAACAAATAAAAACGTTACTATACTGTGACAAATGAGAATAATTATCCTCCTCCACCTATACATACGTACATTAAGATTTTATGTTAACTACTCCGTGACAACTGAACCGACTTCAAGATTGATGTGTCAAATAAGGAATGATGTTATATTTGCCAATTCTTCATCAAATTAACAGGCGTAATTTCTTAAAGGGTTACACCCTATTGCGCTTGGAATGATTTGTTTGTACCAACGAATTTCTTGATCAGTAAATAGTCCCGGTAGGGCCCCCTTATGACAAAAAACTGATTTCCCCATAAAAATGCAATTTTGGGCAGTGTTGATGTTCCGAGCTTATTGCTTTATCTGCCTTGACTTCCACTATACCACTTCAAATACAGAACACAAAAAGGTTATGGAACAGACCTGTAGTAGAACAGTCAATCTTAGGTTGTTTTTACTCAAAGATAGTTCTATGTTGTCTGACAATTTCGCTTCCAGAGTTATACCGAGAGTAAAAGTACCGTACATTTTTAACACTGCAGATGAAGCAATAAAATTTGGTACATTAACAGCGCACAAACTAATGCTTTTAAGAATATTCGTTTTATATCTCAATCGTAAAGAGGAATTCGGAGAAGGAGGTGACCAAGACCAAAGACACCTCCAAATTAATACTTCCTGTCACTTCCCTTACGAACCATGGGTATTCTGCTTGGGCCCATACATTAGTATTTCTCCTAATGCAGCTAAATAGCTGAATCCTACCCAGCAGTGTTCTTCTGTATGAAATCCAGACATACATAGTGTTCCTACTTAAAGATTTTACTGTTAAAACCCAAATGGCCAAATATGATAAAAAAATAATGATATCGTACCCAAAAACACAAAGTGTTGAGGAGTTGCCAAGTCCTAAAAAGGCATGATATCAAAATTTGTTCCAAGTCAATGACATTGGTTTTGGAATAGCTACTCGACACACTGATTCAATATTTCAAAGCTTGGTAAACATTATGTAAAACATTATTGTTTTATTTTGAAACCGTAATTGGCCAGCAGATGTATTAGCAAAGTTAGGCCTATTTACTAATCGGGATCTATTACGATGAATGGGTTTTATTTAACTAAAAAATAAAATGAAATACCATACATTTGCTGGCCAAGTACGTTTTCGAAATAAAACAATAATGTTTTACAGAATGTTTACCAAGCTTTAAAATATTGAATCAGTGTGTCGAGTAGCTATTCCAAAACCAATGTCATTGACTTGGAACAAATTTTGATATCATGCCTTTTTAGGACTTGGCAACTCCTCAACACTTTGTGTTTTTGGGTACGATACAGATGTTACAGTTGGCGGAATCACAAGTATGTATCGCGATGCTAGACTTAGTTAACTTGTTTTTATTATCAATTGTTGTTATCTTTCATTTCACTGGCCACACTACTGGACAAAGTGGCCAGTTAATTTCTCATTATGTTTTGTACCTCTTTGCATGTATTTTTGTATGGGAAATAAATTCATTTATTCATTTGTAAGGGTGAAGGGGGTGTTATATGGAAAAATGTGTGAGGACCAAATGTGTAGACCGTCTAAAATATAATACAATAATTGAAAACGTACATCGATATAGTACTATATTTACCAGATTTAAGTCAATTACAAACACACTATACGTTAAAAATGTTAAGGATTTCGTGTTATTACGAGTTTTTTGGTCTAAAATTAGGTTGAAATCGGCCTATGAATGCTATTATAGTTAAACCTATATGAGGTCATAATATTTACTAAATTTCAGACATCTACTTGCCTTAATAGTAAATTATAATATTAAAATAGCGCAATTTTCGTGGACGAATTTTAATATTTTGAAATTACGTCCACTTTTAAGGGTAAAGGGGATGAGATACGGGAAAATGTCAAGGCACCAAACTTGTAGAGCATCTAAAATACAGTACAATAATTGAAAATTTTTTATCAATGTAGCACCATATTTACCAGATTTAAGTAAATTACAAACACTTTACATGGCAAAATTTTAAAGATTTCGTGTTTTTATGATTTTCTTTTGGCTAAACTTAGATTGAAATTGGCCAATGAATGCTACAATATAGGGCTACTATTGGGGCATTATATGTACTAAAGTTCAGATATCTAATTGCCATAATGGTTAATAAAAAAATAAAATAGCGCAATTTTTGTGAAGAAATTTTGAAATTTTGGAAGTAAGCCCCTTTTTCAGGGTGAAGGGAGTGAGATACAGTAAAATGTCATATGACCTAACTTGTAGAGCATTTAATTCCCAACTGACGATTTTCCCTCAGATTTGAGGTAGGAACTCTCGTTCAAAAGTTACAGAGAAAATAGAAAACCCTTACATATTCAAATATTTTATTTCTACCCTTTTAATTTTTTGGAGGGGTTGAAATGGAAAATTGGTGGATTTTAGATTTTTCCCGATGGTTTCTGAACAATAGCCACCTACATACCAAATTTCAAGTTTGTAGCATAATTGGAAGTGGTCAAACATTTTGATTCTTGTGAGTGAGTGAGTGAGTTACACATGCGGGTGTATAGTTATTTAGATATATTTTTTTTACACACTAAGTAACATAAGAATTCAAGTAGTTGGTTAATTAGTTTTTAAGTTTTATTAATCCTATCTAAACCCCTCTCTCGAACAATTTAAAACTTAATGGAAAGCAAATAACTCTCCTATACGAAGTTTCTATACACATGAAATCTGGTGTCAGAAATCATAAAAATTGGTGGATCTCGTTTCACAAGTGGATAGACTACAGCACTATTGAATAAACTGTTGGAATTTTCCGGCACTAGTTACTATCGGCTACTGGAAAGCGAGGGATTCCTTTGCCACCGTCAGGTCACCGTGTACGGAGGTGGCGTCAGCGTCACGTCATTGTTTGACCAACAATAACTCGGCGCGACTTGACTCAGGTTGTCGACCCCTGGAAAGGCTTTCTCCGCCCTTTTGTTCAAATCCAACGTCGTCAGTGAGACTCGACAATGAAAGCTTCTTATGGCGCCCATATTGAGTGAATTGGCATTTTATTCGGAATTTATTTATGTAGGTACAGAATGTGGAAACATATATTTGTCGTCTTTTGTAACAGAACTTGCTCTCTTATGAGACTACCTTCCTAAAAAGAAACCGTACCTATCGTCAATAGAATATAGTAAGGTTTTTCTAGAATGATTTTGTAAGCCTATAACATCATTAGAGTCTGCAGTAACCCGCCACCTACGATTTTTATTCCAATAAGATTAATGTTAAATTTGAAACATCCGCTACGCCTTTAACATTTGTAGAAAAAGATTCATATTTACGTAATTTTAAAGGACATTCTAATATCTAGGAGGCTGCGTAAGAAAACCACGATTACAGATCGATTTATAAGATTTAACTATACAGCATTATTTCAGCGCCCGCTACGCAGCATACCGTTGTTAACGCGTCCATTTTCGTGAATAAAAATGTTGAAAATGCTTTGTTGTTTATTAACCAAACAATCGATAAAGTTAAAACTATGATTTCATAGGGCCATAAGAATTAAAATTTCCTTTAAAATTACATAAATATGAATATTTTTTACCAACATTAAAGGCGTAGAGGACGCATGATTTTTTGCCCTTCAGGTGAGCTCGTTCACTACGCTCACCCTCCATCAGTTGCCCGTATGTTTTATGGCCGGACAGCCCAGGTAGCAGTTTGACAATAGATTTTTTGTGTCGCCGGTTCTGCTCAGTGTAAACTTATTAAAAATCTTCACAATTATCAACCAAAATTTTGCCCCCAACCTCAAAAATCCATCACCAATCAATTTCCCAGCGTCGACAGCCGGACGGAGTCCTTTTTATATTGCCACGCGTGAGGCGCGGGTGTAGCCTGCTCTGTAGCCGCCGCCGGCCGTTGTTTGTATATTTAATTGTGCGTGTGGGGGGGGGGGGTCACGTGACCTGTGGCGCGGCGCTGTGTGATACTGATGGATTATTTGAGGAGGGGGTGTGTGATAGTGGAGTGGTGGTTAGGGGGAACGTGAGACGACGAGGGTTGCGCGGATGCTCCGGAGGGGGATGGTGGAATTAATTAATATCCGATGAATCGGGTTAGATTTTAGAAGGGGGAGTTGAAACTGTTGGCCCTGTTCGGTCCCTTTACTGCTACAAGATAGTTTATACCATTGGTTAACCCTATAAAGGCCCTAGTATTTAATCGTAAAACGCTGAAAAGGTTTAAGTACGGGGGTTTTCTGTTGTGTCATTCGTTTTTGAGCGCAGGATTAGAATCCGCAGTTTGCAAAAAAGCCTTTTTCATTTCAATATATTAAAAAAGTTTGAATGTTGTGTATATTGCGTTACTTAAATATTGTTCCTAACTTTGAAACCTAGAATTTGGACTCACCATTTAAAAAATGTGTCAGTACCAGGAGCATATGCATTATTATATTTGATCTATGCTATATACAGTAATTTTCCGCCATAGGAGTAGAGGAACTTGATTTTCCATTTTAGCCAATGTATTTTCCAGTCCATTTATGTCTTTGCTTGGGTCGTTTAATCTCTGTAGTACTTTTACTCGTTCTCCGTTATGTACTGTGGAACATATAAATAAAAAAAAAAAATAATAATAATAAAATAAAATATAGGCTAGTGTATCAATATTTGAATAGTCTGTGGTCGTCAGTGTTAACTGGTTTGTTGTCATGTGTGCTACTTATAGAAAAACTAACTGCAAAAAACCGTGCAAGGCCATCGTGCCAATAGTCACTGTCTATTAAAAATAATGCTTTGTACTGTTCTAATGTTCTGTATTTGTTTCAGGTCAGTACCGTTCAATTTGGATTACTGTTTAATCGTAAGTAAAGACTTTGCTGTGTTATTCAATACATTACTTTAAGTTTAATTGTAAGACAACTTACCAATTAGATAGATGTACTAATTACAGTAATTACATTAGGCCTACTTTTAAAACCTGTAGTATAAACTTATGAAGGGAATACACTTAAAAGTAATTCAGTTGTTAATAACCTCATAGTGTAATGGTTGGCATAAAAATGTTAATTAGAGTTGGCAGACAATTAGACTAAGTAAAAGCCATTGTGTAGAGTAACCTCTGGATATATAACTGTGGAGGGAAAAGGTTTTTTATCTAATGATGTTGTCCATTCTTCAATCGTGGTTTAAGTTCATTTGCACGACATAACAGTTTGTTTCGCGATTTTGTTGGTTGTATATTAATAGTGTGGTCCATGTGTAAAAATCAAGGCTCCATAATTCAGAACATCAGCTGATATGGATGGAATTCAGTCTACAGGGATTATCTATGGACGATTTTATTTTTGTCACTTTCTATGATATGCGTTATTTTTTAAGTTAGACATTAAACTTGTTTATTAGTGAATTATAGCGTTAAATGTTTTAACAAAGTAACACATACACCCGCAATTTGGAATCATCGCAAAATCTACCCCATGAGGGGACAAACATTTGTCATAAACACTCTTGTCAGTGAATCCATCACTGCTGTGTAATACCATTGACTATGTACACTAACGTAATACTGTTAAAATTAGGGGAAAACAGGAATCGGTGTACAAGTTTCTTTGAAATATTTTTCTAAAATCAATTAATAGTATTGTCTCTGCCCTGCATATCAATAAACATTGTTGAGGAATAAAAAAAAACCACTCACAACATTTTTAGTAGGGCGCAATATCTGTGTGCGACGCGAGCCGCTCTACTCAGAACCGTTTTTATCTGCCAGTCGCCATTTGTCGCCTGTATCCGCAAACGCTAACTATCGGATCAACCCAGATGCGGCCCATTTTGTGACCTGGCCCGCGTCCAAGCAGTGCATCCACTCGGCCGAAATTAAAATCCCGTTTTATCCCTCTTGTTTTGTATTTAACAATGTTGTGTTATAATATGGGACGTATTAAAACACCTTCCCAAAATATTTGTTGATTTTCAGATTACACTTTTAGATTTTTCAGTTATTACTTTAAAAATCCTCAAATTCGACAGACATTACCGGTACCACAAAACATAGGATGTTAATTTTAATTTATAAATTATGTTTTGACTTTCATTTACTGCTTTGAAAACATTTACCAACTTTCAAATACAATTTAATCATGCCATTAAATAAAGTGTTAGCTATTTTAACATTGACTAAGTTTTGTTATCGACGTTTTACAACAGTCCGCACTTAACTGTTCTTTTTAAAAAGACATTTGACTAATTTTATATAAAGAATGTTATACAAATATTGTGAGATAGTTTGTATACATATGTACGGTATCATAATTTTAGAAAATTTTCAGACAAAATCGGAAGTTTACGGTTTTATTAAATTTCGACCCCTTTTTGCAATTAGATAAAAAATCCTGTTGGATTCTGTATGCCGTTTTAATCCCGCACAGGGTATATAAATCCCCAAAACGGGATAAAAACCCCGCGAATGGAAACACTGCCTGGCCCGCCGCCACGGACACTGCGCCGCTGGTGCTGAGATCTGCCGGCCTCAGCTGTAAATCATAGCGGAGAAACAAACGATGATTTATCTGTTGTAGTGGCCCAGATTTTTACTCAAATGTGGTTAGAATCAGTTTTAGAAGCGGGATTGCGATTGAAGGGGTTAGGGGCCGTCCATAAATTACGTCATCGCTTTTTGGCCATTTTTGGACCCCCCCCTCCCTAAAATCCTTCTACAATCATAATTTGTCTGACCCCCCCCCCTCTCGGAAAAATGACGTCATTTTTAACAAACCTCCGTTTTTAAGTAAAAATAATGGCTTTATAAACGCTACATGATAAACTGAAAAAAATTACCAATCAAATCTGAATTTACCCTCAGAAATAAAGCCAAAATGACTTTCTCAATTGAAAAATAAACTATAAAACAACGCCTTAAAACAGTCTAATGTATTTTATAGGTAATTATTTTATAATAGTTGAGGTTGTGTTAGAATTTATCATTATTTACTGTTAAAATTTGATATAAAACATCATATTTAAAACGACGTCATATCAAAGCCGACCCCCCCCCCCTTGCACATCACCTTACCGTCATTTTCAATCTGGACCCTCCCCCCCTATTTTCAGATGACGTAATTTATGGACGACCCCTTAACTGCTATTTTTAACCACTCATCTATAAATTATTGATTGAAAATCATCGTCACGGAAACATATACCAACATTGCTTCATCCGCTTATTTAGTCAGCTGTGTATAATTGGTAATACTATAACTCAATTTGACTTCCGTTTTAGTTTTAACGCTTCACATACGGAACACAAAAAAGTTTTACAGCTGACCTTTAGCGATTATGCTTTCTTGTACCGATCTTGGGTGAGCTCCGCTCCGCTGGATGACCGTAAACCCCGCTGTACCGGTCGTCAAGGGCGCCTTCTGGTGTTTATAACCTGCTCGGCGACCTTTACCGCGCTCGACTCGGTGGCCGGGGCCGCGCGTTGTTCCCACAAAAGCTCTCTCATACACTCTCGATCCAGCTACATTATGCATGGTATTAAATAGAAATAATGGTATGCACCGGCAATACAGTAGTTGGCATGAACGGCATTAGACTATTCAGTATTCGTTATGTTTCCTCTAAATATACAAATAGTTAGGAAACAACAATGTTTAAAGAGACCCACGTTAATTTGTTTCACCGAATTCTTTTTGATTGATGGCGTTTGATGGAAATGTAATTAGACAGGCTTTGGGTTGTTGCCACATTGTGTAACAATACCTTTTAGTGTCAAAAATTCGTCCTTTAGACTTCTTCATTATTATCATTTGTTTTATGTTGTCCTATAATAGTTGGAGTTGTGGGTTGTCTTATTATTACTGTAATACGAATTTCCCCATTCTTTTCAATGAAAACAAATTAAATGTCAAATCATGATTTTTCATGCCGCATCATGCGCAACTTTTCCATCAACCCATCCTGGCATGTAACGCTGAGCAAAATATTATGGTAGGCCTACGTCGTGTTTATCACAATTAAAGGCCGCATTATCTTTAAGCTGTTTCGTAAACACGGGTTTTATTATTTTGTCGGTTGGCAGCGCCGCAGCTCCAGACAAGACGTTGATTGTCGTGGCCTTTCCGTCGCCCATAACTCCAGCCGCGACCTCATTCGAGCCGAGCGCCGGGGCCGCTGGTGACGGCGGGTGATTCAGTCTGGCACACCGTCAAACGCGCGGAATCGGTGAAACTGTGACAAATGCCGCGGTTATGGTTGGAGACTGGACCACGTCTACGTCGTCGCCTTCTGTCGTAAAATAAATCGAGTGGCGATTTTTTTGTGTAGGCTAATTTAAAAATGTTATAAAGTTTTGTTTAGTGTAAAAATACTCTTTCAAAATAATAATACAAATTAGAAATATGTATACAAAGACTTGTTTTGATGACTAATTTTGAATGACATAAAAGCTAATAGCAAATCGTTTTAGGTCTATTATAAATGCATCTCGTCATTAAATCCTTGTCGCCGAAGTGGGCCTTGAGGATTTAGAGAATTATGAAAAGTGAGCCAAATATCGAGCGATAGTAATTAGTAATTGAATTAATAATGCTTAAACATGTTTATAGATTTTTTTACTAAAATAATAGTGGAAGTGGAAATGTATACTTTTGTACAAATTAATGAGCTTAAGCCAAGAGTTTAACCTCTAATAGCTGTTTGTATTTTAAAATCGTTTTCACTGAAACTCTACAGACATGTGATAACTTTTAACAACATATAAGTTGAGTTTGCAATTTTTCTAGAAACAATATTTTTTTTCGAATACATACATTTATAATTCTAATTCCTCGTTTACCAGGCGCAACTAAAGTCGTTTGGGTGAATAATATAGAAAACTACAGGAACCCGGTATAGGTAATATTTTGCCTTTAAACGATATCAAACATAACGATGGGGTTTTAGGTTATTTATAAAAATATGCTTTTCAAACTTATCAGCCTGGTGGTAAGTTGACATCGATGTAGCAACCTTGCCGTTACCAGAAGGTACTGGCTCGGGTATGAGAAAATGTTTACGTATCTCTGATGATAAAGCACCCATTCATTACTCAGACGACTTAGGGTGTTTGCCTCCATCGCTCGCCGCGCATCTTCGTCGCGTTTGTGCACACAAGCACACACAGTGACACAATACGAAGCCTAGGCGCATATTGAGCTGTGCGGCACAGTCCGCGCAGCGCAGCGCAGCACAGGGCAGCATCGGCAAAATCTCGCACAGTTTACTGCGTCGCACACATCGCATATTGGGAAGCAGTTCAGTGTCGAAGTGTCGTTCGCTAGCATGGTGCGAGTGTTGAAACCGGCGCAGGTGAGCAATGTCGCACAGTTTCTGTGCCTCTTCCACGAGTGCCAGTGCGGGCCTGCGCTGCGCTGCGCTGCCCTGCCCTGTCCTGCGCCTCAATTTGCGCGCGTCTATGTGAATACGTAAGTTACAAAAACTACCCTGCCCTGTGCTGTGCTGCGCTGCTCGGACTGCGTCTCAATATGCTCAATATTCTCCGACGTGGAGGAGCATGCACCAATGTACGTTTAGGCGAGGAGAATCTGGTTGAAATCTTGCCCAACTCATGTTAAGACAATCTCTTGTTATGGAATGTAACTTACAAGGTTGAGTTATTTGTTTAACAATAATTATGGTCCAAATTTGATGATAATAGGGAAAGATTGATGAACTCGACACCTTTGTTCATACGAAAACAAATTCAAAGCTGTGACAATTCGGATCGAATAGAATCGAGCCCTGACTATCTCTTTCTCTTTGTCATACGGTAATGCATAATAAGGATGTTGTACCATACTAAAGTATGATTTCATAGATGACGACGAATCATTCATAATTCATATTGATTAAAATCGCACAGCACTCACCTGCTGCTACCTCTGTCTAGAGTAAAAAAAATAATATTTTTTATTGTTTTATTCAGTTTAATTGAAATTTTCAATGCGCTGGAGTCCTCTTATGAGACTCCGAATGAGACTTGAAATTCGTAAAATGTCAAGTCGGTAACGTGTTATTGTATGTTGGAATGTTGATACATTAGCGTATACATCGATGACATTAGCCTATGTTTGACGTTAAGTTGACTATGTTGGATTATACGACCATCCGTCAGTTTATCATTTATTCATTTTTGATTTGAAAATCACACGTGAGTGATTTTATCAGAAGTGATTTGATTGCTACTCGAAATCTAACATTTTCGGTGGATCAAGCGAACCTAGAATTTGTGTGCTCTAATTTAAACATCGCTTGTTAAATGCGTTTTCATTTTTGTTGCCCGAACGTAACGCCGTCAAGCAGTTAATCCGCAGAACGGAATGTCGGATGCAGCTGGCGGTCGAAAGTAGCCCTGCGCTGTATATAGCGGCGACGGTACGGTAGCCATCGCGGCGGCTCTACGGTTCTCGGTACGCGGGAAACAGTCGCTTGCTTTCTCTCTTTTTACACCGAATAGCTGCTCGCCGGCGAAGAAAACTGGCGTACGGGGTTCGGATGAAAATTGGGAAACATAAAGGGGGCAAAATTCGTAATAAGGTCGATGAGTGTGGGACGTGGGATCATCTGTGGGATTAACGGTTTTAGTAAGCTGCGTTGTATTTCTGGACGACTTGGTAATGGGTGACGGGAAGTTATTAATATTTCTCTTGAAATTGCATTGTTGGGAAGGTGAGAAAACCCAAAAGTGCTACGCCACACTTAAACAAACACTATTATGATTTTCATTGGCATTTTATGGGTAGACTATAAAGAAGTGTATCATGCTGAGGAATGTATTTAGGTTATTTTTTATTGAATTTTTTAGCTATGAGTACGGTATTTGCTTTAAGGCTTTTAATATTTCCAAAATAAAGTAAGCAGTCTAACTATAGCCTACGTATTCCTACGCATAGTAATAGGTTTACTGAATAATTATGATGAAGTCCAGATATGTCGCAACATATCTGCGTTAGCATTATTATTTTTATTTCCCGTTGAAGTACCCTAATGGAACTGAATTAAAATCGAAATCTTTTATAAGTGAGCACGGTGTTTAATGTGATTAATAATATTTAGGTCTGCATTTAAATTTACCCAATCTAAATGAAAAAAAAATCAAAAAACCAAACATTTAACCTCAGGAATTATTATTACAGCTCAGTTAATTGGAAGAAGAGTCGATAAAAAATATCCATCCGCTTCTGAACGCCAGATATGTCGCAACATATCTGCGTTAGCATTATTATTTTTATTTCCCGTTGAAGTACCCTAATGGAACTGAATTAAAATCAAAATCTTTTATAAGTGATCACGGTGTTCTATGTGATTAATAATATTTAGGTTTGCATTTAAATTTACCCCATCTAAATGAAAAAATCACAAAGCAAACATTTGAAGACCACAGGGGAAAAACTTGATAAGTCCAAATTTTGTTAATTTTGAGGTAATAATACTAGAATGTAGCTTAGAATAAATATTTTCTTTCAGTGAAAGTGTACAGGAGAATAACTTGATTAGTCACAAGATATAAGCGACAGAAAGATCCTTGTACAGGGGAATAACTTGACAACTCCATGTGAAACTGGTGAAAAACATGATAAGTCCTTTAAAATCATTGTATTCTGTTTTATTTTGTTTTTTTAAGTTTTGTTCGTCATGTTGAATGAAAATCAGGATGGAAAAGAAACTGACAGTTTTAATAAAATGAAGAGTAGAAAGAGAAAAAGCTTCTGAGAAAAACAAAAGAACTAAAAATGTAATTAACTGTTTGTATTACATTGAGATGTCTATAGAAATCACAAAACATAGCCTAATGATTGAACTAGGATACTGGCTATCTTAATTTTACAGCCAATATATTGTTATTTTTCGACAGTTCTTTTACCATTATCAAATGAAAAATTTAAGGACCTACAAGCTTTGAAAGAGTTCTGCGGCCCACAAGCAAAACAGTACTTTGACAGCCTTCCAGTACAATAACATGGATGAGATGCGTACCGTACTAAAAGAAGAGCCTTTGCTTCAAATTCGATGTTTTGACAATTTAATTAATTTTAATTTTGGTCTAATAGTAATATAACTAGCTATTTTCTTATTTGACTACAAAATAAACCCCATTATATTGTAATTATAAAAGTATAAAGGGGAATAACATGAGAAGTCCATGTAGATGTTTACAAAAAATATCACCATGGATACATTGTTAATAATATTAACATACAAACAGAAAAACTGCATAGTTACCATGCAATTTAACTTGAATACTCATTTAAAAATTTACAAGTAGTAGTTATTAATGATTCATATACTTTCAAACTTTCTAAACACTTTCCTGTAAAATAATAAAAATGTGACTTATCAAGTTATTCCCCTGTGGTCTTCATTTAACTTTAGGAAAAATCATTACACTCCAGTTAATACGCGAAGAAGAGTTGATAAAAAATATCCATCCGCTTCTGAACGCCAAATGCACCGTTCGTTCAGCGGCAAGGGCAAAAGCCAATTCCTCCGCCGGCGCCGCTCTAAGCACGTTATTGCGCCCTAGAGTCATATTTTGTCCCGACTGTATTTCTCTCTGACAAACATTGAAGCCGTTTGTGTGTAGCGTTTCCTTCGCTTTATATTTTTCTTCAGTGCAAAACTCTCAGTATTTACAGGTGTATCTGGAATGTTTAACAAATTCGTAGAAGGGAAACAAGAATTTTACTTGTTCTGTATTTCTGTTAAATATAGAAATAACAAACCGCGTTTTAAATGCTATTTTATAAACGAGACGTCATGTTAAAAACTATCTACCTGAATAATAACCATAGTCAAAACTGTATTTTATAAATCTATTTATATACACAGGGCGGAATTCACAAACCTCCCTTAAAGCTTCCTCACCTCTAACCGTCCTCAAACCGGCCTCAGACCTTCCTCAAACCGGCCTCAAACCTTCCTCAATTGAAAAACGGAATTCTCAAACCTCCCTTAAACCTTCCTCACAGAGAGAACTACCACCTGAACAAAACAAAATTCTCTTAAAAATTTTTTTATATCAACAGAAATAGACTACTAATCTATTTGTAACTCTTCTATTGGCTTTTAATTTTTCCAAACATTAAACTAAAATTAATATTATATGTCTACTGCTCTTTAACAATTAAAATAGTGGAAGAAAAATTCACTCATTGTTTTGGGGAAATGTGAGACAGTTGGTAGACATGGCACATATGCCACATGTTTGGGAAATAGAAGTGCTTTCAATATTTGTTTACAAAGGAAGTGTAAAGTACCTTGCAGTCCATAAGCTGCTATTTATAAACTAGGCGTATAGGCTTATATTTCTCCTCTAACGATTTTTTAAAATTTGGAGATGATAAATATGTTTTATTCATATTTTAAATAAATATATTTTTATTTTACTTACTTTTATCTGGCATATATATATTTTTATAAAATATAGGCTACAGTTGTTACAAACATATTAGGCCTACATCAACCACAATTGATTCTTTTGTTTAGATCTTCCGTGATTTTTTTATGCAAGGTTTATGGGAGTGCAATAGTTTTTACCCATATTATTAATTTTAAACGTCAACTTTTAATTTACTTGTTAATTTCACTCTTAATACATTCATTTAATGGTAGATTACACTAGAGGCAGACTAAGTATGCTAAAATTTGTAGTTGGCCAACACAGTTTTATAGGCCATGTTTCTATGTATTAAAAGAATATGGTACGGTTAAACGGCAATGCATTCCATTCTGCATTCGTAAAAATGTTGTTTTGTTTATTAATTGTCTATATGTTCATGTAGTGATGTGGGCCGGGCAAATGCCCAGTGGGCGGGTCGTTTATAAATGGTCATTTGCCCGGGCATTTGCCCAAAGCGATTTTAAGCGCCCAAAAACTGGGCGTTTATAAAAAGTTCAGTTTAAGGCGCAATACAATAAAACCTGTAATATTTTCAGTGTGGTATTTTAAATGAATATTTTTCTAAATTGTTATATAAAATCTTATTTACTGATTAAGCAGGTTTCTACTCTGTAATTCATAAATATGTGCATAAGATAAATTTATAATGACTAATTAATTAAATTTAAAGTTAAGTATTAAGGTTTTGTTGGTAAAACAAGTGCTTTTTAACCACTATGCAAATTTCCTAACATAAAAAGGCACCTATAAAATTATTTTTATTCATATACAGGGTGGAAAAAAGTCTGGAGACGATTTAATATTTTTTTAAGTATTTAAGTAACAAAACTATAACGTTGTATATTGATTTTGAGTGACTAAGACTACTTCCTAAAGTACTTAGTGTCCTTGGATCTCGAAGGGGGGACGGTCCACAAGGAGTAAGAAGAAAATCTTAAATGTAAGCATATGTCAATATGTACATCAAATTAAAGGTCTTTGGGACTGGAGAACAAGCCGCAAACCCGATCTCAAAAGAATGACCGAGTAAAAAATAGGAGGTGATCAAACTTTGTATTAAAATCATATTGCTGAAAACAAAACAAAAAATGCAATAACTCCCAATACACTCTACCTTTTGAGGTCGGGTTTGTGGCAAATTGCTCAGAATGCAATGTACTTTAAAATGATGTATCATATGACGTAGCCTATTGCAGTTTTCCTGACGACCTCCACTAGGGACGTCTCTAAAGAAAGTGGTGGGAAATTGCATTGGCCTACATCATATGATACATCATTTTAAATTGCTTTGCATTCTAAGCAATTTGCCACAAACCCAACCAAAACCAAATTACAATCTTAGGCCTACAACCGTTAAGTTAAGATTGATTCATTGTGTGTAATAAACAAATGTAAATTAATTCTATTACATTAGCCAGATTTTTTTAAATAAAAATAAACCTATGAAGTTATTTTCAGTCTAAATTATTTCCTCTTGTTGACAAAAGAAAAGTGTTGACTCTCTAGTACTGACTTCCTACCAATATAATTAAAATTATACAAGTATTTTTTTTTATATTATATTATGTTAGTATCTAATGTAGAGGTTTAAAAAGTTGACTAGAAGAGTAGTGTTCAATTTAATTTCCATTAATCAGGTTTATTAGCCTTTAACTGGATAAACGCCCGGCACTTATGGATTTTGGGCGGTTATTTGGGCAAATGCCCTGGGCATTTGCCCTGAGATTTAAACGCCAGGGCGTTTTACATCACTATGTTCATGGTCCTTAAAGGAAGTCATATTTAAAATGAAAATATCCAACTATGTACAGTATTTCTTTTTATTCTAGGATTCTTTTTATATTCAACACTGATTGCCTTTTTCTGTATACTCTAATCAATTAATTACTACTTTTCCCCATTTATTTTTTACTACACCCTTTACATGTTGCCTTAAGGTTTTCGATCAAAATGCTATGGTCTTGAAGGTCCACTAAAAACATAAATAAAATAATATCAACATAATTTATTCAGGAAAAATATAAAGAACGAAAGACATTTTAATAAAAATGTAGGGTAAAATATGATTTTCGATTTAATTTTCAGGTAAATAAATGTCCTTCCATATAGTTTCATGAAATTTTAATATTTTTATAACAGGTAAGACAAACTTGGAAGTAATTGAACGTTTGTTGACACAGACACAACATAACCTGAAAATATATCTTCACTGTGTTTTGTTGTAAACAGCTGTTCCTTAAACCGGCCTTAAACCGTCCTCTAACCTCCCTCACACAACTACTTGAGGGAGGTTAGAGGAAGGTTGGAGGAAGGTTTAAGGAAGGTTTGAGTTGAGGAAGCTTTGAGGGAGGTTTGTGAATTCCGCCCATAAACTCATTGATTACTCTAAGGAGTTTTTGTTATTGGAACTGGAACTCATCTTACAATTTTCAACCGATTTTCATGTTTTCGGTGTCGTTGGGTAGGGTTTCGTAATCTCGTGAATGCAGGACAGTACACAGATGTTGTAATAACAAATTACCAGTCAGGAAGAAGAGATGTTTAGATAAAAATATGTTTTAAACTAACTGGGACTACACATTTTTCACACCAACTGAAATGTTGGTTGGATTTCTATTTAAAACGTAAAGGTTTTTGATTGGTAAATACATCAATTACTGTAACCAGATTAACTTTGATGTTTTAATTTCTCAGATCAGATCAAAGACAGATTTAAGTTTGAAACATTAGAAGATCTCTTTGTAGAATCATCAATCAAGTAATTATTTAAAAACGACCAGTCCTTTTCTTTTCTTGGCAGAATAGGTTAATGATAGTCTTCTGCTAGGGAGCCTACGTTTAAAAATTCGTCTCACAGCTAAATTTCGTTTTCATAAATTATCCTAATCGAACGTTATCGTCCCAGATACACATAGGCCTTCTTACCGGTAGGAAATCCAAATACTGCAGAAAGCCTTCCATTGATGGTTACATGACAGTTTTCAGGTATTTTTTTCTACATTTCGTTTTTAGTCTATAATATATACAGCCCCATGTGTAACTGACTCACTCACTCACTCACTCACTTATATGGGATACGAAGTTCTGACATAACTATTTAAGCTAGAGACTTGAAATTTGGCATACGTCTAGCCTGAACGGTCAATGCTAAGTGTAAAATCTTAAACTTGCAAATTTTTAGTTTTAACCTACTAAAAAAAATTCAAAATGGCGGATTTCCGAAATTGTAATTTTAGTTTTTTGGCTCTAGCGGCCAAACGCTTCGTCCTATCTAAAATCTGAGAACAATACTACGATAGGGAATTTAATTTTCTACAATTTCGGTCCTTTGACTTTTTATCGTATCTCGCACCGTTAAGCCTCCAGAGCGTTTTTAATGAAATGCCGTTTTCGGTTTTCGGGCTCTAGTGACTAAACCGATGGTCGTAAAAATGTTTTCAAGGTTTATTACGATAGATCTTTTTAATATCTACAAATCTTCCCCTTATATATTTTGCCGTATCTCTACTCGTTTACTCACAAAATTCATTTTTCACTTTTTCCGGATTTTGTGAGCATAAGTAGTGGGAAAACACCGGTTCTGGGACACTAGAGAAATCGTAATTTTAGTACTTCAGCTTTAGCTGCTAAATGTGTCTCTTCTCATTAAAGCTAGAGACTTGAAACTTGGCATACGTCTAGCCTGAACGGTCAATGCTAAGTGTAAAATCTTAAACTTGCAAATTTTTAGTTTTAATCTACAAAAAAAATTCAAAATGGCGGATTTCTGAAATTGTAATTTTACTTTTTTGGCTCTAGCGGCCAAACGCTTGGTCCTATCTAAAATCTGAGAACAATACTACGATAGGGAATTCAATTTTCTACAATTTCGGTCCTTTGACTTTTTATCGTATCTCGCACCGTTAAGCCTCCAGAGCGTTTTTAAAGAAATGCCGTTTTTGGTTTTCGGGCTCTAGTGACTAAACCGATGGTCGTAAAAACTTTTTTAAGGTTTATTTCGATAGATCTTTTTAATATCTACAATTTTTCTCCTTATATATTTTGCCGTATCTCTACTCGTTTACTCACAAAATTTATTTTTCACTTTTTCCGGATTTTTTGAATATAAGTAGGGGGAAAAACCGGTTCTGGGACACTAGAGAAATCGTAATTTTAGTATTTCAGCTTTAGCTGCCAAATGTATCTCTTCTCGTTTACTTAAAAAATACATTTTTCACTTTTTCCGGATTTTGTGAACGTAAGTAGTGGGAAAATACCGGTTCTGGTCCACTAGAGAAATCGTAATTTTAGTATTTCAGCTCTGGTGGCCTAACGGTTAGTCTTATCTGAAATCTGAGAGCATATTACGATAGGGAATTGGATGATCTACAATTTTGGTCCTTTGACTTTTTGTCGTACATCACACCGTTAACCCTCCTAACTGATTTTTGTGAAATTTATATTTAGATTTAGGGACCTAGCGACTAAATGGTTTGTCCTACAAAAATCTTTAAATGACAACTTTTATAGGTCTTTTTAATATCTACAATTTTGATTTTGACATACTTTGCCGTATCACTTTCCGTTTACTCTCAAAATACATTTTTCACTTTTTCCCAGTTTTGTGATAAATAAGTAGTGGCTTTTGGCCAACTAGAAAAATCGTAATTTTAGTATATTTCAGCTCTAGCGGCTAAACGGTTAGGCCTTTCATAGATTTGAGACTACTACGGTACTGAATTGGATGAACTACGATTTTGGTCTTGTGACTTTTTGTCGTACATCGCACCAATTGCGTAAATCTCCAGACTAATTTTTGTGCAATCGCGTTTTCAGTTTTTCCACTATACTGACAAAACGATTGGTCCTATCGAAAAATGTTGCTGAATATGACTGAAATATTTTATTAATGGCTTACAGTTTTAAGAACATTTTGCCGAATCTTTACACATTAGCTCTCAAAACAGATTTATTACAGGACCAGAATAGTTACCGAAAACTTGAAATTGGGGACCTTACCTTCTTTTAAGAGACTATTAAAAATATGAATTCAGCTATTGTCGGGGCTGGTGTTACTAATTTACATACTTTGAGTAAGTTCCACCTCGGATTTTAGAGAATCTTTTTAAAACTTTGGAGTCTTGATTCCTACATATTTTGCCGTATCTCTTCCCGTTGACTCAAAAAATACATTTTTCACTTTTTCCCAATTTCGTGAACATAAGTTGTGGCAAATAGTGGGTTCTGGTCCAATAGAGAAATCGTAATTTTAGTCCGGATGAGCTAGAAACTTAAAACTTGGTACACACGTAGTTTTTATGGTCAATACAAATAGAAAATCCCAAAACATTGAATTTTCAAATTTTAACCTCCTTAAAAAATTATTTTTTCATGGTAAAATCTACACTATGTAAGGCTTTTCTAAATACACTGTAACTTTTGAACGAGAGGTCCTATCTCGAATCTGAGGAAAAATTCATGGTCAGGAGTTAGACGCTCTACAAGTATAGTCTCGTGAAATTTTTCCGTATCTCACTCCCTTCACCCTTAAAAAAACAGCATACTTTCAAAATTTCCAAATTTTTTCACAAAAATCTCGTTATTTTAATATTTTTTATTTACTAACATGGCACACGAATGCTTGAACTTTAGTACATATTATGGTCTCAACTAGATCTTACCACAGTGGTAGCCATTGATCAATCTCAATTATAATTAAGTCAAAAAAATTTAAAAAACACAACATTCTTAAAATTTTTTCGTTGTAAGTGTTTGTAAATTACTTTATTCTGCCAAATATACTGCAATATTGATATTTGTTTTGCGTCTGTATTCTATTTTAGACGCTCTGCAAGTTCGGTCCTATGCAATTTTGCCGTATCTCACCCCCTTCACCTGTAAAGATTGGCGTACTTTCACAATATCGAGATTCTTTCACCAAAATTCCTCTATTTATCGTTTACTTTTATAACACATACATGCCTCAAAATATTGTATACACTCTGAATATATCTAGTTCTTACTATAGAAGCAGCCAAAGGCCGATTTCAATCCAAGGTTAGTAAAAAAACTGTGAAAATATTAAATTATTAACCTGTTTTATGTATAGTTTTTGGTGATTTTGTTAAACCCGGTAAAGGTACTGCCATACCGATATACTTTTTGTCAGCATTATATTATTTTTATATTCTCTATAAGCTCGGCCCTTAAGATTTTGTAGCATTTTACTCTCTTCACCAAAAAAGGGGTGTATTTTCAAAATTCTTTCACAAAAATTGAGTTATTTTAATATTTTTTATTTACTGTTATGACAATTAGATGCCTGAAATTTAGCTACACACACATACCATGAGCATTAAATATAAAATATAAAAGAAAAGTATCAATTTAAGCTTTAAATATCAAGAGAATATCTTAAATGTTTTAGACTTCCTGAACTATTAAACTAAGTCAGCGAAGATAAGGATAGGGTTGGGGGTGGAGGCCTCAATTAGCCTGTTCAGTTCTTAAGACTTACAACAATTAATTAATTCGGGGCAACCCAAAATGGGGGCATGGGGGCGGAGCCCCCATCGAGCCGTAGACGAGTAATTTATATATTCCACATTTCCACCTCTTGTGAATTAAAGTCAAATCATCTCATGGGCCTACAGGTGGACGGGTAGGGCGCATTTGTGTGCGTGTGACTAAAGGTGCCACGGTGAAACGGACGACGTATAGTCAATAGCTCTCCGCCACCGCACACCACAATAGAGACGCCGGCCGCACGTGTGCGGTGACGATGTCGTTGTTGTGTGTGTGTGTGTGTGTGTGTGTGTGGGGGGGGGGGATAACCGCCGCGCCGGTGCCCGGTGCCCCCGCTGCCCTGTGACCCCTGACCCTGGGACAATAGCGGCGGCTACACGACTACCCCGCGCCGCGCCGGTAATGTGAGCATAGGACATTGCTAGCTGGCTCCGTGGTCGTGGTGTGAGGTATCACAAGCTCACGCACACTGACACTGTCGAGATCTAGCTCAGCGATCATGCAATTCGATAAATGACTCGGAAACAGCGAAACAGCTGGACCGGCGTGAGGGGGATCGGTGTCTTGGAAAATATATCGAGTATATGCGATTTGTCAATCAATAATATACTCATGCGAAACTTCCAATCTGTTGCACTCGTCCTTTTTCAGGCAAGTATAATTACTACGTAGCTAAATATTTTACTGAACCTTGTAGTAACCGCAACTAATTTATTTTGGTCGATAGTTATGTTAAATTATGTGAGGAAAACGATTGTGAAGATTCGAAAAGTTATACCAAAAGTATAAAAGATGCGAAATGTCTAACATAAGAGTAGAAAGATTTTTCTCAGGTAATTTTACAAAATAATCCATCAAAATAGGTTAGTTTGAAGTTTTACTTCCGAGTTGACTAATAATTTGACTAAACTTTTCAATTCAATCTGTATTAGTCAATCTTTTATGAACACGCCGTATCACTTAATGTCACACACCTTTCTGAACCTTTTTTCTTTTGTATGTAGAAAGTACTAGTGCTAGGGAGTAGGGTTACCCATCTCTATCCTAAAGGAACAAATTACAACTGTCGGGGACATAGCTACACTTAATTAGTTAGCAAAAAATCAATATGGGTATAACAAGGAGTTGTTAGCCAACACTGATGCGATAAACTGGCACAATTAGACTATATAATGACAGGTAAACTATATGAACAACGTATAGTCAAGAGAGGGATGTTTCACCTGGACTGGACCGGGCCAATGTAGCATTTTGGGCTATGGTGAATGTTGATACAGTGATGTTTTTAGTATCCGATTGTTCGCTTCTCTCGGATTCCTTGTCATTATGTTTCTGTTCCCAATAAACGGATTATTTCAAAGTTTAAACTTGAACGTAAAACACTTGTTTAAACAACATGTCAACACTTGCAACAGTCAATTATATATGCAATGGGTTTTTAACAAATGACGTACAGTTATGTCAATACAAGTGCTGCAATACAAATAACGGCCTCATAATATACCTAGTGTATACCAATAGCTTTGTTTATTTGTAGAGATAGGTTTTATAAAGTAACGGAGAATGTGAAACCGGACAACTTTTAGCTAACTCTGGGCCGTTTGCACCATTTTAGTTTAAACCTGATCTTCAGTTTAAACCTGGGTTTAACCTAAAATTGAGTTGCACATGCGTAGTTTAAACTTACACCGCCAGCAGATTTTAACTTAATTAATCCAGATTATATTTAATCCGGTTTATCATTTATTTGTGGAAATGGCCCTCTACCGCCTTGTTAGGTTGATTTTTTCTTGAAAGGTGATTATTGAATTCAAACCCGAATGTAACAATTTATAAGAAAATTCGTAGCACCTACACATCCTAAAACAACACAAGACCACAGGTATTATGACTTGATAAGTTTAGTACTACATTAAAGAAAACTATTACACCTTATTATGGAGGTTAGAACGTTAGACCTTTTTTTAGTCATCGGCCCTATTTTACTTTTTTTATTATTTATTTATTTTTTTTTTTTTTTTGTTGACTGCAATACTAGAGATCGCCCAATGGTCGACATTCGACCAAAATTACTGTTGCTCTGGAACCAATTTAGTTTTTAAAATATTTCACGTTTGAATAATTTGTTCTTAGTGTTTTGCTAGAATTTGTTTTTACAACAGCTGTCTAATGATTTAATCAATTACAATTCTCCCTTAAGATTTACCTTGGAACTTTGAAAGCCTGTGCTGGGGCGTAGCCCTGGGAACGGATCTAGATTATAATGGGATTCTGCTCATCTACAAGACAGTACATTTCTAACGGTACGCGCAAATTTGTTGTATCATATGCACACAAGCTGAGAAAAAAGCAGGAAAAGAAACATGCTTGCCTATTAATATATAGATTTATTTTAATAATGTAGTTACAGACAATCTATTTTTGTTTATACAATCAGACTTAAAAACTCATCTGAAGGTAATCAGCTTGTTACAATTGACATTTAAAAAATCTTATAATGAATGTTGTAAACATTTTACAGCGCCCTTTACAAATAAATCAAAGGCCAGGAGGGTGAAGGCCGAAACTAAATGATCTTTTTATTCACCAGTCGCCCTCTTGCTAGATCAAGATCATAAGCTTTAAAATGACACCTCAATCTTAAATACCCCCCGTCGCAGCAGACCTGCGTACTCAGCGAATTTCCAAAGAATAAGTGTTTCAACATCAAAGAACTTTGTGGCTATATTATATAACTAATAATCTTTACAAGGAAATATAATATATTTAATGGCATTATATTTCTGAGTAAAGTATTTTTATTTAATAATTTATATATTAATATTTTTATTGCAATGAATGACTTTTTTGATTTTTAACAGTAATAAAAGTGCATATCCAAAGCTTCCATGCAAAAGGAATGATTTGTTTACAAATAACAAAACATAAACATTTCAAATTTGACAAATATGCAGAAGACAGCTGATCAGCTGATTAGGAACAGATACCTTACTATCTCCATCTCTCTTGCTCCCATTATACACTTATTTTCCATGAGAATACCATGGGATTTAGCATGTAGGTTTGCTGCCATGTGGGATTTTTATCAAATCTTAATTACTCACCACCTAGTGAAGGTTCATACAAATTTTTATTAGGATATGTTAAAAAATAAGCGATATATAACTTTTTAAAGATTTACCCATTAGAATAACATGGGAAACTTTATTTGAATTTTCTCTAGAACCAGTTAAGCTTTTTTAAAGATTCAAAATACTAAATTGTTTGTTTTTTAAGCTCTTTTAGTTGGTTTAGTTAAAATTGATGAATTTAGAAAATTCAGCCCGAAAAACGCCAAAAACCCATTATTGACCCCTTTGAAGCCCCATAAAACACCGTTTCCATAACCCGACAATGCTGGTTCGCGAACTCATGAAAATAGACCTCGTCTTACACCTCCATACCAAATTTGATCAAAATCAAAGGTCCGCTTCAAAAGTTATCGGTACCACGGACACACACACACACACACACACACACACACACACACACACACACACACACACACACACACACACACACACACACACACACACACACATATATATATATATATATATATATATATATATATATATATATATATATATATATATATATATATATATATATATATATATATACATATATATGAAAATGAACGAACGGTGTTTTTGGCTTCTGGGGACCTCAAAATGAAAAAGTAAAGTGGTCCCGGGCTTAGGTCTTACCATGGCTACTACCGTAATAGCGTATTCCCTATAGGGAAATTCGCTAAAATCGATAAAGTAGGTCGAGAGAAAAAGGGATGTAACAGACGAAACTGAGAAACAAGAAGATAGGTACTTATTAACAAAATTTTGCTTCTTCACAATCATACAGTACATAAATTTTGAATGTACAGTCAACACAGTCACTATATCTATGTAAATACAACAGTTTGCCCCTTGGAAGCAAGCCTACTTAGCTCAATTTTACTGAAGGGACAAATAAAAAACCAAACCCCTGTAGGAAACCTCGTAGCAGGTGCAGCTCCTGTAGTCAGGTTAGCTGCCACGGGAGTATTTCCCGTTACCTCCGGTCCGGGCTACTCCGCTCCGCTACCGGTCTCGCTTCCGTTGCATCCGCATCACTAATTGACTACGCCACACGTCGCGGTCCGGCGGCGGTGATGACGGGTAGACGGGTTGCGACGGCGTGGCGGCGTGGCGATGTGCGTGTGTGTGCTAGCTACCGCAACCGCCGCTCCGTGTCGTAGCTTCTTTCAGATCAGTGCGGTCCGGCGCCGCACCGGACCGGACGTGCGGCGGCGACCGGAAGGCCCTTTCATATCAAAGCGGCCGAGTCCGGCGATTTCCAGGCCAATATTATTAAAAATTTTAAATACAAATCCCCATTTTTATAACTTTTACATAATTTAATTTTTAGTAAAATTTATAAATTTGATATTCCTAACGGTTTAGAAGATGGTAACTGTAGAAAGTTAGTTTTTGTTTTCAATACCTAAGAATAACATGAAAAAATTCACAACCATTCCAGAGTTTTTGCGCACACGGTAAATGAATACGGTAAACGCTAAACGCTATTTAATTAATGGGGGATTTAAGTACTTTTGACGCTTAAAGCTACACTGTAAAAAAGTTTTTGTAGGTTTACAAAAAAAAATTTTGGCAACCAGTTTGCCAAATTTTTTTTAAGTAACAGTGCAACATTTAACCTTGTAAAAACACAAAAAAGGATTTTGTACAATTACAAAAACTTCTCGCAATTAGACAAAATTTTTTCTTGGAAAATCACAAAATTTAAATTTGTAGAAAGGCAATAAATAAATTGGTAAAACTACAAATGTTTCTTTTGTATTTTTACAAATATACTTTTAGTAATTTTACAAGAAAAATGTTGTGTTTTTACAAGAAGATTTGTAAATGTACAAAATCTTTTTATGTAATCGTACAAAATCTTTTTTTGTGATTTTACAAGGTTGAATTTTGTACCGTTACTTAAAAAATTTTTGGCAAACTGGTTGCCAAAATTTTTTTTTGTAAAACAACAAAAATCTTTTTTGTCAAAATACAGAGAAATTACGGTACCGCAAAAAATGTAGGTCTTAAATGCCAAGGAAAAATCTTGTAAAAGTACAATATATGTCTTTATTTTGCATTTTTACTATAAAATCTGTTTCATTCAACATTTTCAGTTCTGTTGGTTCTACAAAACATTGCTGTCTTAGAACTACAAAGGCAAAATTACAAGTTTAACATTATAGGTGTAATAGCCTAAGTTACAGTTACAATTTTCTAATCAAACTGCAGACTTAAAAATTTTTATAAAACCTTATTTAATGGTCTTTTGTTTTTATCTTTTATTTATTATCACACCAAAGAACAGTTCTTTTTTTACTTAGGCCTAACTTACAACATTAAATACTAAACTAGATCACTATATGGGGCCAAAGTCATGCTTTTTGATATGAACTTAAGTTTGAACGACCGAAGCGAAGCGAGTTGTGAAAATGAGTGAGGGTTGAATAGGCCTAGCCACTTTTGGTACATGTAATAAACGATAGGTCTATCATGATGTAAATAATACAGTAGACCCTCTCTTAACAGGCCCTTATGAGACCGGGTCTACGGATAACCCAAAAGGCTGATTAAAGCGGGCAACTTTCATAAACATGTATACCGGTACTATTATACACTGAAATAAAAATATTAACTTATATTATAGACTATATTGTAGGCCTGAAACAAAACTAATTCGTTGATTATAAAAATAGATGACGATAAACCCAATAGTGATGTTCTACAATATTACGGTAGGCCTATTAGTTTCCCATGTGATATCTATCAAAAGTGTAGGCCTACTTGATTGGATTTGGTTAGGCCTATATTAAAATAAAGTTATTATGATCGGAACGGAAGACTCTCAATCCTCAGAAAAGGCCTGATAAACTGACCATTTTTAATTTTCAGGAAATTTTTTATCAATCTCTATCTACTTTGTACCAAGGCAGAGACAGTTAATCCGAGTGCCGGTTGAATAGAGGGTCTATTGTATTGCTGTTAAGAGGGTCTATGGTATTAAGAAACCAACTAATTGGTTTAATTTACAATGTAAAGAAAATAAAAGTAATCAATGTTTATTAACAGGGAAAATAGATTACTATACCTAATTTATCTATTTTTTAAAGTTGTTAACGTAACCAATATCAAGGTTTACTAACCTATATTTTTTAAATGGACAACTAATAATAAGTAGGCTATAAATTATTAATTTAGAATAAATAAGTTGGCTGAAGTACAGTTAGTAGAAATTACAAGTTTAGTTGAAAAATTTTTATACGGGTTATGTTAAAGGTAGGCCCTTGACTTAGAGGGTTCGGGTATTTTTGGGGATATTTTTGGGAAATTTCTTCCTGGTTATTACAGTTTATAGTTTAGAAGATGAAATAATACTTTCGATCATACTGCACGCAGAACAGCCGTTTTCTGGCCTGTATTTAGTCCGCACAAAGTTAGCCTTTTCTGTAGTCTTTTAAAAATGCTCAATAAAAACATCGGTGAATGTTTTCCGTGCACTAACCTCAAAAGTTGTTTTTTTTTCACAAAAATCATATACTAATCCATGGCAAATAAGGCCAATAGCCTATAAAGAAAAAACTACTTGCATACTACAATGTTTATGCAAGATTTTGACATTTCTTCCTGCTAGGTATAAGTCAGTTGTTTATAAGGAATATTTAAATGAAGATGAAAGTCAATTAATATAGGTAGGCCTAATCAGATAATAAATTTTAATCAAGCCTAATTTATTTTTAAATTGGTTATCCATTTTATATTTTTGCAGTATGATGAAAAACATTGTTCATCACTCGGACGGGAAGTGTTTATTCTGTGCTTAATCGCTATTTCCGACTTTGGCTTCGCCTGGCTCGTAAAACACGACTGCGCAAAAAAAGCCACATTCCATCCTAGTGATGAAAACTAATATTTCATTACCGGTACTCTACACAGGAAAATACACTTTCTAAACATAAAATGAGCTAAGAAAATCGGTTTTTCCCACTACTGCTCGGCAAAATTATCTAACATTAACTTTCTTGCATTTGTGGTGCACGGACGGTAACCGTTATAGGATTTTGAGGTGCAGACTGATCAGCTGTTACATTAGGCTGATTAGTTGTTACATTGTTTCCGTGCGTATGTACCTTGACATAAGCACGGAAACTCAGCTTTATGAGTTCAGTTTTTTCTTGTACTAAGTGGAATGAACAAAAATATTTATGTTTTTTAAAAGTTATTCGATATTGTAATGAAAAATAATGTTCAATACTAAGTCTCAAATGTGCCATTGTGGGGCTCGAAAGCCTTTTCCACCCTCAGCTTCGCCTCGGTCGTAAATGAAATCTCTCCTCGCAATAAGTTACTTTCAAGACCAGTAATGAAAACTACTACCTATTTCATTGGCTACAGACAATCACTATTAAATTGGTAATATGTAGGCCTACTAATCATTGTAAACGGTTTTAAATAATTAACGTAGGCTACTGTTCACTGTAATATCTTATAAGAAAATAAATTACGGAAAATTCGTCCATTCAATTTGACCAGAAATTTTAGCCATCGGGGAAATTTTGACCATAAAGAAATCCTGAAAAAATAGGTTTCCCTGTCATCATTAGTTAAAGCCTACAATTCCCATTATTTTTTATTTAGGCCTAGAAAATTTGAAAAATTTAGATGACTGCAAAATTAGCCTAATTTTGCCGTCAGTGGCGGCTCAAATATAGTTATCGGAATTCCACCATGATTGGCACTTACAGGAACAAATCGTCGTTGCGCCAGCATTACCGCCTAACTGACCAATTGCAAAGTTTACAGGAGGAAGGAAAAACTAACTTGCAGCAACCGGCAGGATCGCCTAAGTGATCCCTGCAATACCGCCTAAGTGCCTCTGAAAGGACAGGAGATTTCAATTCATATTTATAGCGCTAATTACAGTAATCTAAACTCAACTTTAATAACTCTTAGCCTCAAACAGTTTATTAAAAGAAAATTGAAGCTCTACATGTTGTAAGTTATGAATAGTTAGGTTAAAAACAGAGGACTTCATGCTGCATGACTGCATACAAGCTGAAACTGATCTGTGCTGTTCAGATAGGCGGTACTGCGCGAACTATTCACTTAGACCTTATTGCTTTCACGCGACTTTAGCACTTCCTGTGGTGATAACGTGAACTTTGACCGTACCAACTGATGCGTCTCTTCAAGACGAAAATACCCCCGTCGCAGCAGACCTGCGTACTGAGCGAATTTCCAAACAATCTTGAGATATCGTATTTTCCCCATAAACACCATAATGGGTATGGGGAATGGGTATGTAGGTTTGCTGCCTTAGGAAATGTAATAGTTACATAAGGTAAATATCAAACTGTATAATTCAGCACTTTTTAATTTTCCCCATTAATCCCATGGGGGTGAGTATATAGGTTTGCCGCCATATGGGTGTTGCAAGCAAATATCAGTTAAGCCCTACCAAGTGAATGTACATACTAAATTTTATCAAGTTATTCCAATAAATAAGCGAGATACAGGGTTTTGTTGATTTCCCACAAGATTAACATGCTGGAAAACTTATTTTTGGCTTTTCTCCGTAACCTGTTAAGCCAAGTTAAAATTCAAAATACTAAATTGTTTGCTTTTTAAGCTCTTTTAAATGGTTTAAGTTAAAATTGTTAAGTTTTGAAAATTACGCTCCAAAAATGCCAAAAACCCATTTTCGACCCCTTTGAAACCCCATAAAACCCCGTTCCCATTACCCGATCATGCTCGTTCGCGAACTCATGAGACCTGGTCTTATACCTTCATACCAAATTTGATCAAAATCGGAGGTCCCTTTCAAAAGTTATATCGGTACCACGGTATTCCCTTTAGGGAAATTCGCTAAAAACCATATGCAAAACTCAATTTGGGAAAAAATGTCACTTAGGCGGTGATGCCGGCACAAAGACGAAATGTCTCTAGGTTACTGCCTTACTTATCATTTTAAATAACTTGCACATGTGTAGGCCTATCTAAAAATATTCTATGGATGGCAAATTTACAATAACTTTATGGGATTTGAACTTATAAGCCCTAATTTAGTAGGCCTAACAATATATCCAATGATCCTAATGAATTTCAAGTTTTATACGGTACCTTACATACTTTATATCCTGGTAGGCCTACATTAATCCAATAAAATTTACACTTAACACAATATGAGTTAGACCGGAAAAATTCCATAGGTACTAACTTAAATCACTGCACAGAACTTCTTGACACTAAAACCAAACACTAATCCAAAGTCTTCATGATTCTTCAGCCATTAGATGCACTCATCTTCAGTTGCTGTGAGACGGTAGAAATAAAAGGAAGATGTGTGGAGTCCGCAGGTCTTCGCCCAAGTCCTGGAAAAAGAATACCTATATAAGTTAATCTTCTTTATGAGGAGGAAAAACAATTTTAATTAGAGGAGCAATATTAATTAGAAACAAATTCAAACTGTACAAGATCTCAATAGGCTATTTCAAAAGGCGTCTGAAACGGAATTGTCAAGAAATTGACTTTTGAAATCAAATATTTTAGCGGTTGTATTTGGAAACCAGTTATCCGTGTCGACCGAGTCTATTTCAACCATGGAAAATTAAGTCAGTGACAAATTGGGTTAAGTTATTACCGGAATCTGAGGCCAGCTCAAATGAATCGACTTTAGCGGTGTGCGAATACAGTAGTGATTTTTGGTTTCGAATCGAATGGTAACATTGAAATTTGTTTTTAACGAATCATTTATTTTAACTAAGATTGGCAATGAAATTCAGGTAGGCCTATGTAGTATTTAAAACATGAGAATTTCACAAACAAACTATTTCACTTTTTGGATCAGAATAAAGTTTTTTTCCAAGATAGGGTGGATAAAATCACTAAAAGTTTTGCTCAAGGTTTAGCAGCCAACTTATTTTTCCTAAAATCACAACAATTTAGTTACGACAAGAAAAAACTAAACATTACCGCCAAACCGCCGAGAAGTGAAACAAGTCAACAACACAGCTAATGACTAACATAAAATAAATGCGAGCGTCATTTTAATTTTTAGTCCGTTCTGACTTGGCTTGGGTAACACAGAGTATGTAAAGTTTGGATTTACGTATAGCCAATCCATCCACCACCGGATTAAGTTATAACATGCGCGAAGTATTGAAGTATATATATAGGAAGTATATATACAAGCGAAGTATAGGCCTATATAGGCTATAGGATATCCCCTGATATCAATACGCCGGCTGTCTACATTGCTAATTTGAAACACCTATGATTTCATTTGGTTCTCAATGCTAAGAAAATTTATCGGATCGTCGCCGATTTACGGGGGATTTTTTACCTTTTTCAACCCCTTCTTACCCCAATAGGAAATTTTGCAAGGAAACGGTCGGGAATAATTTTTGTTGACTAATTAGGGTTAGTATTACCGTACCCAATTCTGGGAGAAAATCCCCCCAAAAATCCTTGAAAATACCCCACCCCACTAATTCAAAGGTTTGTAATTTAAAGGTTATGCAGGCTAATTTCCTTCTCACAATCAAATAAGTTAGGGCCTAACTTGAATGGAATCAACCAACAAGGGGTAGGCCTAGGCTAAGGTAATTTGTTGAAAGTAAATTGGTAACAGCTAAATCAGAACGAGACAGTAAAAACTTACTGGAAATAAAATAACCTCGCTTATATAATCTAACCTACTACTGTACTGGTCATTTTATTGAACAAATCTTTGCTACCCTACGTCGACATGACATGCCAATGTGACTTGTCATTTCAGAATAATATATTACAATTACTTTCAGAAGGGAGCTGTTAATATTAACCTTTAAGAGGGGAAGGGTGGATAAGGGTAGGCCTAATGTAGCCTTATGCCTACTGGTACTTCTTTAATTGAAGGATAGTCTAAAGTCGTTAATGAAAGTTTAAAGTTGAAATTTTACTAAGTATAGTCTAAGAATCGTAAAAACTAAGTGGTACAAAATTGTATACAAGGGAATTCTGATTTCTTTTCTTGCATAATGTGAATCCACAAATGTTTTACAGTCACTGTGTTTACACTGGCCTGCTATTCACGATGAATAGCAGGCCAGCTTACTGGAACATTACTAGTTCTTAACTAAAACAATACAGTTATATAACTGTCCTAAGTAAGTTAAGCTAAATATAAATAAAAAGAAAACTTACCTGATTCGCCGGATCCACTTAACCTCAAAACGCCAATCATGGCCGGCCGCCAGCACTTCCACTTCCACTATAGCTTCAAGAAGATGCCGCGAGGAGCGCTGCTACTCATGTCACGTGACCCAATTACAAACATATTGTTTGTAAAATCGCTTAGGTTTTTATTGTAGCATTACAAAATGGAAGGAATACAAAAATATTTTTTGTAGTACTACAGAGATTGGCAGGTTTACAAAAATTTTTTTTGTAACTACCACCGAAATTTTTTACAGTGTACGAAAGTTCATTGAAAAGTGGTCAATAGTAACCATTAAGCACTAATAATACAGTTGAAAATATCCTGTGTAACATAATATACGAAAATTTGCCAACTTAAAAATAGCGTTTATCTTTTACCGTAAGATTTACCGTATGTTGCAAAAACTCTATTAGAGTAATACCAGGTTAGGTATTACGTTGCAAAGGATAGTTCAACTGTATGAATGGTGTCTAATAGTTACTATTGATCACCTTTTCAACGAGCTTTTGTACCTTCAAGCAGCAAAAGTACCTAAAATCGCCACTATTTAAATAGCGTTTAGCGTTTACCGTATTCATTTACCGTACATGCAAAAACTCTCTATTGTCTCTGAGCATTTTACGTTATACAAAACTGTCGAAGCATGAAAATAAATGCCTTACCTACAATATTGGATTGGTGGGATGTCTTTGATTTAGTACTATATGTAATTTTCGTAATGTATCAAAATAAATTGCTCGATTTCGACCAACAAATGCTGTAGGATACAGGTATTATTTTTTTCTACCTGATTCTTTTTAAGAATATTGGAGTGGGGGAGTGATTTAAACTGTAAACAAAAAATTAAAACTCGTGACAAACATGTTCGAGTATCAGATTTCTTTAAATAACGTTTTAAATCAGTTATAATGTCTTTCAGTAACTCCTAGTCAGCTGTTATATTTTTAAGCCAAACCTATGCCTTATTAAAAGTAACAGTTCTAAAGTAAACTGATTAAAAAACAACTTCTCTAATAATATTGTAAAACTGATACACAATATGTTGTGATGCAAAATTACCCGCTGGTATAAAGCAGTGAAAAAAATAATAAAAACAAAGGGCTCCAGACAATTGGACATTGGCGAGGATATACGAACCCCCGCCACCATCTCTCCCTAGAAGGATCAGGTTTTAAAAGATTGGCTATATATGAAAACAATTATGCTTCCGGGTTGTGTTATAATAAAAACACATCTCCCCATGCTTCCGTTACAAAAACACGGTTATGGTGTTCTTTTAAGGATTTCTCCCACAACACTGGCCTCTGGTTGACCAAACTTATCAGGTGCTTGATGTCAATTCATTCCTCCATGTCGTACACAGTGTTTATTAAAAACTACAGTTCAACAAGAAAACTGTAGAACCAACACTAGTCAACCACTGAGAGATAGAGAGTGAAAAATATTCTATTTACGTCCGGCGAAAACCCTGCCGGAACGCACTGATGTGAACACGTCGATAAAAACCAATGTACGAAACAATGTACGGTCCGGTGTGGCGACGGAAGGTACGTTTTTGCTTTCCGGCGGATTTCCGGCGCCGGACGTCCACCGTGGTTCGACCGGCCGCTGCCGCACTAGTATGAACGCTCCCATTAGGATCAACAGTCATAAAATTTTCGTCCGGTCCGGTACGGCGCCGGACCGCGCTGATCTGAAAGAAGCCGGTCCCATCTGCCCCTCGCCCGCCCTACACTTACCTTTTCCTCTCCTTCACTCCGTCGTCCCGCACCCGCTCAGGCTTCGCGAAGATCTGCGAGGGATTCTCTCCCTAGTTCTTGTGAAAAATACTTGCATACTTTTCATGATCAGTATTGACGATTGGGAAATGAGTTTATACACCATCTGTGATTATTTTGAAACTCCATTCTCCCTGCTCCTTCAGTGAGTTTCTCTGAAAAATCGTTTATCGAGGAATTGTAATTGTTAGAACGTGTAAATTAAATTTGTTAGGATATATATTTTTATTAAATAGGCCGTTTATTTTATAAGTGAGTACCAGGGGGACCGAGCCTAAGCTCGGTAAAATTATTACTTTCATTCTCACACAAAGCTCGTTCGCTCTGCTCACTCGCCTTCTTCCATTTTAAAGACGAGCTCGTTCGCTTCGCTCACTCGCCAAGCCGACGGGTGCTGCACTTTGGTATAATTTTCCTAAGCAACAGGAGATGTAACACATTGGTTTATATCTACAGTTATCAGCTGATTTTTGTTCAATTAAAAAATCTCCATAAGGATAACATGGAAACTTTGAAGTGCTCTAGCGCGAAAACCGGATTTTTCCCAGCTATGGGACCAGCTCCAATCGATTTCTGGTGGCCAAAACCCCCATATTCAATAAAAAAAATCAAAAATCCTTGGAGCGAAAAAAAACTTTGCCCGGACAAACGGAGCTTGTTTTAGAGTATAAGATTATGCGGTTCTTCTTCTTGTGGTTAAATTACAATTTCATTTACTGTTTCTTTTCTATCCAGGTCTATATACTGTAGACGGTTAGCAATTCGGTTGTTGTAAAACCTATTAATTTATAATACTCAGGAACTCATTTTTATGTGCATTGACCTTTGACTTTCTGGAAGTAAAGATCATTGAATTGACGTGCTCACAAAAAAAAAACCGGGAATAAACCAAGCAATGGATAATAATTTTATATAAACATAAAATTAGGTCTAAAGCTTATATATACCATTGTAGCTCTTAAATTAGGTAGATTCACTCAACGTGGTATTTGGTGGTCAATCTCCTTAATTCATTAAACGCTAAAAATGCTGACTGAATATTATTATTGTTGCTATCCTAAAATGTAACATCCTTTAAATACAGGTAGGCAACAAAGGCATTTTTAAACAATTATATTTTACTTGAATGACACAAAAAAGTTTGTTTTAATTTATATAATCTGGTGTTATGATGATGAACGATGGGTCATGTTATTTTATAACTCTAAACTTCCGTCCGCCACCGTGGTGCGAGCATGCGAGTCGCGCGTACGGACGTGCGAGATGCCCGGAAGTCGGCGATAGCTGATAGTGGCGACACTTCCGGTACAACTGTTACGTCACCCGCTCCCGTTCCATTGTTGAACGAATCGAATACAGTTTCTACGAGTAGTCGAATGCTTCGTATTCGTATTAGCTCTTCACAATCGCACTGTCGTGTTCTGGTATATCGTCATACCGTATTTCATTGACTTCCACCGACCTGTTGTAGGTATAATTGAGATAACAATTAACGATTATAAGTAAAAAAAACTTTATATAAAATTCAGTTGTCTTAGAGTTGCTAATCTACATTAGGCCTATTTTCAATTTAAACTCGTTCATTTTTAACTTTATTTTTAGGCAACATTTTTACAATTCAGTCCATATAACGAAACCTTAGAAATGAGTGGAATAAAAAGGCGTTTGACAATTTGAAGTCAATCGATAATAATTAGTTCTCTCCTTATGAAATAAATTTCCGCGTAGAGATAAATTCTTCAGTGGTGAAGGGTAGGTCTACTTAAATTTCCATTACAAATTTTAATCAAAATTAAAATCCTTATGCCTACCAATTGTTAAATGGATAAGTATTTTTGCACTAAAGTTAAGTATAGTGCACATTTGATAACGAAATTTCTTGATGTTTTATAATGAAATTTTTATTTCAGGTAAGTTTTAATGGTATGTATTGTCCTCCATGCAATACGGAGGATGTGGCATTAGATTCTACATAGGCAACGTTTTTTATTTACCTTCGAAGATTATTCACTTGGTTGGGAATGTTACAATAATCACACTTGTGTTTCGTTTTATTTCCCCCGTGCGATGCCCACTCGGGCGAGTAACCTCCATAAACGGTCGGTTTCTTACGGCCGAGATAAGGAAGTGGCCCAGTTTGATAACGTTTAGTGGCGCGGTTTATGGTCGGTGGCGATGGTTGACGGGAAAGTGTGCAAAGCGAACCGTAAACTCTCAAGGCCGGGACCGACCTGATAAAACGGCGCCATTCGTCCATTACAGTACTTTGTATTTGTATGGAATCCTATTCATTTTCAGTAATAATTTTTTATCGCACTTTACTTAATCCAACAGTTTCACAACACAGTTTCAGTTTTTGCCCTCTCTTTTCATGCCCAACGTGTTCGCCGCTTCTTTGTTTAAAGTCCATTGTTGGTCATGGTGAGTTCATTTTATTGTTTAGTAAGTGTTACGGACATATTCTATCACTGATTAGTAAACACAATTCAAGACGTTTCGGGATCTGGAATCTGATCCCGTCTTTAGGTGGAGGAAATGCCTAGAACTTAGTTACTCCACCTGAAAAGGCGCGGGATCAGATTCCAGATCCCGAAACATCTTGAATTTTGTTTACTAATCAGTGATGGAATATGTCCGCAACAATTTACTAAACAAAAACTTGTTCGCTTCGCTCATTCTTCAAACAAAACTTTTAAATTTTAGAATAATGTATACACTGTAAAGAATCTTTTAAGAGTCTGCAGTACCGGCCCGGGGCCTACGATAACTCCGTAGGCCTAGGGAGTTATCGTAGGCCCCGACCGGCCGCATTAGATTCTTATTCCCATAAAACTAATGTTAAATTTCAAACATCCTTTCTGCCTTCATTATTGGTCAAAAGATTTATCTTTATGTTATTTTAAAGGTAATTGTAATACCTATTGCCCTCGAAATCAAAAGTTTTATGTTATTGATTGTTTGATTAATAAACAACAAATTATTCTCAACTTTTTTTGTTCGAAAATGGACACAGTAGCTGGCACAGTATGGCTGTTTTTCAGTAGTTTAATCTCATAAATCCTCTATATAGTGATTTTTATTTTACAGTGTTGTAGATAGGCCTATTAAAATTTCTTTTAAAATGACATCTTTTTACCAATATTAAAGGCGTAGCGGATGTATGAAATTGAAAAGATTGAAAATTAGTCTTTTAAAAAAGGGAATAAAAATCTAAGCAGGCCAGTACTGCAGACTATTGTAGTGTTGGACCTCTTCCATGCATCTCCATCTATGCTCCAATGGTTAGGCCATACTTTGAAATGTATCAGCCGTTTAAAGAATTTATTTTTACTGAAAGTGGGTCAAATACCTGCTTTCTGTAATACAATGATGATTACAGAAAGCAGGTATTTAAACCACTTTTATTATTTCAACGTAATCCCTAGGCCTATTAAGGCTAGATCTATTCAATATAAAATTGATTTTCCTCCCAATTCATTAAAATTTTCGGGTTTTAACGAAATAAGATTTTTATTTTTAAAAGAGACCCTTGTTTTAACATTCTTTTTATCCCAAAACAAAATGATTTCGAAAATGTAAGGAGACAATATTTAGAGGCGTTTACTAGAAAGCATCCAATTCCAAACATAAAATATGTTCAGAAACCTTAACATTTTTTTATGTAAGAAGAATAATTTACAGTTTTAAGAAATAGATAAACCTTTAGAAATTAAAGAGTTTACGATACGATACTTATCTGTTATTTGCCGAGAATTTCAAAACATCAAATAAAAGGCAATCCCTGTAAACGCTATTCTAATTCCCAACTCTCAGCAACAGGAACGGTAAACGCCAGTGCTGCACCATTATGAAACAACTCCCCTCCATCCCCTCCCGGCTAAGCAATTCTTTTCTTCTTCTTCTGCTCCCGTTTTATTGTTGAGTTTCCGCTAAATCGAGTGCTTGTTCCACTTGCACTGCTCTATTATTTGTATCTGGTTGCGATGTGGAACGTGGTTCCTCGTAACGGTTGCCATTGTTAAACGCTTCTGTGTGAAAAGTCGAAAAAAACTTTTGGAGAATGAGTGGGGATTAGGCCTAATAGAAGGCAAATAACTCTACTTAGTTACTCGCGTCATTAAACAGAAGTCAGCAAGGAGTCAGATCATAGGTTTGTTGAAAATGTATATTAATTTAAAGATTCTGTGAATTATTTACTAATACTGAATAAACAGGAAAAAAAACACTTTCAATAGAAATGACGGTAGAGCGATATTTAATTACACTTTAATTAATTATAGGTGTATTTAAACCAATCCAAATAAACTATTTTCAAACAATGCAATCTTGTGTTAAAAGTTTTAAATGTTTACTTTCCTGTAGGGTATTGTAATTACTGCAGTGCTGCACATATTTAATCTGTTCTTATTTAATCATCATATTATTATTATTATTATTATATTTGTTCTGCTGATAACTCTCTCGTGATTTTTGGACGATTGAATAAAGTGAAACATTTCCTTGTACTAGTCGAAAAAGGGCATACTGAGAGAGAAAGGGAAATTTGTTCAACTGTCAGGTTTTTATGTGGTTAAAGCATTCAAAGGGATAGGATTTTATAATCTTGTTAAACTGGACATCTTTTTAAACTTTAATATAGATAGGAGGGCCTTGTATTAGGCCTATATGTTTTTTATCACTATGTAGTGTGATTGCTAGTTGGCAAAGTTTAGCGGTTGCGGTTCCACGAAACGCGATACCGATACGTTTAGTTAGCCCACATGAGTGCACCGCCCCACTCGAACAGCTGTTACAGTGTAATCTACATTCCACTGATAACACAAACAAGCGACGCCTATCATCTTTTTTGACCGCCCGCTCTGAGAGCATTCTGTTTACTCTCTTGATGTTTAAATATTTGCTACATTTCATGAACTTCTAAGATTTATCGCTGATTGGTAATATTGAGTTAATATTTACCAAAGATTGGTTGTACTCGTAGTATTCGATAAGAAATTTTAACTCAAATCATCGTATTGAAAATGTTTACGAAACAAATTCATTTTGGCGGTGGATTTCAAAGGTGAAATAAAATAAATCTTCCGTACTCTTTCACTCTTGTACTAGGTCCCATTGCAAGCTCAAAAATGTAATCAGCTAGCAGCTGATTTCCATTACTCTTACAATGCTCTTACCTAGCGATGGTCAGCCATTCTAAAGTAACGGAGGTTACAAGCGTACAACTATATTGTTGAAAAAAATAAGTGAAACAACTTAAATATTCTAAAACCATATGTCACAAGTTAAAGTTTTGTTTGTATTAAGGTTCAAGAGTAAAATAATATCATTTCATCAAGTAGTATCCAAAATATCACCTTTAGAAGACGGTAACGGAGGTTACTCACATGAATGGCTAAGTCGTGACTCCTTGACTATTTCTTTAATTTTCTGTGAATTATTATGACAAAGAAATTTTATTTTATGACAATCAAATTCTTCAAGAGTTATGCTATTTATTTGCAGTACTCTTGTTAAAAATAATTAATGGAATTTAGTTATAAATAATACGACAAAAAGTAACGGAGGTTACCGCCCGAGTAACGGAGGTTACCTGTGCATTTCAAGATGTGATTTTGGCTGTTTATGGCTCATATTAAAGTATATGAATAAAGTGTAATAGGAAATGAAACTGTAGGGATTGTATAACAATTTAATATAGTTATGATTGAAAAAAAACATGTTTTTATTAGCAAAAACAATTAGTCTAAATTGCTAACACTACATCACAGTACTTTGACTTTTTGGTAGAAAATTAAACTGAAAATTACAGTAATTTGAGAGAAAACTATTACTAAGCAATATAATGTAAAATTTAAATTAGTTTAAAAAAATAAAATGTTGTTTAAGTACACAAGTTTTATCGCTCAAAAATTGCAAGATGCAATGTCCTAGGAGTTATTCCTTGACTAATAAGCGTCCCACACAATTTGCATAGACTCAATAAAAACAAGTTTTTTCCTATTTTTTACAATTCTCTTTGCTACAGAATTTTGTTTCAAACATGAGTTTTCTTCCTTCCCTCTTCGTGGACTCTCTTTGCACTCGGTTTCATTTTTCCTTTCTTCTCTCAATCTTGCTATGAACGCTTTTTTTCAATTTTCACTATAGTCTTTAATATTGACCTGGAAAATAAAGTGAATTATTAGCCTAGGCCTAAGATTTATGAAAGCTACGATTAGGCAACTATAAAAAATGAAAATATTAACTTCAATCCTTTGGCAATTTCTGTTTAACTATCAAAAATAAATATAAGCCTAAAATTTAAACTATTTCATATTGAAATAGACTCTATAATATTATTTAATAGGTAATTTTCTTAATTCCAATTAAAAACTAAGCCTAGACCTGTTTTTAAGGATCACCAGTTTTGTAATATTTATGGGAGTCAGAAGATAGTATAAAACCTCTTAAAGGTAAAAAGAAAACTACGGTAAAGACAGTCAAAGAGGTGAATGTTACTAGAACATTCATAATATAGGTCACTACAAGTCAAATGGTGTTAAAAAACTGATTATATACTTAAAATATCATGGTAATGACATGTAACCTCCGTTACTTATATTTTGTGTAACCTCTGTTACCAAAGAAAATCTATGTTCTATTAGGTGTAAAATCCTCAAAAAATTTAGACATGACCCCTAAGTCACTTTGACTTAAGAAATAAATTTTTTTATTAAAAAAATGTAAAATAAAGTAGTTACAGAAACTTTTTCATCTTTTTAGTAACGGAGGTTACAACCAAACGTGTCAAAGGAAACGTCTCAATAAATAATCAAAACAACTCACCTAAAATGTTCTGATGACATCATTCAACAGAAGAGGAGTTGCTTCAATTAGATGTAAACAAACAACTCTGAACAGCTAATCCAAACCAATAATATAAAATGGCAAACAAACTGTTCTTTGCCAATGTTTGCTTTCATCCGGAAAGGCATGCATGTAACAATCCGTAATCAAGGTAAAAAAACAAATTAAAAATTAAAAATATGTGAATTAGTTAGGTTTGAACTATTAGGTACACGCCTTAACACTTTAAAATAATGTTTTCATCATTTTTAATTTTAACATTTTGGTTTAAAAAATTTTAGAATGGCTGTGATGTTGTCCGGTTTTGTTTGGCTTTTTGATTATCTTTATAAGTTGATAGATCCCATCTACTTTTGGATAAGTAGGCAAATTGAGGCCTACATTTGGCAAATTAGAAAGGCAAATTGATAAGTTGTAAATTAAGGCTGTAAATGGCTGCAACTAATTTAATTAATTGTTTAATTTTAACAACAGGGAAAATTTAATGTAATTTGAGCGATTAAATGATCAATAAATAAAAACAATGCAAGGTTGTGTAAAACCTTGATTGTGTTTATGAAATGCACTTTAGTTCCTTGAGCACTATCATACAGAGTCAGTGTTGTGGAACCCGACACATAAGCACAACAAGTGGCATCATACTTGTTCAACATCAACAAGTGCGTTGGGTCATATAAGTGGTAAAGTTAATTGTCATGTTACTGAAATTAAAAGAAAAAGGTTTTGCTGATGGCTAACTTCACTCCTTCAGTGCTTGTTCTAATGTTCTGAGATTAGTGTTGTAGCATTTGCCCTAACAATTCGGCAATAGTGTACTGGAGGCTTTAAGTTGTCTAGTTTATTTACTACTGAACAGTCAAAACAAATACTGTTCTACTTATGTATGATACTCATTAATTTTATGTCAGAGGTTAGAACATGCTATAGTCCTCTCCACCTAGGTAGGCATATAATATCCTAGGTTGGCGCAGAAGACAGGTGTTGTAAGTGCGGTGGTGTGTGTTGCAGGAGATAAGATGGTCGTGGGGGGTGGGCCGGGGTCTGCGCGGCCCGCAGTCACCACCTCTGCTCCCTCATGGCTGGACCAATGAGAGACAACTCGCTGGACACCAGCCACCGGACCAAGGTACGAGGCAAAAACTGATGAGCCGGTTAGGTGAGGTACTCCTTAATCTTTATAAGTGATAAACTGGCCATGAAATCTAAAACAGTCTGTGGTAAGCTGGTCTAGAAAAGGTATTATTTGTTTATACACTGGCCGGGTAAAGTACCTCTTATATGATTAGTCTGATTGATAAGCTGGCTGGGAAATGTACAACACGATTGTCTAACAGATACAGATACAGATACAGACAGGCTTGGTGTTTCTGTGCTCATGGCTTTCGAGAAAAAAGAATGGACAAGGGACGGGGTGGGGTTAATTTTTTAAAAATATCGGTGTGTTGTATCTAGGTCGTCATCAAGATAAAAAAATGTTGCATTCAATCTGAGACAAAACGTGAATTAAGTCAATTTTAGAGTATATTTATCGAAGGCCATGAGCACAGATACACCGAGCCATCTGTAAATTGGTTTGGGGAGGTATGTCATAGCTGTTAGAACTGATAAGATATCTAGAAAAGGTACACCTTAGTCTAACAGTATAGGAATGGGGTGTGTTACAGGCTGCCTTATCAAGGTATGCCAAGGCTTAAACTGATAAAATTGTGCCAAATAATAAAGGTATTCCAATGAATCTAGTAAGATGGCTAGAAAGGGCATTGTAGTCTAACTGGTGGTTTGGTTATTTGTGACAAGCCAAAATGTAATTGTTGAGCAAAATTCTATCTGACAAGCTGCCCAAACATGGTAGGCCTGTGGCAATAAAGGCGTGCCATTGAATCTGATAAGGGCTATGTAGGCTAGGCACTAAAGTCCAACTGCATAGCTATTCACATTCATGGTAAAGGTACGGCTACACATAGCAGGAAAGGATACGGAAAGGAAACGGAAAGGACACGGACAAAATTCTGATGGGGTGGCTACACATATCGGGACACGGACAGGACATTTCTGAGTCGGAAGGCTGCGCGCGCAGCCGTCAGACGTCGGAAGGTTGCGCGCGCAGCCGTCTGACACGGCTCATCCCGCCGGCCGCCACACTCACTACACTGAGCTACCGTTATCATTTTCTGATAGTGTCGGAAGGGGTGGCTACACATACCAGGACGGGACACGGACAGGACAAGACAGTGGCGGATGAATGCTCGTTTGGCGATCCATCCGACACGACAAATGTCCTGTCCGTGTCCTTTCCGTGTCCTTTCCTGCTATGTGTAGCCGCTTCCATTTGATAACACAGGGGGCATTCATCAGAAACTGTCCTGTCCGTGTCCTTTCCGTGTCCTTTCCTGCTATGTGTAGCCGCACCTTAAGCCATACTCTAATTGCTAAGCTGACTGGGCAAGATATGGCATCTCTTATCAAGAAACTACTAAAAAATATTATTAAACTAGGCCTAGTAAAAAAACTGTTAAAACTACCGTAGACTCCCTCTTAACCGGCCACCTTTTAACCGGCCTCCTCTTTAACCGGTCTACCTTGTCACAAATCGAAAAAAACTTCCTTTTAGCCGGCCATTTTTAATGTAACATTGCCTTAACCAGTCTTGTTTCACTGGATATGTTGTTTTCAGAAAAATCAGTTTCAGAAAACAATACAAGCGAACTTCCCTGAATGGAGATGAACGGAATGAATTGTATACCTCCGTTCCAGTAGATCACAGTTTAGTTGTTTTTCATATTATTCCGGCCATGTGGAACTACAATTAAACGTTGTTAAATGGTCACCAGTTTAACTGGCCATCTTGTTATCTAGCCACTGTCTGGTCCTGAGGTGGCTGGTTAATAGGTAATAGTCTAGTGTAATAAAAATGAAGAAAAAAATAGCTCTTTAATAATTTTTTAATTAAATAAAAAATGAGATACCAATCAATATTATTAAGGGTTGTTCTATATCTCAATATTGAAAATTTATCTGCACTACACTATAATTAAATATATTTGTTAGTTTACTATAATATGGATGTTTTCAGTAGCTGTCTATTATAGTATACAGTAGTGCCATACTAATGCAGGTTAAGGAAGCATACTAAATGGTACGGTAGCTATCTATTGTAGTTCAGTATATAGTAGAGTTCTGCCAATTCAAATCAGTCAAGACCAGCCGCGTTAATTGGCGGAAAATACTGATTGAACACTGTATTTAATTTTGTCATCAATGATTGAACAACAGAAAAATGACTGCAGTAACAACAAAATCACGTCTAATCTTCTTAAACATTATGTTATATAAAATATTAGGCTTTCCTGCGTATTTTAGTAAAGAAAAAAAAATTATTTCTTTAGCTGAACCTTACGAAGTTTAGTGATGAGGTTTACCTTTAATAAATCCAACATTAAGCAGGAATTTATTAAAATTTCCCAAATAAAACTTTAATCAGTGGCTCATCATGAGAGTGACACCATTCTATTAATACGGGTACATAGAATCAGTTTTACTCTTCGACTTAATTTTTAAGAAGCTTGTTTTGAATAAATTGTTTCATTGAGTAGACAAGTGCTATCACATGAGAAGTGTCTTTAGACCAGAAGTTTTAAGTTTGTCTAGCTCAGAAGTCCGTCCAAAATATATTTTGACTCGCTGGTGAAATCATTGAAAGTAAAGATCTCATCATTATCCTGTGCGATGGTCATGGGTATTAGAAGTACGGATGGTCTCGAATGTATTGTTATGGTGTTGTGAATGTATGCCACCGCATGTAACGATGTGTGTGTGTTATGACACAGCCTTTGCCCCCAGGTGGCAGACCCGCGGGCGGGGACGGCGGCCAAGGCAGAGACCAACTTCGAGTACGATGACAATGAATGGGACATCGGCATCGGAGACCTCATCATAGACTTGGATGCCGACATAGAGAAGACGACCGACGAGAAAAGCAGCAGCGGCGCACAGACGGCCATGGCATCCACGGCCCCGGCGCCCAACAAGGGCAAACTAGCAGTCGAGCACTCGGCCACCGTCGACAAGGGGCTCAAGATGAAGATAAAGCGGACCAAGCCAGGCACCAAGAGTTCGGAAGTGAAGCACGAGATAGTGAAAAGTGGCGAACAGCAGAACGGAAACAGTGTTGGTGAAAAACACGGGAACGGAAGTGCGAATAGTGTGAATGCGAACGCGGTGAAACGCGGATCCAGTGGTCATCGGAGGGACAAGGCGAGGGAGAAACACGAAGTGAACGGAGTGGTGCGGCCAAATGTGCAAAGAGTTGTGTTCCCAGTGACAGTGTCAGGCCCTGGGCCCCCGAACGCTCCAGGACCCCCGCCTAGTGATCCCCTGCCCATCCCTTCCCCTGCCCCTGCAGCACCTCCCGCTGCTCCTCCCGCACCACAGCCTCCCCCCACCCTGCCCCCGCCCCCTACACTGGAGGAGTCCAAGGTGGTGCCCCCTGTTTCTCCGGTGGTTTCGACCCCCGCCACCACCACGGCATCTCCAGGGTCACCCCCGGCAGTGCCTCCGAAGAAACCCAAGACTTGCCCTTCGGATATAAGCAAGGTAAGTTTACACGGCAGATAAAACCTTAGGTAATAATGGTAAGGTAGCGAGATAAATCCTCTAAAAAACAAAGTTTCAAAGTGTATAATTGGAATCTTATCATATTTTCTTTAATATTCCTGCAATAAAGCATCCAAATGTGATTTAAAAAGAGCATACATTTGTCAACTAGTTAACTTAAAAAACCAGATGTATTGTACCTTTGACTATGACAGCTATCAGTAATAGTTATCCTTATAAATTGACAGAAAAGTGTTAAATATTAAAACACATTTCATATTGTAAATGTTGAACACTATTGATAGGGCTTCAATCCCATAACTTGGTAGGCCAAGTGATTTTAGTGCGTTAAACTGTTGATATTACACAGCCATTCCAATACATTTATTGGCAAATTTGGCCCCAAAGCACACCCAGGAGCCAAGACTTAAATAAATATGATTAATATTCTGTACGTTGGAGAAGAAAAAATCACATGTAGTTATTGTGCTTACTAGAATTCATTTATCGACTTCCGTTGCCAATCTACTTGTATTCAAACCTGCAGTAACGCCTCTCGAACAATATTTTTTAATTGGGTACTTTTAAATTGTCTCTAAAATTAACTGATGGTGGATGTTAACCAAACTACTATAGCCAGTGTATGCAATGATACCAGCAAATAGTTATTTTTCAATTGTCAATTGTAGTTAATATAACGTGTTAAAGCTACACGTTTTTATTGAATCCCATTACAGAAAATCGACACCTATTTATAGGTTCAGTAGCACTACAACATACAAGCATTTGATTTACGTTTAAACACATGCTCGGATCTGTCTGCTCCCACTCCGGGCCTCCTGATTACACATACATTGTGGCAAGGCCGAGACCAGTTTATGACGCAATGCGACCTTGAACTTGACTGCCTACTTGTGTAAATAATTACCAGTTACCAAGTGGTTGTTGAACCGCCCATCTCCTACAGTGGTCATACCTCGTAACACACTCTACCAATGTCTATAAATATGCTTCTTACTATTTCAGAGCAGAGTCTGTTAGTAATACAGTAGTTGAAGGCAATCAAGGGCAATAGTGTTGTTTGTATTGGTAGGTTTGAATTAAAGTAGTGTATCAGCATTTTAGAACAATTTTTTATTCCTAGTAGGCCTACTAATGAAACCATTAATTTTCTTGGACTCATTTTTTTAAAGTTGTAATTTTTCTCAATAAATTATATGTTAGGGATGTAGGCGCAATTATTTTCAAGATCTACTGAGCAGTTTGAATCTCAATTGATTTTGGTACAACTCACACGTTAGCCCTGGCATTTTTAGCCACTTCAACTGAGTTTGATTCATCTAAAGGTGCAATATCGTAAAAACCTTGATCCATTATATGAAAAGTGTATAGTTGGAACTGAGAGTTGGGTGTAGTTCACTGATTGACACTTGGTAATGTTTTATATAGATTGATTCTTAAACTCCTTATTCCTCTTTGGACTAGCAGCGCAGTATGTGCCATTGCACAGTAAACCTTATTGTAGGGCCTCCCAAAGCCAAGATTTAAGATCTTATTAAGTCATTAAACTTGTACATAAAGAATAGTTCAGGTCAACAGATAACATAAAACAACAAACAGTGTATTTTCCCTAATATCACAATAATGTTACATTTATCAGTCTCAAAGCAAAAACATAAATACAGTAGAAGCTCTCTTAACCGTCCCCTATGGGACCAGACTATGGTCGGATGACAAAAATGTCGGTTAAACCGAATAATACCTTAAATATATGTTTAATAGTAGTTTATTCAACATTTTATTATTTAGGCTTTTAAGCCATGACTGAGATTGATGTAGGCTATGAAATGAAATGAATGAAATGAAAATACTTCTTTATTGAGGCGAACATTAGGACCTCATCGTCCTTTCTTACAGTTAACCTCCAACAAAATGGCTGCTACTTACATTTAAGATTACAAATTATAAAAAACAAATTACAAATAAATAATTCATATTCTTAAACATTTGGCTAGGTTGGAACACAAGCGAAGCGACTGCTAAATATCTCATGAATGGCTTTTAAATGCTGAATACAAACGTTGGATACACTCACTACTTTTGGTAGGCCTTTGACTTAGAGGGTCTAGAATAACATATATAGAAATTATTGTAGTAAACACATAAAAAATTTATAGGTTATAGACGGCCACATATCCAAAATGTAGCCACACAGATATCGCAAATTGTCATTCTCACTCAGTCACCCATATGATCATATGATTTTGAGGTTAGGCGCATAAAGCAACTAATGGACAATCAGCTGATGTGCAAATTGCATAATTTCTATTAAAACACTACTTTTGTCACATGGTGAGCTCTAATTGTCTAGTATTTGTGTATTTTAATGTGAAAACTGTACGTTAAAAACTTTACTAAGCAACGGATTAAATTTGTTTTAATAATGTAGGCTACGGTACCTCTTTATTTTGAAATCATTATTGATGATTATTGCAAGGTAGGCCCAGTTAAATAAAATGAATAATAAAATATAAGTGAGAAATGTTACAAATTGTTGCAACGCAATTAATTGTTCTTAACAGTTATGTTATCAAAAATTTTTAAAGAAAAAGTTGACAAACACAGCACAGTAAACACTGCCCTCACAAAATATTGAGACCAACAGACTGAAATTGACTTGATACAAACAGTGTGAGCAACGTTTTGTAAAATGTAATTTAATTTTAGATCATTATCGCAACATCGGAAATTTTTATATTTCGTTGGTTCTGAGAAAATTGTCTGTTAAACCGACGGGCGGTTGATCCGAGGTCGGTAAAAGAGCTTGCACTGTAATAGACAAATATAAATATGGCAGATAAAAACAATGATAAGTGGACTATGCCCATTGCCTACTCTGAAAAAGCAACTGACAAAATTAGTTGATGGAATTTAAAAAAAATCATTTATGTTCTAAAATGGCATTGTAGATGGCCAACGGGGCCCGAAAGATGAGATTTGATCTGCCCCCCTTTCCCCTACCTAATTGAACGAAAACTCAGGAAATATTGACAATTTACAAACTGGGATATTTAACGTTCGAGACTCGTATTACAGGCCTCGTAGGCCTATTGGGAAAGGAAGGAAAAATATTCAAACCATTTCAACAATTAAACATTGAGTTTTGTACTAGGCCCTAATTTACATTTATAATAAAACTCATTTCAACACCATCCCCCATGTGCAATGGTTTCCTGATTTATTTTTATGTACTGTTAAAAAAAAATTGTGTCTTGTAAAATTCCTTTTCTAATTGCATAGTATTTTGTTGTGATGATCAAGACCACAAGCAAGTTTTTAAACATTTTAAAAGAAAAAAGTTTTTTGTAATTTGTATAATATTTTTACATTTCAAAAAAACTTGAGACCCAGGCTCAAGGGATTTTGGACACTAAGCCTTTCTACAGCAAAACTGTCATCTCTATTTAAGGTATTCCCAAGACGAACTGTGTTTAACAGGAAATGCAATATCTCCTTTATTTAGGATAAGAAAATCGAGGGTTATAGGTTTAAATGAAGGTTTCATCAAGGCAAGCATGGTTTATAGGAAATATTTTTTATACCATGAAAGAAATACATAAAAAAAATTAGGCTAAGTTACATTAAGAAATTTTTAGATTCTTGAAAACAGTTGCTTTAGCCAAACTTGTTTTAAATCTGGGGAAATCAAAAAATTGCTTTTAAGGACAAAATTGGATCTATGTGGTTTATATACAGCTATTCGTTGTATTTATTTGATTACAATTATAATTTAGGCAGCTAATCCATTAACAGTAGTTAATGTGATAGATCAGGGGCGTTTCAGCCCCTGATATGGTTAAATTGGGGTCGGTTCAGATAGGTCCTTTTATAATTTATATGACCGGAGAGATAACTAAAAGAGTAGAGGAGATGAGTTATTCCGATGAGAGGAGAGGGGGCGAGGCCGGCTGGCAAGTGGAGACAGCTACCGGAGAGCGAGGTGGGCCAAGTGGCATGCGGCCAGCTGTCGATTCCGGGCTCGACAACAAAGTGACTCAAGGTGGCGAATGATTGACTAACCACCCACCGTCGCCTACACGTCAAAACTGGGCAGTCCTTAATTTTTTATAGGCTCCTTGGTTAAACTGCCCACTAAAAATTATAAGCTGGGAACTTTACTTTTTGGTAACTCTAATATGGCACCTGGTTGAAAGTTGAAGTTTTTTTACTACTGGTACCATAATAATTAGGAAAATTATTGTTGCTTCCTTAAGTACACTAACGTAATACTGTAGTTGCACTCTTCAAGCTTTTAACATATGACATTTCTGCCCATATTTTTTAAGGACATGTTTAACCCATGTTTCCAGGAGTTTCATTTATGTTGAAATATATTGTCTGTGGGCTTAGGCCCTGATAAACCAAAAAAATTAATCTTACAATCATACAAACCAAGGAATCATAACAAAAGTGATTCATGGTCTTCTGAAACACCTAATTCCATTTGCAATGATATAGACACACCCACCTTTAAGTTTTTACAAAGTCAAAAAAGTAGTTTGTTCATTAGTTTGTGCTCACACTTTGAGCTTGATAAGCCCTGCCCAATTGATAGTCCTGACCCAATCTGGGTCCTTAATAAACATCTTCAAATATAATTTATAATTAAGGTCAAGTGAATTTTAAGTAAGTCGTTATTAATAATTTTTGTTAACATTTTTGTTGCTAACATGATTATCGTTATGACTGAGTAGTCTAGTCTTACTGGATTATCAGTTTAATTTCCATGAAGCCTAGCAGCATAAACGAGCTCTTGTCACAGCAGAGATAACGGCATTACTGTAGCAGCTGCTAATAAGCTTATAGATATCAGTTAAGACTATTAAAGGGGATTACTAGTATGAAGCGGAATACTGGGATTGTGTGTGTATTAATAATGATTTGGGGTCGTGCACTACGCTGTCTGAAGAGGTTTTGTGGTTATGGTAAAAGAGAAACCTCATTGTAAACCATTAGAAAGGTTCACTTTTTTGACGTAAACAGTATTCAGAACCTTTGTTAAGAGTTTTTATATGTTCTTTTTACGTGTTTAGTTAATTTTAACTCAGTCAGCCACTTGAATCATCTTGGACAATATCGTACTGTGTAATTAAAAATCTGTTTTTTAAAACTTAGTTTTTTTTAATTTTTTTAGGGCAAGAACAGCTAACTTTGTTAAAGCTATATTCCGAAAATTGAGGAAAACACAAATCTTTACTCACTAAGCTTAATTAAACTACCTAATTATCAAAGCATTTAGTTTATGAAAACATGATAAGAAACTTACCTGAATCGGAGCTTTGTGTCATAAGTAACACTGAGTCACAAATTGCCAATTTCAGAGGCTTTGCTTTTTACTATATTTTCTTTTGATGACTCACTGACAAATTATGCATTAATTGTACCCTATTAACATTTTTTAATCCAAAACATTTTTTATATTTTTCTCGAATGACTCTGAAATTGTATGATGCGATTGTAATGTACCACCTCCGAAGGTGAGAGCTAAGAGACGGGGGCAGGGGGTAGGAGTGAGTCCATGTTAATTACATTACACGGGGGATCTGGTGGGGGAGGGGCAGATTCTCTAAAGCCAGTCCCTGAGACGAGACCGGGATGATTGCCAAACGCTCCCTGGCATATTAAACACCCTGATATTCTCCCATTTTGCTGAGATAACTGCTAATATGATGCCCAGCATAAGTCTACATGACTCTTTGGATGAGATTATTAATTAAATCTGTTTTATATGATTAAAAAAATAATTAAACACTCAATTTATAGTAACTTAAGTGATAAAAACAGAAGAGAAATCTTTTGATTATTGAGGCTAATCTCAATAGATACTGTCTATAACTGTTTTCAAGGTATTTAGTATACGAGTAATTCATAGGATCAACTCAATTAGAGTTTTTCTCTCATCCCGTAGTAAAACATTAAATTAAATTAAATTAAATAAAATCGTTAAACGTTTTTCTCTTGACACTAAGTAACTCCACACTAAATGAACCTGATTATTTATATTTCAACTTTTAATTGTAATGTGTTAGTGTACAATAAAGTTGTCAATCTTATTATAATTATTTTTTTACTTTTCGTTCCAGGAGATAAAAAGTTTCCTCATTAAACTGAGATACTGAAATGAAGGATTGAAAAAGAATTGAATAGGCCTATACATTTTCAATATTTGTTCTCACATAAAAAAATGTAGTAGGACTCGTTTTGACCAAGTAAATGATCAACATGAAGTTATTCTGCCTCTTTCATCATTCATTCTGTAATTTTAATGTGTAAGCTCATTGTAGTTTGTAGCTGAAATATTTCGTTTATTGAATATTGGTTTTGGAAATATAAATCCATTAGCCAATATAATAGTTTTTTAATAAAAAAATAAATAAATAAAAGAATTGAAGAATCAAATCTAAAACACATTTTCCTTTTTTGTTTTGCACGGTTTACTTTGCTATCAATCTCTAAAATAATTTAATTTTGAATTTATGTGTAATTCATTTTTTTGGCTCTTCTTGTGATTTTTTTTAGTTTTGTATATAAATTATCTGGCCTTATTTTGTTGTGGATCATTATAACTGCATTATCACTGGTGGGCCACACAATTATATTAGGCCTAATTAATTAACTAGTCACTGTACGGTAATTGCGATATTTATCGAGATAACCGACCATATAGTGCAGAGGTGAGACTCATTATTTTGCGAGACAAGAGTAATTCTGAGAGTGAGAGAAGGCGAGTCGTTGTACGGACTGTTTAATTACCCATGAGCACTCGCGTAATGGCCTCTCCCATCCCTGACGATGTTAATTGGCCTGCACTTCTCGCTCCGGTGCCGCCGCGTAATCCCCGCCGAGCTGTGTTGGCACATCTCCCCTCTTTGCGGTCATCAAACCAAGACAATGATCTCTATTCTCAGTGAATTTATTACAAATGTTCAAATCATGAATATAGTAGTTTTTGTTTGTTATTCGTACAGTAATTCTTCATGTGATATTAAAATTAAACTAAAGTTGTTAAAAGTTTTTTGACTCACTGTTCACAGTAGTACAAACAAGTGATAGGGAGCTTACTTTGGTATAAAAAACAGCACTTACAAACAACGAAAAACAAGGTGAATCTTTGACCATGGTCTTCAAAGCTTTTCTTACATCAGTGGGCTATGTCCTTCGCGGAAGAAGTGTCTAAAAGGAGTTTCAAAACTGTCTACTGCAAAATATTTGCCATAAATATTTAAAAGGCGAAATTTTCTTGTAAATTTTTTTGCAATTCTACAATAAAGTGTGAGCGTTTTTTTTTTTTTTCAAGTATAGTCCTGTACAACCTGAAAAAAACCATTTTATCAATACTTATGCTCCAGAAGTTGCTTTGTCATGGGAAATAATTCATTTTTTATATTTCCTTGATTTTTTAATTCATGCAATGAAGGCTAATTTCATTAATTGTCTGTGAAACACTAGAATATTTAGTTTCAATTTCATGGTTTTGCCAATCCAACTGAGATCCTTGACACAATTATTTAGAAAATAACCTCATTCCAACCCCTCATTGTGTCTTTTTACCTAAGACATTAGTTTAAATAGACTATATCTAGTTTATCTAAATCCATTACATCTAAATCTAGTCCTATATGTTTTATTCAAATATATTTAAATAGACAACTGACATTTAACCAGCATACTACAAATGCTTCATACAAATTAATGATAAATAATATAACTCAGCAAAGTAAATATAGATGGTGCGAGGGTGTCGAGGGGTTACATCCAATTTGTGCGGATACAAGGAAGTTCAAGACAAGCAAAGCACGTGTGACGGCATGTGAACGTGGTTTGTGTTCTGAACGCTTGTTTATGCTTCCGACAGCAACGGTAGTGCCAGCATTGGGGGAGAGAGTTAGGGGGTGAGATGAGACGGGGGTTGTCGGGATCAATAACTGTGGTACAGAGAAAGAGAGTGACTAGGGGGTGGGGGAGGGTGCTTTTACACCTCGGGCGACACCTCTCTCGCCAACTAATTAAGTAGAAATACCGGGAAATTGATGAATGCAAAGTCCTCTCTTGTTGATGCTGTTTCGATTACGGTATTTTAATTTGATTGCACTCTATGCATGGAATAAATATATTATTTATTGAGGAATTTAGTTATAGAAGGTCTATTAGATTATGAGATCCTTTCATTTATTCTGTAAACCTTTGATGTATTGGCAAGTACAACGAAGTTGTGTTCAAGTAAATACTAGCCTTAATACGTACAAAATTGTATAAGTTTTACAGAATAGGGCTACTACTATTATTATATTACAAAATATGACAAACTAATTACCCTTTTCTTAGTAATAAAAAAATAAACTAGTAAAATAAATAGGAGTTTTAAATCTTAATAAAAAAATATATAAATAACTGTAATTATTCTAAACTCATTTTTTTTCTTTTTATGATGTTATGTTTTGTGCACTTCCACAAATCGCAGCTGTCGCTGTCATTAGTTTAAAACTAATGCCAGCAGTTACAAATTAGTAGTCCGACACCTTTTATTTAATCAGATGTTACAAGCTTAATGCATTACCCACTGCAGTAGCTGTAACGCATGCGCTTGTGTGTATGTTTTTAAATTAAAATCTCTCTTTAACTAAAATAAGTGGGTGTTATGTTTGATATTCAACTTATAGTAAATTATTGGTGGTAATGTTGGCGTGTGTGTCACCAGGAGATGGTTGACGTGTGCGTGGGCACCAGTGTCGCCACCATCACGGAGCCCGACTGTCTAGGACCCTGCGAGCCGGGCACCAGCGTCACACTGGAGGGCATTGTCTGGCACGAGACTGAGGGTGAGTCAACGCAGCTACCACAGACCTATAGACAGTAGAACTTCACTTATCCGACAATGATGGGATAAGGCCAAAAGAACAGTCAAAAGATAGGATATGCAGAGGAGCAATGGGGGAAACCCAAACAGTATTGTTGTTAAATACCCCTGTTGTAGCAGACCTGCACTCAGCGAATTTCTGAAGAAATTTGGAATTTTGTATTTTTCCCATAATCACCATGAGAATGAGTATGTAGGTTTGCTGCCATAAGATGGGGTTAGCAAAATTCTACCCCCAGGAAAAGTTCCCCCATGAAAAAACGCTACATCATTTGTCGTCATGAGGGGCGGAGCTTAAAGTGGCACAGAGTTTTGCTTGCGGCCGGAAAAGTGTCCCCAATTTATAAATACATTATTATTTAATTCAGTTGCTCTAAATTGACATTATGGTAAACCAAACACCAGCCAGATTTCAACCCCCGGAATACTACTCCCAGCAAAACTACCCCCAATGGACTAGACCCAGAATCCTACCCCCGGAATTCTAACCCCAGCAAAACTACCCCCAATGGACTAGCGGGAATCCTACCCTCGGAAAAGCATTCCCACGTACAAAATTTCTATAGTATTTAACAACTGGTATTTTGTGTACGTGTTCTGGTATTTTAACAATTTCAATGTTATACTAAATATATGTTATTTTAAATTAATACCACTTGCCCTTCAGGTAATGTTGTTCACTGCCCTCACTCGCCGACAGGTTCTATAATATGCTTTAATTTTATATTGCCAATTTCCCCTCAATCCATTGGCTGAGAATATCTATTTATAGAATAAATATTCCTAAATTTGATCACAAGTTTCAATACATAAACTTTGCTTCCATAATATCTGTTTTTGAATAACTTGGTAACTTTTAAGACGTGTAAGGGTGGAGCTACATGGAGGGATGTGGATAAAAACTACTTATTAGTTTTATATAAGGCCTACAGAGTCAGTGCACCAAAACTTAGTCTTCTCTACTTGGAAAGTTGGAAAATTAATTATGAGCAAGACAGTGAGGGCTTTGTCTTTTACAGTTTCATAAAGATTGGTGATTTATTTCGAAGGACCAGACAGTCCTTAAAGATAGGTTTTTCTCCAAAATTTGAAATTTCGTATTTTCCCCATAGACACCATAGGAATCAGTAGGCCTATGTAGGTTTATTGCCATGGGATGTTGTTAAAAAATGTTTGTTGTTAGGAAAAGTAATGGTTGGGTAAGGTAAAAATCAAATTGTATCAATATTTGGCACTTTTTAATATTTCCCATAAACCCCATGGGGGTGAGTAAGTTGGTTGCCGCCACATGGTTGTTGTAAGCAAATATCAGTTAAACCCTACCTAGTGAAGGTACATACCAAACTTTACCTAGTTATGTTAATAAATAAGTAAGATACAGGGTTTTATTGATTTCCCATAAGATTTGACATGGGAAACCTGTTTTTAGCTTTTCTCCGGATTCTTTTAAGCTAAGTTAAAAATTCAAAATACTAAATTGTTTGTTTTTTAAGCTCTTTTTAAATGGTTTTATTTAAAATACTTGAATTTTGAAAACTGAGGTTAAAAAATGCCATAAACCCATTTTTGACCCCTTTGAAACCTCATAAAACCCCGTTCCCATAACCCGACAATACTGGTTCGCAAACTCATGAAAATAGACCTGGTCTTACACCTTCATACCAAATTTAAACAAAATCTGACATTTTAAATTTCATATTCTCATGGGAATAAAAATCCAAAATGCCAGGTACTGCAGACTCATTATTATATAATATACTGTAATTTTTTTTAAATTATAAGCATTAAATTTTAGCTGGAATGAAAATGTAGTAAGAGTTAAGAGAGTTGAATGTAGAAAAACTGTAGTAAGACTTATGAATTGGAATCAAAATGAGCTTTCTAAGAAAATTTATGTGCATATTTAATTTATTCTTCAGAGAATTCATTCTTTGTACAATTCATCTGTTATGGAAATGGACTATTTTTGCATAATGATTTAACACTTAATATGGAATTGTTTTGTATGGCGCTATCAAAAAGAGAACTTGGAAAGATTACTTGTCCTTCAAAAGAAGGACATTGGTAAAATTCTAAAGCCAAAACATAATGTGTAATAAAAAGTAGGGTTGTAAAATTAATATTACTGTATTGCTGTAATATGTTTTAGTATGTAAATTGTATTTTTTTCAGTTTTGAATTAACATTTCTTTATTTTAAAATCTTAATATATGTTTGATTTCCAAGACCTAAATTATTCCTCAAGGCGTCCATACTGGCGAACTTGTTCATCGAACACAAAATATTAGCAAACATGTTTACCGAACACCTACTAGCCACATGATTTACATTTAAATAAATGCAAAGAAAAGTTCAGGGAACATGTTCAGCCTGTGCGGACAAGGCTGGAGGAATAATTATTTTACTTTATCTCTTAATCCTCAGACCCCAATATGTAACAAAACATAGGGATGTTGTTTCATAAGAGTTCAAAATGTTATTTCCTCCTACATTTATTTCCTCTGTTGTTATTTTTATAGCTATTTATTGACTTTTTTTGCTCTGTTTGGCAGGGGTGTTGGTAGTTAACGTGACATGGAGAGGCAAGACTTACGTAGGAACATTGTTAGACTGTACAAGGCACGACTGGGCACCTCCCAGGTATGTATGGGCTGCAATTAAATAAAATGGACAAACAAGCAAAGTGTGATCTAGGGCCAGAGTTATTGAGCAAAATGTGAACCGATTTTTCATACAAACAATACTCCGTGTTTTTTATTATTAGTCAAATTATGATTAGAGGATTTAAACTATCAAGTAGAGCACATTTTAAAGTTAAATATGAATGAGGGATTAAGGTAGGGCCTAGAGCATTTTGAAAGCAATTAATAATTCCTCCTTATTTGTGCGAAGAGCTCTTTCGATAGAAAAAAGTGGATCATGCCATCACTTCCTTCTCTTTGAGGCAGAATATAAAAATACACACATTCACATTTAATAACCCAAAAGAAGAATTAAATAAAAATATAATAAATAGTATCCCATTTATATAATTACATTAAGTAAGGTTAACTTCCTGTGAATAACATTCTTGGAGGTACACCACCAGTTTATTGCATAGAAGGCTGGTAAACCATTAACCCACAAGGCAATTCTGTGCAGTGGGTAGAATAAAAAATCATGGTTAGCACATAAAATAATAACTGGGTTTAAAGAAGTTTTTTTGTATCATTTCCCCGATGATCATTTAAGCTCAAGGCCAAATAAATGTGAGCCAGTTAAATTAAATTCCAAATTTTGTACGGTATTTTATTGAAGATTTTTGACAAGCTTGAAAACTTAAATAATCTGTCTTGTGGTAATCAGGATTTCTCATGAAGGCCTAAGTTTTTTAGAAACTCGCATTGAAAAATTTTGGTCCAATAAGTGACATAAAACAGATAGGGTAAATTCATTATAATAGTTTCATGAACATATTGGCCTATTTATTAATTAATTTTAGATGATGCTACAGATTTTTACAGATGGCCTCTTATGACTGATAAGCCAAGGGGTTTTCTGAGTACTAATCAACTTCATAATATTAATAACCAAAACAATATGTTGGTTATGATATCTGTTAGTTCAATTCCTCAAATCAACTTTATATCTAAGAATAAAAGAATAAAATATGATAAGATACATGTTTTTAAATTTTTACATTGTTAAGATTGGAATCAAAATCACCTTTTTTACAAAATTTATTTAAAATGATGGTAGCCTATGGTGATTATGCAAATCTTGAAACCGATCCTGTTATTAATCTCTCCTTGAAATACATAAAACCATTTGATTTATCCAACATACAGTCCCAAAATGAAAAGATTTTTCTACGTCAAACAAAAATTTGATTTTCTAAAAAAAATTTGTTTAATTTTTCTATTTTGACCAACGATATATTTTGTTATAAATATTGCATTTTTAATCTTTATTGTTAAATTTTAATGTCCATGTTTGAAATGAACACAGAGAAAACTGCATGCAAAGATTGGACCATGTCTAATTGAGAAACAGCTGCTTGATTCAACCCAAAATTAACCTTGAAATGTTTATGGAGGACTCTTTTTCAATTACCTGCCAAACTAAGTATTAAAAAAAATTAATTGTATAATTTTTATTGAAACAAAGCATGATTCATAGTTAACATTTTCTATGATAAAGCACTGTTCTCAATAGGTTGATAATTTTCCCTGAGGTGCTGTGCCTATTTAAAAGTTTTAAAATTGTATGTTCTTTATGTAGATTTTATAAATCATCCTTCCAATGATTATATCTTATCTAACAATGTGATTGATTTTTAGGTTCTGTGATTCTCCCACAAGTGACTTGGACGCGAGGACACCCAAGGGGCGAGGTAAGAGAGGTCGGCAAGCGACAGGAGCTACGAATAACAACGACCTCAGCAACTTCACCGAGACCCGATCCTCAGTCCACAGCAAGTTGCGGAGTCAGAACAACGGCGGAGGCAAGGGTCGGAGGAATCCTAGCGGACCGGGGTCGCCCACACCGTTCGCCCCACCAAAAACAGACACAACGCCTGGCAAAAGAAAACCCAAGGCACCAGAGGAGGAAGCACCAGCGAAGAAGAGTAAACCTCCCCCGACACCTACGCCTCCTTCGTCTTCCTCCTCTAGTCCCCCACCCTCACCGGTGCTACTCGAATGTCCGGAGCCCAACTGCTCCAAGAAATACAAACACATCAATGGACTCAAGTACCACCAGAGTCATGCCCATGGAAATGCCGACGACGAGGAGACAAAGGAATCGGCCGGAAGTATGTCTGAAGCCGAGGAGGCTCCAAGTCCAGCTCCGGTCGTTGCTAAGAAGGAAGAGAGTTCTCCTGTTGAAATTGCGGCACCCAAGACACCCACACCCACTCCAATGGAGGTACCTGAACCTTCTCCCCAGCAGCCGCCGTCAACACCTACCCCGACACCCGAGATTGAACCTCCTCCCACACCTTCTACTCCGGAGAAATCCGTCATCAAACCAGGAGTGTTGAGATTCGGCACACAAGAAGAAGCTTTATTGACAATTCCTACAGTACCGGCACCGACAACGAGGCCCGTACAAACTACAGGAAATATTCAGCCTACCTCTCCCAGACAACCATCACCCCCTCCGACGGCTCAGGCCCCCATCCAACTTGTGATAAACCCCCAAACTCAGACTCCGGGTGTGACACCTCATGTTGTACAGATTGCGCAGTCTCTAGCTCAGCAAAACACCGCCATCAACACTAAAGTTCCCCAGTTCAAAGTGAAGCCCACCTCGGTCCTTATGCCTGATGGGAAGAAGGTCGATAAACCGGTTAACCATAAGAAGAAAAGTAGAAAATCCCCTGCAGGAAGCCCTCATCCTCATCCCACTTTGGATCCACAGCCTCTCGGTCTGGACACTGGTGGAAGGGAAGATGTACAGAGTCCGGCATATTCCGACATTTCAGACGATGGAGCGCCTGTTTTGGAATCACAAGTTGACGCTTCAAAAAGCAAACCCACTTCGGGAGACAAGAAAGTAGAAGTGAATCCGGGTCAGTCACCACACTCCATGCAACACTACAACATGTACCCATATTACGGACAACCGCCGTACTTGGTGCCCTCTGTAACGACTGACAATAAGCCTAAAGAAAATACCAATGACAAAAGCCTTGAGGCCAAACCAGGCTTGGAAAAGGAGAAGAAGGAAGGCGGCAGCGTCAGTGGAGAATTCCAACAGAAAATTTTACCGCAACACTATTACCCATACCCTTATGTGACTGGATATCCTTACAACATAGAGCCGGGCTATTCTGTTCCTATGGTGTCTGAAGAAAAAGCGGGAGTCATCAAGGAAGAGAAAAGTCCTGGACCAAATGAAAACGTAAAGCAGAACCTTCCACCAGTACCAACGACTCTCCATGTACCTAATCCAAATAAAATTAAGACCGAACCCGGAACTAAAGAGAAACATCCAAACGAAAATCATCAAATTTTGAAAGAAAGCATAGAAATGAAAAACCAAATGACGCCAGCGTATTTATACTCGAGGACCCAACAACAAGGACAAGGAGTGCAACAGGATGAAATGAGGAGGTATTATATTTATCCCGAGAGGAGAAAAGAACACACGGGTCAAACCGAAAATCCTCAGGGATTAAAAGCAACACCTCCCCCACAACCGAAGCAGTCGGTACCGGTGCCTAGTCCTAAAAATAAGGACAAACCACCTGAAGAGAAGAAGGACGAGAAAGTGAAGCAAGAAGGTGTGAAACCCACAATGGAAACTCAAGGACCCCCACCACCGCCGACCTCTTCATACGCTTACATTCATCCGGGCTACATGCAGTCACCGCACTATGGAGCGATACCGTTTGATCCAGCCAGCCATTCCATGTACGCCCGAGGCATCAACCCCATGATAGTGCCTAGCCCGTACCCCAACAATCCGTACATCCACCCGCAGCTTCACCCTCCGATGCCGAGGTATCATGCGCCTGAAGACCTTTCGAGGCCACCTCCCGGTGGCACCAAGGCGTTAGACCTCTTGCAACACCATGCTAGCTATTACACATCTCACAAAATCCACGAGTTACAAGAACGGGCATTAAAGTCGCCAACGCCAAAAGCCTCGGCGGCCAGTGCGTCCCCTTCTGCGGAGAGACAGAATGTTGCGGTTCCCGGGCCTCAAGGGACTCCGACGCCCACTAGTCAGCCACAGCCTTCTACATTATCCTCGGGGAAATCTTCGACGTCGGAGCGCGACGGAAAAGACTCAAGGTCGCCCCCGCCACAACGGCATGTCCACACGCACCACCACACGCATGTCGGGCTAGGCTACCCGATACTGACGGGGCAGTACCCAGCCCCCTATGGAGGTAAGCCGCTGTGAGCTACCTAGTCCATACACGTTGTTACGCCCTAGTAGCGACATCCGGTACGCCATATTGGCGCCAGCATCCCCTCATTCGTGCGCAATCGCGTGTTGTTACCAAAAAAGTAGTTTTGTTAATTTTGTACTTCGCTGCGAGTATCTAGGTTAGGCGAGTCTGTGATAAATTTGGGGTGGAATTTTATTGAGGTGTGTTGTAAATAAAATACATGACTGCACCTCACTGTGTTCAGTTGTAACTACGTTTAACTCAGAAAACCGATTGGAATGCCCTAAATGATCTCATCCTAACCTATGCATTTTTTACAGTTTTTGAATATTCTATATTATTGCGTCGAATGTTGGGGATCTGTTATGTATTTGTTTCGATGTTAATAGTCTTGTATTTAATTGTACATTTTTCAAATTTCTCTGTGTAAAAATTGTAAAATGTACTGTGTAACTTTTTGTAAAGTTGTACATATTATATATTTTTTAACTAGGTGATTTGACCTATGGTTTTCCTGAAACATTTACAAAAGAATTTCTAAGTGACTGTAAATGTGATTTTTTTTATTTTTTGGAAAAAGTTCTAACCTAAGTTAATATAGTTAAGTCTATTAAAAAAAAATGTTAAAAACGTTAGAAAACAATTTGGAGTTACTTTATATTTGTTGGGAACATTAGATGTAAGAAGTATTTAAAGTTAGCCATAGTTTGGGTTGCAGAAAGTATTTTTTTTTCTGTTTTAGTAAAAATTTAAATGAATGGTAAACCAGTAGAATTTCATACAGTATTTATCTAGGATTTAATTTATGACATGTTCTTTACTACTCCAAACAGATTTGTATTTGTATTTTTAAATAATAAAGGACTTGATTTTTTCAATTTAATATATTTCAGCTTGTTTCCATTCTGATTTTCTCAGACTGACTTTGTTTTATTATGCCAAGTAAAATTTCTGAATTTACATGTATGTCTAGTTCATGTAAATAAAAATATTGGCTTTAACACACACGCTTAACAAATTATGGGTATTAAAGGCTGAATTTTAGTGTAGTAGGCAATGTAAAAGTAATTGTATTTAGTAACTTTTACGTTTAATTTTATATTTGGTGTTAAATGTATGTATCAAAGATTTAAAAGTGCTTCTTAAATTCCTGAGAATCGGCATTGATCCCTAAAATTTTGCTAAAAGATATTTTAGTATGTATCTGCTTTTAAATTTATTTTGTTTTTACATAACAACTCTCCTGGACTCGGCCATTCCTTTGAAGGCACAAATTAAAAACTTTATTGATTTACAATTATTTATGGCATTCACATATTTATGTTAGAAAAAATAGCCTCTTTATTTTATGATTTACTTAAGCATTTTAAAATTTTATTTTGACCTCAAGCAATCGTCTTGTCTTTTGAATTTTTTTATGGCACTAACGATGTTGCTCTTAGAGCTCAATCTCGCCATATATTAAAATATAATGACAGCTAAAGTTGCTAAAAATTTAGAAACAGCAATCTGTCCGTTAATTTCAATAGGCCCAATCATTTTATAAAATCAAATAAACATATTTTTTCATCTCATTGGTAAATTTCTACTCTATCAGAACTTGGTTGGAATTTCTTGGCTGATTAATTAACTACAGTTACTAAACTGTTCTAAATTTAATTTATTAAAACGATCAACCTATCGACATTTTTTTAATGTACCCTCACAAATTTGCAGTAAGGCCAAAAATGTTAATCAAAGATTGCTCGGTTACGTTGCGCATGGGTGGGTCGGGCCGAGTCCAGGCAGCTTTGCGCGTGTCACTCATCGCGTATCATCGTGTGTTGTAGCGGCAGTGCTCGCGTCACAACAGGCGGCTGCCGTCGCAGCCACGGTCATCCCTCCCTTCTCTCCCAAGTGAACATTCCATCGCTTGTATGTATATAGTGTATAGACATCAGTTATCGTATTATTTTTCAATCTTCTCTAGAGTGTATAGCCGGAACCCATTATATAGATGTCACAAGAGTTACTAACGAACGTCGCGCTTTCCAGTTTTAGTGGGACGCGGGACTTATGACCGGCCGCAATCGGTTTGTGACGGTTCGTTCGAGCCCCATGAACCAGTTGCCCCCGGTCAGCCGGTAGCTGTGTCGATGTACCTTAAGCTTTTAGTCGAGAAAGGCCGGACCTCCTCGAAACAAAATTATCTCGATTGTAAGATGTCTGCAAATATGTAACGTACTAATACATATTGTAACGCTATTTTCGATTATTCAATGTATGTGTATAACGATAGAAAGGTTATTCTTGTTATAGATTCGAATATGCGGCTAAGCTAACTTTAATGGTCGGAACACAAAATTAATGTATTTTCAATACACAAAAACTCAATAACAGTTTAAATATCTGTTACGATGGTGGTTAAGGCTTAAGACCAAAATGTACAGAAAAATTTCAAATTAAAATTATTATTTCTTGGGAAGATGTGCTCTTATTTACCCTTTTCCAGAACATCATGTAAACATTCTTATTAAAAAATATCAAAACAGTCAAAAAGATTAAAAGATTAACCGTACCATATGTAATATCAGAATCAATTTTTTATAACTTCTGAGAGCTAAAAAGTGAATCTATGAGAAATTTATAATCATTGTACACAGTTATTCATCCTGAATAAAATTACTATACAAAATTAAGAAGTACAATGTAAGCAGTGGGTGAGTCGGTGGCGTAGTCGTTAGCGCGCCGGACTCAAACAAATAAAAAATAAGCTAGTCTACCTTTGTCTATGATTGATTCTCATATTTATTTTTTTCTTTTGTTGATTAATTTCAATATTTTGCCTCATATTTTGTGGTTTCTAATCAATCAAAAATGATGTTTTCAATCAATCATTGGTAACAAAACTGGTAGGAAAAATTATGGTGGCTCCCTTAAAAAGGGGTTTACCCACCCAGATCTGTTGGTAGCCTCTAGTAAAACTAGGCAGAAACAGTTAAGAAACAGTTATCTAAAATCTAGCATTTATTTTTACAGTATTTTGAACCATAATTAAAAGGAACAATATCATTACTTTTAGGAAAAATATTAATAATTTTACTGTACAAGGAATTGACAGGACAAAATTAACAATGCTCAAGTCATAAAAGAAGCCTTCAGATACATAAAATTCATAGATTGACCAATACTTTTTAGTGCTAAACTCAAGTTAGCCAGTGAATGATTCCCTCACTTTATATATTGGTATGAGTTTTTGGAGTTGAGAGACACTCATAATAAACAGGAAATTATGATCAAACCAATAATGTTGAGTATTCATCACATCCAGTACGTTATACAAACTGATTTGATTTGTGGCTTTCCTTTCCGTACTGTAGTGTTTCAATAGACACAAATATCCACACTTAAGGTCAAAACCAATCACCAAACATCAGTCGGACTTTCTCTTTATTCGCCTCCCATATAGCTTCCGCACAACAAGCGAGAGCATGGCCTTGACAAGCCAGAGCGCCACGACCGTCACCGCGAGGATGCAGGCGACAACGTCCACCAGCAGCAGCTGGTACCACGGGAGGTCGGCCGCCGCGCTGCGCAGGTGCGGAGCGCCCTGGTGCCGGATCGCATACTCCGTCCAGTACACAGCCTGCTGCTTGGCTGTCATCGGCATGTCTTGCACCAGATCACCCAGCCGCTCTATGTTGCGCTTGTACCTGAAATAAAACAAGAAGTCATTTAATTGCAAAAAACCTCTTTCTCTTTTCATTTTTCTACTTTAATCGACATTAATCACACCTAAAAAAGAGTCTCCAATAAGGATCTCAACGAAACGTTAGCTGTTTTGTAACCACAAGAAAGGGACATTGAAATGGAGAAATGAACCAGAATCTGGGGTAATCTTAAAATCTGTAACAAAGATCTTTTGAAAATCTATAAAAATGACATTGGGGTAGTTGGTGCAACGTTGGGACAGTTAAATTGTGAGATTTTTTAGTTTCTTAGTCGCTCTTCTGCTAATATTACTTTTTTTGCCAGGGAAGATAACTACAGTCCCGTAAAATAATTGGGTCAAGGCACAATAAGAAGGTCAATTAAGTACAATAGGAAATATTTTTATTGAAAACAATATTTAAAAAAATACATTATTCTTGGAAATTTTTATTTTAGTTTTTTTTCACATCAATTTATTAATCTACCAAATATCAAGGACAAACATCTAAATCCAAACAGATTTGATATTGATCCTGAAAATGATTGTGCAGAAGAACAGTGGCTTCATTGGGACCTATCAGACTTTTACACTTTTTGGATGTGTGTGATCTTCCACAACAAATAAGGTAAAAATTACGATTCCTGTCGATCATGTCAGTCCGTCTGCTTACAAAAATATTTCAGGGGCTACAACGTTTGATGAAGCTATTGCTACTTTAAAAGAAATGAGGATCCGTCCTAAAAATGAAATATATTCTAGACATTTATTAGCTACCCGTTGTCAAAAGTCAGTGGAATTAGTGGATCAATATTTACAAGCTCTGAAAGGTTTAAGTAAACCTTGTAACTTTTCTTCTGTCACTGTAGAACAAAATAAGAATGATTGATTACATTCGTCGTGATGCATTTATCAGGGGGTTACTTTTGCCAATCATTTGGCAAAGACTTTTGGAAAATCAAACACTATCACTTCATGAACCTTTTGAAAAAGCTTGAGTTCTAGAATTAGTTCAACATCAATTAGTTTTATGTTAAGCAACAATCAGTGTTATTTGCTTGCAACATTCTGAAGCTACTGGGCAAAGTCCAGTACAGTGTAATCTTTCCTTTAACAAAGAGAAGGAAACTTTTATTTTTTAGTTTAATAGCTATTTGTGTAATAAGAGCGTAAAGTACGTCATTGCTACTCAAGAATTGTAGATGGCCGCACGAAGCGTCAGCTGAGTGAGGCCAAACAATTCGAGAGCGGCAATGACTATTTGCGCTCGTAATACACACAAGATTTTTCCTACCAACAAAATTGTTACATATTAAATGTTTTATTGTATACAAAATGTCATTTAGATTATTTTTGATTTGTTTCTGTTGAAACATAATGTTAACTATCAAACATAACCTCAAACTAAAAAAGAAGCAATTACTAAACGACAACAATGAATAACAGCTGTAGCATGGTTTGTAATAACAGCTGATTTAAAATTTCTGTTTGATCTAGCGTGCGGTAAAGAAGCATTACCGCTCTAAAGCGGGAAAGAAACGGAAACCGGAAATGAACTGTTTTGCATAGGGATTACAGGTGTGGCAATGCAATTATTTCCATGCAGTGGTAGGAAAACATATAAAAAACAGCTGTGCCATGTTATTGTTGACCAGCTGTACCATTGACCAATGATAAGTTATCAATCACGTTTGCTGTACAATAAAACAGGATTTGAAATATTTACGGAACTATACAGTCTTTTAATTAGTTAGTTTTTCAACTGAAGTTCTGAATAGATAGGCTAAGATACTATTTTTCTCAGACATACAAATATGTAATTCAAGTTGTAACCTGTGTGTCACTCTTCTCTATTAATAATAATTTGTTTACATCTGATATGATTAAGTCCCTTTTTTTCTGACCTTAGAATTTCTGGCATTAACGTTGAATCAGCATTAACGTTGATGTTTATCAGTCACTACATTATGCAATCACTGTTTAAGGAACATTTTACACAAATCAATCATTATTGTTGCTGATTTTACAAAACTATCAATAAATTTACTTATTGATGTGAAATTTAAGACCAATTCCAGGCCTTTTCAAGATCGTTTTGTAATCAAAGTTTTCAAGACACACACTGCCCCCCCTCCACTCACATGGGGTTGTTGAGTATCTCCTGTACGGCGGCCCGGAGCCGCGCGGCGGTGAGGTTGTGCACGTCGAGCACTATCGTTAGGTTGCGTCGAAGTAGCTGCGCTGCATTGTCCTTCTGGTCCAGGAACACCGGGAGCGCCAGCACTGGAACTCTGCGGAAGACGGCCTCCTGGGTGCTGAGCAGCCCACAGTGCGTGATGAACAGACGCATCTTCGGGTGCACTGCGAACAAATGCAACTCTGTACCGGATCTGTGGTCTATATATGTCAGTTTTATAAACTTAGTCCTCTTCTACAAGATATTCCGGTGTGGGGCGAGGGAAGTGGTGTATTTAAACTGAAAAATTTAACGCCTTCTGTTTGTTTATGTTGTGTCAAACATTTTGGAGTAGCAGATTTCGTTAAACAACGTTTTTAAAACTTAAGTAGAGAGTAGATCTCGATTCAAAATAAAATTCTTTATTAACTCATATACATTTTACATTACATTACAAGGACATATAAAACAGGTGCTTTGTCATAATAAAACTTAATCCAAGCATCTAATGATATACAATAAAAAAAAAGACATAAAGCCTCTTCATTCCAATATAAAAACTTATTTATGGCCCAGAGGTCTGTAAGCTAATAAAAATGTCAATCAACCAATACCAGATCCCTCTTCAAAAAAGTCACTTTATGACTTTACTTAACTTAGATTTGTGTAGTTTTTGACTGCCGTAACTTAACTGAGCCTGACATTAGTTTTAAGTTTGGAAGGTTACTGTCTGATGCTAATTCGATCTCTTAAGCATAGCCTTAGATATGAGCAGTGGATTGATGTCATTGATGCCTGTGATACAAATGGGAAATGGGAGGCATTCTTTACTATGTTGCTTTAGCTTTGGCATTTGAATGTTCATTGTCCTGTGAAAAAATTTAACTCAAACAGTGGTTACAAGCCAAAGAGTAATCATGTTAACATGATGAGCAAACTGAGCTGTTGAGACTATAATCTAGGGATATCTATATCTAAAAGCTGTTAAAACAGCTTGATGTTCATAGGGTGCAAAGACAGTCTCAGATAACCTCAAATAGCCCTTATCTTATGTTAGTGGTACTATCTTTTAGAATAAGTTACCTTCCTTTATTAAAGAACTCAGTGGTATTAAGTTTAAGAATGAATTGAAGAATTGGTTAGTTTTGAAATGTCCACATAACTTTGAATCTCTTTTTGAAAGATGAAATTAGTTTTATTTTTCTCTGTTAATTTTCTGAAATAATGTATCTGCTGAGGTCATTTTATTTTATTTTAATTTTGTTCAGTTGTATCAGCAACAAGAATGTGTACTCACTGACAATGTTCATGCATTATTGTAATGTTGACGAACAATAAAGTATTTGATTTGATTTGACTTGATTGATTTGACTTATATCAATTTCAACTCATCAATTTGGCTTTGCATTTCATCACAGAAACTTCCAGAAGTCTTCAGAGGTTAATCAAATTACATCCATTCTCCTATGCTAAAAAGAAAAAGTGTATTGAGGTGTGGTTAACAGATGCTCAGACATAATTTATTCAGTTCGCCCGGAATTAGTGAATATCTCCCAGGAGTAAGCTCCCAGAAGGGCTCTTTGTGTGTATAAGAACACAGTCTTATTGCAAAGTTTAATTTTTACCTGCAAAGTTAAGTTATTTGGACTATATTTTAATTTTCATATAAAACAAAAATATAATTTTTTTCAAGCTTACCTAGCATATCACTTTGAGGTAACCACTTGCTAACTTTGACATTTGATGGCACATTTTCTGGCACTCTCTCCCACTTCCACAACACTCTCTGAGGCAGGTTCTCGAAGGCCTTGAGGATTTCGGTTTCAATATTTGGGGGCAACCAGGTCGAATCTATGTTAGATCCAAAACTGATCAGGATAGCTCCGTGCTCTGCTCCATCCATGAAATCTTGAATATCCTGTAGTAAAATTTTAAAATTGTTCTCATTGTTTTAAAATAATGTTTGTTCAAAAATATTTTTATAAATGGCACCTTTAATGAAAAATAGGGAGCCCAGTCGTCCTCCTTTTCCTACTACTTGCATTTAAGTAGGAACAGGCCCGAATTAACACTTTTTGACGGCCTAGGCCAAAAATCACAATTACGCCCCCAACCAATTTATGGGCTTATTTTAATTCCAATTTTTTGGCTGTTGTATTTGGCACAGAACTATTTAACGAACGTGTGGATCAGCACTTTTAATCCATGGACGTAATCCTTTTACATAATTTTAGGTACCATTTTATCACGATATTAATTTTAGATCTGGAATTAAATATTATATAATTGTAATACAGAAATAAATTTAAATCCGGGGCAAAAGAACAAGGTCAAGGCAAAGGGGCACTGTTTACCGTCAATTAGGGGAATGTTTACCGCTGGTCGGGGGCGCTCTTTACCGTTGATCACAGGTGCTATTTCTGCTTATTGAAGGGGCGCTCTTTACTGCTGATCACAGGCGCTATTTATGCATATTGGAGGCACTCGTTACAGTCGATCAGAGGCGCTCTTTACAATCGATCAGGGGCGCTCTTTACCGCCGGTCAGAGGTTTACCACCGGTCGGGGGCACAATTTAATTCTGATCAAGGGTGCTATTTACCGTCGATTAGAGAACCAGTCGGGGGTGATGCTCTTGCGCTCTAATCAGGGACACTCTTTATGGCAGATCAGGGGTGCTCGTCCCTGCCACGAAGGACCCCTTGGAAGGACCCCAGCACCTTAGGGGGTCACCTAGTTCGCCTGAATAGATCTTTCTTCTTTCTATTTTGCCGAATATTCTATTTACTCTTGTTATTAAAGAATTTAATAAAAAAACTGTAAACAAAACTAAATTATATTTGCGGTTAAATATATTTTGACTGAAACGTAGTAAATAAAAGTTTGACGCCCCCCCCCCTGGCTGACACCCTAGACCATGGCCTCCCAGATAGCAAGGAAGCTTGAATCAAGCCTTGACTTTTCCTTGATTTTTGATTGCAGCGTAAGCCTTGAATTTGGGCATCTATTCGAGTCCGCTTCAAATTAACCAAAGATAATCAAGGCTTGAATTTGTTTCTCTCTTTAATGTCAATGTAAGCCTTGAATTTAATCATCTAATCGATTCCGATTCGAAAGCACCAAGAAGTTCAAGAAGGCTTGAACTTCCCTCACCCTTTAATTGCAATGTAAGCCTTGAATTTGATTATCCAACTCAACTCAATTCATGTTTGCGAATCGAACTCGAATCGATACCGATTCGTGGCACGACGTCCTGACCAATCACAAGCCGTCCAACCCCGTCCCACAATGCAGTGCGCGGCTCCCGAGGATCGATTTCTCATCGATTTTGTATAGATTTTTCGGTACGAGACGGGCCGACGTCTTTCTTACGTTTTCTTACGTTACTTCCTTACCAGACTCCGAAGTTATCGGATGTGTATTTTACTGTTCCGATTTTTAAAAAGTTTTTTGTCTTGTGTTTATTTCTTCTTCTGCAGCTGATATTACTCATTAAAGTGGAATAATACATCACGTGCGAAGTGTCATTTATTTAGTTTAAAACAGAAATTAGTTAAGTACAAATTTATTAGATTAACTACTTAAGTAGGGGGAGTATCTCGATTTTCAAATTATTTGTAGGCCTAATTTGTAAAATTGAGTTAGTCATTTGTAAGTTTATTCCATATTCTCAATAAAATTAAACAAATTTTTTTTTGTTCTTTCTTGTTTTTTGTTAAAATTATGCTATTCTTGACAAGCTTAAGCCGCGTCCGCACTGGCCAAACATGTTCGCCGAACAAAGTTCTTCCGAACTTTTGTTTGTTCGTTGCTAACCTTTTAGAATGTAAATCATATGGCCGGTTAATTTTTCGTTAAGAATGTTTGTTGATTTTTGTGTTCGCCGAACAAGTTCGCCACGAATGTTCGCCCAGTGCGGACGCGGCTTTATGCCTATCTTTTTGTGTTAAAATGTTGACTGTGTACTCAGAAAAAAACCCTTTTTAAAAGGTATGAAATTGTATATATGACTCAAAATGTGCTTTAAAAAGACTTAAAAGAGATTTGAAAGAGGCTAAAAAATGTATAAAGGCTTGAAAAAGGTTTGAAAAAGAATCGAAAGACTTGCAAAAGACTTGAAAAACAAAATTGAAACAGGTTCGAGAGAGGCTTTAAAAGGCTCGACAGAGCTTTGAAAAGTACTTGAAAGAGGCTTGAAGGCTCGACAAACACTTGAAAAGTGCTCGAAAGGCCCTTGAAAAAGACTTGAAAAGAGCTTGAAAATATTTAAAGGCTTGAAAAAGACTTGAAAACCCATTGAAAAAGGCTCATAAGAGACTCGAAAAAGACTTGAAAGAGGCTCAAAAAACACTTGAAAAGGACTCAAAAGATGCTTGAAAAAGACTTGAAAAAATTAGACAAGACTTTAAAAGGCTTGAAAGTGACTTGACAAAGAATTGAATGAAACATTTGATTCAAGTTGAAATCGATTTCACATCACAGTGATTAAGAGCCTTGAATCAAGTTTTCAGGCTCGATTGGTAAGGTTTGAATCAAACTTCCGAGCTTCAAAAATCAAGCTTGAATCAAGTTCGAATCAAGCTTTTTTTGCTATGTGGGCTAGGTTGGCCTAGTGGATAATCCGGGTCTGAGTAGGAAAGTAGAAATAGTACTACTTTTAGAAAATTTGTCCTACTTTCCTACTTTTCAGGTCTTATTTTAGTATTAAATGCAAAGCTGTAAATCAAAATGTTCTGTTTTGTTAAGGTAGGTTTACACGTGAGAGTTTTTCACTCTCAGAGAGTTTCGTACTCTCAGCAGGTACTCGCAGAGGTGTTTACACAAACAGAAAATTTTCCAAGATGGTTAATCCCAGACAGTTTTCTGAGTTTTCTGCGAGTACTATCAACAGCTGTCTGAGATTTTTATGAGAGTAACTAACTACTCTCCGAGAGTGAAAAACTCTCACGTGTAAACCTACGTTTAGACTATCAAAATACAAGGTACCACAAATTTGTGACTGGCTTTCATATGTACATATATTACATATGTAAAATTCCTTATTTGAACTAACAACATTTTAACCATTTGTTTAGTTGCTTTTCACCATTTGTTTTTACCCATACATTTCTTAGTTTCTTAATTTCTTAGTTTTGTTATGGAATGTTGTATTAAGTTCAAGTTTGGCAAGGGAAATCATAATATGAATGTCTAATTCGAGAAAAAGATCGTCTTTTCCCAATAGGTGCTTTTAAAAAGGTTTTTTAAGCCACATCTATGTATATAAAGTAAGTCGTGTTAGTTACACTATCTATAACTCAAGAACGGCTGAACCAATTTGGCTAAAAGTTGGTGGGGTGGTAAGAATTTGAATTGTTTAGAACCAGTAAGAATCAATAGGATACTTTTAATCCAGTTTCTTCCATAGGGCTCTGCCCCTCACGTCATCAATGTTACTATGTTATTCTTATGGAAGAAACATTTTTGTATAGGAACATATGAGTACATTTAGAAATATTAGTTCTATAAACAGCTGATTTCATTTAAAGTATTAAGAGAAGACGAGGTGGCCCAAATTGCGCATTTTATGATTCTTTAAGAGTGAAACTCACCTACAGTACATGAATGAAGACTATGAAGTGTTATTGTGAAGTGACAGAGATCTATTTTTGTTTACTTTCTGGCTTTTAAAATTCATCTGAAGGTAATCAGCTGTTAAATTACAATTCACATTAAAGAACTTGCAATAAAAGTTGGTCAACATTTTAAAGCGCCCTCTAGAAATAAATCAAAGGCGAGGGGGGCGAAGCTCAAAACAATATGACCTTTTTAATTACGATTTGTCACTGCGGGATATCCTAAGCTTTAAAATGACATCTCAATTTTAAAAATCGGTTCAGTAGGTCGAGAGAAAAAGGGACGTAACAGAAGAAACCCTTATAGAAATAAGAAGATAGATTGGTAATAAAAAATTATATATAGAGTTCGTTACGGCGAGTGAGCATAAAAAACTAGCTAAACCTGGCGGAGAAAGAGTGCAGCAAACAAGCTGACCTATTCTCACCTGAAGGGCAAAAGATTCCTCAGGTTGGCATTGCAAAGCATGCCAGGTAAGCTAGTAAATGTATAAACTTAAAAACATTGGACTAAACTCTAACACATCACTAATTTAAAATTAATAACTTCAAATAATCCAATAAATTTGTTTAGTTTTTTGATGAGCCCTTTCATTATCAAAGATATCATTGTCAAAAAATCGTTATCAAAAGGTCTGATGATGTTATCTTTAATAACGAAAAGCCTCATAAAAAATTAAACAAATTTATTGGATTATTTGAAGTTATTAATTTGAAATTTGTGATATTGAATTCCAATAAGAAGAGCTTTGTAAAATAAACTCTAAAATTTAACCAAATTGATTTCTTAACTACAGTAACAATATTTCAAACACCCACGACAAAAATCATAGATTGAATTAGATTATTTTTACAAAAATATTAAGGGGTCCAAAAAGTGAGTGTTCATTCGAAAAAACTTATTTACTTACTGTTGACAAAATAACCAGCACAACAAACTGCAGGATGTTTGGAAACAACTTAAAAATTACCAAGTGAGAATTACATGTACATCCTTATTCTCTTTGGTGCTTATAGTCAGGGCTGCCCAGTGCCAAGAGGGGCCCTGGGCATGAGACTTGACCGTGCCCCCCCCCCCCGCCTCCCCCCTCCAATTGAAAAGAACTTCAGGAAAAGTGACAATTCACTTACTGAGATATATGTAATGTTAGACAGAAATATTTTATTAAAATATTAAAACAACTAACTATACTTTTTTTCATTAATTTACAATAAACTTCACTTAACTATCCCTCTTTGTGCCCACAAGTGCAATGTCCTTTTTAATACCAAGCCTTTAATACCTTTTTCCCCTTTTCGGCGTGCCACAAGTTGTGACAACTTCGCAATTCTTTGGCCCCGCTCGGACACCTTGGCTCGTCCGTAGACCTACTGCCCGCATTTATCTCATTCTATTTTCAAAAACAATCCTCTGTCTATTAATATTCTTGTTTGTCATAGGCTGTAAATTCATTGAAAACGTAAACAGTGAGATTAAAATTCTATTAAAAGAACTAGCAAAATTGTTTTTAAAGAGACGATGATTTATGCAGCATACTGCGTTCTTGCTCATAACAAATCACTCATATCTAGAAATTTTTAATTGCTAGTACACACTATCTATCGCAACACAATAGTATGGCATCTCACCTGATAACCTTAAAAATCATGATATACAGAATTTTGGTGCAATCTCATTAATTAAAATGTTCAAGCACTCCTTATGGACTTCATGCTGCATAGTGCTCTCGTGACAACCTAAAATGCAGCTTTGCGCGTTTCACTGGCCCCGGCCTTGTACTGCTATGACTGCCTTCCCAATTTATTTTCATTAACTGTCTACAAAGTAATAATTTCTTGCACACTTCCTTTTCCAATTGCTTAGTAGGCCTATTCATGTAATTTCTGTAATCTCATAGAATTTTTGTAATTTCAAAATATTATTATATTTAAAGCCTGTGACTGGGCCAAAGGCATTTTGCTCCCTCCCTCTAATAGTAAGTATGTAGTCGGGCATGCTTATAGTACCATAAATTAACCAAGCAATTATTTTTAACACTAACAATAATAATTATGTCACCAAATTAATCATTATTAATGTGAACGCTTGTCCTATAAGTTTAAGTTGTTCTACAGAGTTCTACATGTTGCGACTCGCCCGGGTTCAACGTCAAGCGGCGCTCTGGGTGTGTTCCGCCTACTGGAATTGTACGAGTCTGCCATCCTGGTGGTTGTCGGAGTCATCCCTGTCAAGCTCTTGGCAGAAGGGAGGAAGACGATTTATCAGAGACAAGGCGAGATTGGCAAGAACAGAAGAGCGCTCTCCAACCTTCCAGTGGCAACACAGCTGGGAGCACGACACCCGAGGACGATGGATTGCTCGAATTATCAAGCAGGTCCAACCATGGTTGGAACGGCATGGGGAGGTGGACCTGACCTAATTCCTGACAGGTCACTGCTGTTTTTGGTCGTACCTGTACGCGATGGGTAAGACCGGTTCACTGGACTGAATTTATTGCCCGGGCGTTCCCGACAATGCGCAGCACACCTTCTTCCGCAACCCCCGTTGGGAAGGGCCCCGCCTGGAGGCCACACAAAGTTTTGGTACATTTTCGGTGGACTCAGTATGCCAAAAGATCTTTGAGGATGAGGGCTGCTGGGATCGTTTGTCACAGTGCGTCTAGAGCATCCTCCTTAGAAAAGAGGCTGATCTGGACTGCTATGAGGCTCAGACCCCCTGACTGTGTGCCTCGTCAAGGAGTGAGCCCAATGGGCTTAGGCTAATTTAGGCCTAGCCTGATGTAATGTGACAAACAATTCCAGGCTAAATTCCTAAAGAGTAGAGGAGATTTTTTTGTGGTTATACCCGTTTTTTTGGGCAGTCCCTCACTAAAGACTGGCCCCCTTTGTGCGTAGTGCATTTTTCCTGCCATAACCTCAAACAAAAATTTTTTTTGCTGCCATGGGGTGTTAGAAAATGTTTGTTTTGTTATAAAATGTAATAGTTAGGTAAGGTAAATATCAAATTGTATCAATATTCGACACTTTTTAATTTTCCCCTTAAACTCCATGGGGGTGAGCATGTAGGTTTGCCGCCATATGGGTGTTGTAAGCAAATATCAGTTAAGCCCTACCTAGTGAATGTACATACCAAATTTTATCAAGGTATTCCAATAAATAAGCGAAATACAGGGTTAAATTTTTTGATTTCCCATAAGATTAACATATGGGAAACCTATTTTTAGCTTTTCTCCGTAACCGGTTTCCGTAAGTTAAAATTTCATCATACTAAATTTTTTTGTTTTTTAAGCTCTTTCAAATGGTTTTATTTAAAATTGTTGAATTATAAAAATTAAGGTCCAAAAATGCCAAAAACCCATTTTTGACCCCTTTGAACCCCCATTAACCCTGTTCCCATTACCCGATAATGCTGGTTCGCGAACTCATAAAAATAGACCTGGTTTTACCCCTTCTTACGAAATTTCATAAAAAATATATGTATATACATAAATATGAAAATGAACGAATAGTGTTTTTGGATTCTGGGGACCTCAAAATGAAAAAGTAAAGTGGTCCCGGGCTTAGGTCTTACCATGGCTACTTCCATAATAGCGTATTCCCTATAGGGAAATTCACTAAAAGTTGAGTAGTGTTAGAGACTTTTTATTTTAGCTGATACAAAAAACTGTCTTGATGTTCAATTTTTTTGTTTAGTTTTGTATATCGTATTGTGGCCCAAATTCATGAATTTACCTTATTTTCAGTGTATCTGCTACATTTTTAATATCCTATTTCATCTTACTTTTGTGCAAAAAAGTCCTACTTTCCCTACTCTTTATGGCTCTATGGCTCTGAAACCGCTGGGCTCCATAGAAATAGATTTTTCATTGAAATTATTAAAATAAAAATAATTTGGTGCTAATCAACTATAAAAGAGCTTGAAAAACGTAGAATTTACCTTTTCAATTGTTTACTAAGAGCCTGCCTTAGTAATTAATGGAGATCATCTCATCAAACTTCCTGTACAATTTGGCAATTCATTTATTTCCCAAAAGATTACCACAGGCATGATAATATTTGCACATAACATTTTCATCGCAGCAAACTCTTAGATCTTACTTCTTTCATCGAGAATGGGTTTTGGGGAAAAGGCCTTCTCATTAAATTTTATTACCTGATTCCTTGCCCTTTCCTATTGCGTGTCCTCAACTCGATGCTCTCCAACAGGATGATTAAAGTATATTTGGGGCGCAAGAAAAGTACTTTTAGGCAACTAAAGGATGGCCTGCCAAAGGGGTCAGTGCTTGCCCCACTGTTGTTTAATGTGTATACTGCCGACTTGCCTGACACTTGCTCCTTAAAGTTTGCCTATGCGGATAATATTGCACTGGCTTATTAGCATCAGAATTCCGAAATGCTGAGGAAGTACTAACAAACGACCTCAAGACCCTCGGTGAATACTTTAAGGCCTGGAAGCTAAATCCAAACCCTACTAAAACTGAGGTTTCACTTGAACAATAGACTAGCCAGCCAAAAGCTTAAAATCGTTTTTGACGGTGGTGTGCTAAAGCACAATGACCACCCACAGTACCTGGGAGTCACTTTAGATCGGTCTCTCACATTTAAAAGCCACCTACAAAAGACAGCAGCCAAGGTGAGAGCTCTTGAGACACATTGTCCATCACCCTGCTAGTTCCACATGGGGAGCTAATGCAAAAGTTCTGCGAAACACTGCTTTGTCCCTGGTTTACTTAACCGCAGAGTACTGTGCTCCCGTGTGGTTGAACAGTGTGCATGTCAGATGAGAGATCGACGTCCAACTGAACAGGACTACGAGAGTCATTAGTGGTACACTCATGCCAACCCCTGTACCCTGGCTCCCGGTGCTGTGTAATATTGCTTCACCTGAAATAAGACGAAGAGAGGCACTTACCAGGGAATATAATAAGACCGTATCTGTTCCACAGTTGCCCATCCATGATTACCTACCCCAGGAGATGGGCAGATTGAGGTCCCAAAGACCACCACTGCGGACAGCATCCCAGTTTACGGACAGAAACATTTCCATCCATACCGACTGGACTTCCTCCTGGGACTTTCCAAGGTCGGAATCACTTTTTCATTGCTGACCCAACCTTTAGCAGCAAGTGGTATGGATCTTCCTCGGAAGCAGTGGACTGTTCTCAATCGATTCCGCACTGGAGAGGGAAGATGTAATTATTGGAAATACAAATGGGGAATGACAGAAGACCAGTCATGCAGCTGTGGAGTGGAGTTCCAGACTATGACACACATACGGTAGTCAATGAGTGCCCTTTGAGTACTTTCCCTGAAGGGTTGATTGGGCTGCATTGTGCAAGTGAAGCTGGGCTGCAATGGCGTAGCGCCCTAGATTTAGCTTTATAAAGAGAGATCATAGCTTTTTCTTTTAGTTAAGTTTTAAGTGATATGACGCAGGTGATATGCACCGCAGAGAATGTTTTTTATTTTTCAGTTGGTGGCTGGCTATGAATGCCATACGATATATATATCGTAGCATAACTACATACTCATGCCTGTGGTAATCTTTTGGGAAATACTGTAAATAAATCACCAAATCGCACAGGAAATTTGATGAGAGTACAAGGCTACCGCGACAGGAATATTAACCTTACAGGTAAACCATACACTCGCTGGGTAGCTGAATAATGATATAGCTCACCTTATAAATAAAAGTTTGTTGGCTATTAATAGACTGTCTATAGAAATAGCTGGTCTTAGACAGCAACAAAAAGTTACACAAGGCATCATACTCATTTACACTCATCATCATTTAAATTCTACTTAAAATATGCCCTGGTAGCGTCTGTGTCTTGTAAAGTGATTAAGTGATATGATATTTTGATACCTTAGGCAGGGGTTGAGGCTCCGAGATGTGTAGTCCAGCGATACCAATGACTCCTGGTAACAGTGGTCGAGGTTCATTGAGGACCGGGTGATGGTTCACGATAATAATGTTAGCTCTTTTCGCCAAGTCCCTCACGTGAGCAATATTTTTACCAAACCTCTCTTCTTTTATCCGCTCTTGGAAAGGTTCTAACTTGGTTTTGACAAACCAGTCGACAAACAAATAATAAAATGTGTTAACACATCGCTCGAGAAATGTCATGTATTGAGAAAAATCAGATATCATATTGGGGACGTAGGCCGGGTTAAAGATATTTCCAACCCGCGATGTCATCCATTGAGGACTTCCATAAGTGGTTGCCAAAAGCAATGGCGGGTTTCCAAAAAGAGGGACGAGAGCTAAAAGAGCGTCTTTGTTTGCGTTGTCGTGAATGATCAAATCAAAAGGCTTCCTGGTATCCCTGTATTCGAATATCAAGTCTTTCAATGCTTGAGACCGTATGATCGACATAGAAGAGCTCTCCGCCCAGATTTGAAAAAGATACATGGTGTCCATTTTAGAATCTGGAGAAAACGCTTTTGAAGCTTCTGCAAACTCTTCAGTTTCGAAGCCTTCATACGCTCCTTCTACGATGAACGTCTTCATGTTTGGGACTTTAATCTTTGGTTCATCCACTCCAAATACAGTTATCTGAAACCATTAGAGAAATGATTGTGATAGGACTGAGGAATTGCAACATACTTTACTAACTGGTACTAGTCAAAATAAATAAAAATATTATTATTCAACAAAATTATTATCAAAATTATTGTACAACATTTATTGAATGAGAGCAACTGGTAAAACTGTTGTTACAGTATCGATATATATATATATATATATATATATATATATATATATATATATATATATATATATATATATGTATATAATTCTGTAAGCAAAATTTCTTGAGCAAAATTGTGAGCGTTCTACAAATTGCAAGAAGATGGGAGAGGACTGAAATTAAAGGTTTTGGTGCCATGCACGAGGGAGAATTATCGGCGTGTCCATAAAGTTACCAGGAGACCAGGAATAACATAAAACGTCCTCCATAAGAATAGCATGGGGATTCGTAAAACATCTGCTTTGTGTACATTAAAACATGTTTTATGGTTTGATTTTAAAGTGAAAGTCAGATGATATCTTTGAGTAAAGAACTACTAATAATCAATTGACAAAAAATATACCTAAAAATGGTAATACTATAATAAGACGTTTTGTGGCTTGGGGAGACAAAAATTCATACTTGGAGCTTTACCAACCTTTCAAACTATTACAAATTGACTGCTGTAAAAAAGAAAAAAAATACTGGTTTCCTAGCTGAGCGTGTATGCAAATTATTAAAAACATTCTGATCGAGATAGGGGCGCAATAGGCGATGAACTAGGGTTTGAGAAACGTCCAACTTTATTTGCATTAAAACGTGTTTTGGTTTGATTTTAAGACAAGAAGTGTCAAATGATCAAACTAAGTGAAGATGATATATTAATTAAAACTTGCAGTGTATCAGTGAACAAAGTGTTTGTATTCTTTTAGCTGAATTTTCCCATACACCTTTTGATAGTTTCATAGGTTGTAGAATTATAGGAGAGAGTTAAAATCAAAGATGTTTGTTCTACGTACTTGGGAAAAAATGCAGGTCAAAAGGTCCTCCTTTAAAAAGTCTGCTTTGTTTACACGAGATCAAGTGTTTTGATTAGGAGGGACGAATATTGACAGTGAATGAAGATGAGCTACTTTGAGGTGCAATATGTTAAAATTTGGTGACGAAAAAATAACAAAATCTGACAGGAGCGAAAACATCTAGATCTATTCAATTTTAGGAAAAACAAGACAGTGAAATAGTTGTGATGGAAGTTAACTGACCCTAAAATGGGTGAAAAGCATCCATCATGTTTTTCCTCATTGCCACTTAGCTCAAGGACTATGAATTCTTTCAAAAACTTATTTTTCAAAGATCGATATAGGTATAAAACAAATAAAATTAAGCATTTTTCAAATGGGTGGCTTATGGGATTATAGAGTGCTTTGGAGGCGAATGGCATACTCAAACGGTATTGTTAAAATATTATATAAATTAAAATTAAATCTTCTGGAAACTTTTGTAGCAAATAACTGGTAATCCACTATGATGGTTTATGCTATTTTAATTTTACTATTGGGGGCTTTTGCCCCTATGAGCCACTAGTTAATTAAATATTTTACAACAGTGTGTAGGATATTCGTTTATTTAAGGACTTCACATCCAAGTCATTGCCGTACCTGATGTCCTCTCTCAGCCAGGGCCGCCATGTATCTGTAGCACCATAGGGAGTGGCTGGGTGAAGCCACGGTGCACAGGGCCAGGATCTTGGCTGCCACCGCAGTCTGTAGTAGTTGGGCCGAAACTAGCAAGATCAGCGGCCATCTCATGGTGTCCCCCCTGCAATGTGCGGGCACCCAACTGAAAATACCCCCGTCGCAGCAGACCTACATACTCAGCGAATTTAGAAATTAGTTATATTAATTTTGAACGGATGAACCTGTAAACAAAATTTCATCACGTTCTCATGAATAGGAAAATAAATGTCTATTCTACTTATGATAAATGGAAAGAGTATGCAGTCATGCTGCCATGAGGAACACCGAAAGTAGGTATTTTTTAGCATAAACAAATTTATTTAGACCATATGAAGCCATATATTAAGTTAAGGTACATCAATATCTGTCCATAAATAAAGGAGTTGGCCTATTCTCCATATACCGTACTTATCATGGAAAAAGAGTACGCAGGTTTGCTGCCATGATAAGTTCTAAAACCAAGATTTTTTACCATAAATGGATGAATCTCAACCAAATCTATACTTATTTAATACGCTACAAGGGTTTTTTTTCTTGAGAACTCCTCCTACAATTTTCAACCGATTTTCAAGTTTTTGGTGTCGTTGGATAGGGCTTGGTCTGCAGTTGTTTCCGCCAAAGACTGATAAGAATCTGGCGGAAAATAAAGGCGTTATCCGCCATTGAAATCTCAAACTTTAACATTTAAATAACATTGGGATTGAATAAAGCATTTTAAACATCTGTTAACACGTTCATTGCTAAAAATTATGAGTATTACGACCCTAAAATGCTAAAAAATTATAATGTGATTACTTATTCAAAAATGATGTCAGGATGTCCAAAATGTTGAATCTAGATGTCTCAGTGTCGATTTTGGCTGAAATTGGTGACGTCACGTCCGGGGCGGGAATTCACGTCCTTAGGTCCTGGTGCCGGTCCTTGTCCAATCCCTAACTACTTTTCAACCCCACACGCCCACAGTCATTCTCCCAGAGCTGGATTCTGAATCCTCATTATCAGAAAACACGTTTTCAATCAATTCACTCTTATTGAGTAGCTCCATATTCCACACAAACTACGTCAACACTCCGCACAACACAGTGGTTACGTAAACAACGCACTGAGAAATAACGGAATGGCCGAACCGGAAGCGAAGCGCGCCAAAAGTTAGAGTAAACCAAGCACAAAACGCGGGAATCGGTCACAAAGTTCTCCGAAGGACGCTGGGCTCACACTGAAGCAAGGTTGTTGGCATGGGAGAGGGGCGACAATTCCCGCCCCGCGCACGTGGTGCCAGCCGCACGGGGCGTAAATTCTTGCCCCGCGCAAGGAACGTGTTAATAATCAGCTGTATATGCGTGTAGTTTTGGTGATTGCAGATATTCACAATATTGGATTGGTCGGACGTCAATGATTTAGAGATAAAAGTAACATTTGTATTGCATTAAAATAAATTGCTCGATTTCGAGCAACACGTTTACTAGTGAAGCTAAATACCAAGTTTTATCCAAAAATATTGGATAAGTGAAATATTAACACATCCTTATTCTCCATAACATTAACATTGGAGCCCAAAAATACAATGTACTTTCTTTAGACATATTAATATCCAATATCCTACATATTAGTAACCAATGGAGATAGGAAAAAGCTTCAAAATACTAAATTGTGTGTTTTTTTAGCTAAATCCAGTGATGAAAATCAAAATTAAAATTTTTTAAAAATTACATATGAAAAATTTATAAAACCCATTGATGTCTAAGGATGCATACATATATATATTTAATATATCAAATTTTTTTTTACTATTATTTTTGGTCTCTGGGCACTTCAACATGGTCCCGGGCTTAGGTCTTACCATGAGACCTACAGTAATAGCTTCCTCCCTAAGGGAAATTCGCTAAAAGTAGTTCATCAATACAGAAAAATAACTCATATACGAACTACCAAAGTCACCAAAGGAAAATCCTTTCTTGTGGACCTGAATAAGAATAAATGATACCAAATTAGGTTGTTTCCCTATAGACTACTATGGAAGAGCCAATCCTCTCAAAATGATCTCACAATCCACTACTTGTGTTGAAACAATAACTGCTGAAATGTGAGCTTATTCAAACATTTACTGACGGTTTGTTGACAATTTATTATAAAATAACACTTCCTCAATTTAGAGGTTGCCCAGTGGGACAAAGAATAATGATATACAAATAAAAAAAAAAGAAGAGTAGGTTACATAAAATTTAGAAATTAATATCCTTAGATGGCATAAAGATTTTTTTTAAATTTTGATGGAGTTCTTCAGTGCACTCAGTGATAGTTCTTTTAAAATCTTTTTCAGAATTTTATACTTTTTCATTAGTTCTTCGGTTTGTTTGGTTATTGTGCCCCTGGCTCCAATCATTACTCCTACCACTTCAATAATCTCAAGGTTATATTTTTCTTTGTAATAGTTTGTGGTAGGAGTATAAACTAGCTTTTTTCTTAATTTATTTCTTCGGGTTGCCCAAGGTGGGACTCAAACCGAATTGTAGCATCTATGATGGTGCCAGTTCTTGTCAATTTATTGAATGCTATTATGTCGATCCTTCTAGTCCCACCGTTCTCTGCGACTACGCTGACCTCTTCATAAACCTCCAACTTCTGCTTTCGGAGTTCTTCAGCAATTGTAGACATAGGCGTCATTTCAGCATTCTGATTGGGGGGGCAAGATTTTCATGAGGTCATACGCCCTCCCCCCTTCCCACAAATACGCCAAACCTCTTAAATTTCGCTAAAAACAGTCAATAAAAGCTAATTAAGTTTACATTGTGACACTAAGCTGTTCAAAAAATGTGAACTTATAATATAATCTCACAAACCCATGAAAACAATACTCTAATGCATGTAAAATTTGATTATATAACATGTTTCTATTTGTAGAAAGTCATTATTCTTCTGGAACTGCCAGTGGTTCTTGTGATGTAAAACACCTTAAGAAATTTAATGGATTTAATTGGTTAATGGATGCTAAATCGTTAAAATAAAAAAAAAAAAACATCATTTTATAACTATTTAGTTATTTTTATTGTATATTATTCAACTCTAAAGTTTTACAGTCGGATACATAGACTAAAACTCCATAGGTTTGTATGGTAAAACACATTGTTTTATCTTTATCAAAAATTAGTTTTTGACAAAGCACCTTTGCAGTCTGTTGTATAAGGGACAACAAAATCATTTAACTATTGTTGGTTAGGATCAGTACAGCTACGGTATATTGCCCATTACATTACCTAAGAAAATTTAATTGTTATTGAGGACAAGAAAGGTAAAAAATTACTAAGTGATTAAAAAAATATAAATAATGATTTACAAAAACATCTATACATATTTAATACGTGATACGGGTTTTTGTACAAGAAACTCCTCCCACAATTTGCAATAGATTTTAATGATTTTAGTGCCATTGGATAGAGCTCGGCTTGAAGTTGTTTCTAAAGTGAATTGGTAAATTGTCCATTAAAAAGAGGGAACCTAGAAGTCCTTAAAGTTTGTAATTTTTCCACTTGATTACACATCAGTAAGGAAATTGATTGATTTTCAAGTAAACAACAGTAAAGTGTAAACATCGGACATCAGCGAAAGTACTATATCTACCTTTTCACACGAAAGAGGTTATGTTTAACCAAGGCAAGGCTCCGGTCTACCTGAGCCCGAACGACGTTACTAAATGCCGCCTCGCGGCCGTAGCGCTAGGCGAGTATGATGGCTGTAGACAGTGCAGAGGTTTACGGGAATCGTGTTTTAAAGTTAACTAATTAAGATAGAGATTGACTCTTAACTTTTTCTAAAAGTAGAGAGACTGATCTCGTCTTCTCTGGGTTTAGAATTTTTAAATACAATTTCTAGTTTCAGTTATAACTGTCTAAGATCATATGTTTTTAGTGGCAAAAAGTTTTATAGATGCAGAGGTTTACGAGGATCAGGTTTTAAAACTAACCAATTAAGATAGAGATTGGATCTTAACTTTTCTAAAATTAAAGAGACGGGTCTCTTCGGCTCTGTTTTTAAAATTTTTAAATAAAATTTTTAATTTCAGCTTTAACTGTCTAAAATCATCTGTTTTTCTAGATGCAAATGAAAGGGTTTTTAGAACCCTGTTATCTTTTGCTAAATTCAGCCTAGAGCTACAACTAGTGTGTCATATTAAATAAGAATAGAGGTGCTAAATTTCCTTTCTTACACTTTGGTAATCTCACTTTGGTAGTGTTATCAAAACTAACGGAAAACTTAAGTTAAAATCGAGAAAAACAGATGATTTTAGACATTTATAGCTAGAATTAGAAATTGTATTTAAAAATTCTAAAAACAGAGCCGACGAGATCCGTCTTTTTACTTTTAGAAAAAGTTAAGAGCCAATATCTATCTTAATTGGTTAGTTTTAAAACACGATCCCCGTAAACCTCTGCATCTATAAAACATGCCCCTAGAAAAAACAGACGATTTTAGACAGTTATAACTGAAATTACAAAATTTTATAAAAAAATTCTAAAACCAGAGAAGACGAGATTCGTCTTTCTACTTTTACAAAAGGTTAAGAGTCAATCTCTATCATAATTAGTTAATTTTAAAACACGATTCCCGTAAACCTCAGCAGCCAATAGCCATCAAACTCGCGCGGAACTCGCCTAGCGCTACGGCCGTGAGGCGGCATTCGGTAACGTCGTTCGTGCAGGTAGACCGGAGAGCCTTAACAACTCAACAGACGTGAGATGGGACTTCGAGCCTTAACAACTCAACAGACGTGAGATGGGACTTCCTGCTTCAGATGACGATTGCAAAATTAGTCAATTTAAGAGTTTTGTGTGAATAATATAAAGTAGACATTTTGTTAAAGTCTGATTCAGAAGTTTATAATTGTTATATACAATATTTCACCATATTACATAACCTATCATTTCAAATTCCAATTTAAAAAAAAAATCACCGAAATTATTGGGGGGGCAACTGCCCCCCCTTGCCCAACCCAAATTACGCCTATGATTGTAGACCGTATCTTGTGATGTCTGGAGTTCCAGAGATTGTCACTGAAGGTACATGATCCCAGGACATGGGCAAGTGTTTCAATCTCACTGTGACAGCGTCGACAACGGGACAGTTTTTGACTCAAAAACAAAGCATATAGTGTAGACAAGTCCCGCTGTAAAATCTTTCAAATTTGGCTACAGAGCCAGAGGCGGATTTGGAAATTTGCCGCCCCTGCGCTATTTAAAAAGTGCCGCCCCTCCCCCCGCCATAATTTCATAATTTATATCCACAGTTATTGCCCCAATTCCTATGCTATTTCGACGGGAGGGGACATAAAAAGCTGAAAATAGTGATTATACGGAACTTTAAATTTAAAAACTTGAAATCAAAGGTTTTGCGTTGTGATGCAAGAACTACTAAAGTGTGGCTCAAAGCATGGCTATTAGTGTTTGACTGGTTCTTTGACCAATCCGAGACACAGGTGCCGTTGCGAACAGTCGAAAACTAGCCTTTGTGCGTGTGCGTAGTTCATGGCCGGTGGAATAGGGCAGAATACTGTGTCCTTCATTCCCAGTCCCATTAGATTTTTTGAGGTTTGTTAGACACGTCTAAGTGTAGCAATAATAAATTGGCATAGTGATTTTAATTTTATTCTAGATAAAAAACCATATAGGCCTACTACAGTATTTAAAATGAAATATTAGATAAAGTGCAATAGCTAAATTAGGGCTATTTATGTGTTTTCCCGTTAAAGTTTGAAATAACAATAGTGTTAATAGCAGTATCAATTATCACTGCCACATAACCTGACATAACCTCAAATCACCCATCCCGAATGCACTGGTGCAACTCGGCGGTGGCGGATGTACAGATGGCTCGGTGTATCTGTGCTCATGGCTTTCGAGAAAAGAAGGTTGTCGAGGGACGGGTTGTGGTTACTTTTCTAAAAACATCGGTCTGTTGTAACTATGTCGTTATCAAGATCCAAAAATGTTGTATCTGAGAAAAAACGAAAATAAAATCAATTTTAGAATATATTCATTGAAAGCCATGAGCACAGATACGCCGAGCCATCTGTATATACGGGGGGAGAAAGAGGGGGCGGCGAGGTGGCGGATGGTTCCTCTGCGCCGACGTGTGGATCGCTACTGTGACAAATCAACGTAGTGCTGAGTTCTCCCACCTCCTCTTTAAAGCTCTTTGATGACCCCTTGCGCTAAGATATTATGATCTCGCTTAGAAAATAGTCACTCTCGGTTCTCAAATTTTTCTAAAAAATTTCCGCCTTTAATAATTTGAGTTTTTTAATTTGAAGCCTAAAAAATGCCGTTTTTAAAAATTTGCAGCCCCCCGAATTCTGCCGCCCTGGGCTATAGTCCATTTAGCCCATATGTAAATACACCCCTGAACAGAGCGTGATGAATCACAGAGAATCATCAGGAGAAGTAGCGTGGGAAGATAGATGAGAGGATCTACAGTACCAGGGCCGGTCCGATGGCCATGTGATCCGTGCGGCCGCATGAGGCGCCGGGCCGCGACCATGGTTGAGTGAATCACAGAGAATCGTCAGGAGAAGTAGCGTGGGAAGATAGATGAGAAGTTCTACAGTGCCAGGGCCAGTACGAGGACCATGCGATCCGTGCGGCCGCATGAGGCGCCGGGCCGCGACCATGGTTGAGTGAATCACAGAGAATCGTCAGGAGAAGTAGCGTGGGAAGATAGATGAGAAGTTCTACAGTGCCAGGGCCAGTACGAGGACCATGCGATCCGTGCGGCCGCATGAGGCGCCGGGCCGCGACCACGGTTTTTTTTTTCAAAATTTAAATTATACCTAAGTTGTCTTTTTTTGGTGGGTATCACAGAAGGGACTCAAACTGAAAAATTAAATATAAGCAAATCTTTTTGAAAATGTATTAAACTCTAATTTGTCATCTATTAACCTCTAATAAAATTTTTAAAACTAATACAATCTATGGCTTTTCCTGGAATCATTCCCTAACTAAACCTTGTAACATAATTTGAATTATTCTTGTTAGTGAGAAGAATTGGATCTTAAAGTAATTAAAAGTCTCTTGAAGTTAAAGTTCATTTATTCCCATAACAAACTGTCTATCATTTCTTAATAAGTTCAAGAATAAAAGAAACCTAAAATAACGCATTTCGCATAAAACTGAACATAAGTTACGTCTACATTAATTAGGGACAATATTTTCCCAGACATTACTTGAGCCCTGTAACAAAAATTCCCTTTCCTTGCTTAGCTGCTAAAAAATTAGTATATAAATAAAACTAAATCCCAAAATTAAAAATCCTTCAATTCCTTCTTTGAATTACAAATTTGTTTTCTTTAAATAATAAACTCTTAACAGTTTGAAATCAAGTCAACTTTCATTACTCAAGTCAAATAATTTTAATCATATTTTACTTTAAATTTATACATGTTCCAAAAATTATAAACTACACAAATTACAATCTTTATTTGACAATTTCTTTGGAAAGGGGTTCATTTATTGTTAATTTATTCATGGTCTTTTTTTTATTAATAAAACCTTTTGAAAACATGAGAAAACATGATAAAATCAATAATAAAATTACTTACTACTTTTAAAGTAGGCACCTGCTTCTTCATGACTAACTGCACTCTACAACTCACTAACATTGAAAAAGGCAGAGTGTAGGCAGCAGGCTCCTTATATAAGTTTTGAGAGGCTGGTTCTAGAAGATTCTGTCTCAACCCCTACCCCTACAGCATGTGTTGACTTGGAACAGTCTAGAAGTGACCAGATTAAACCAGTTCTAATAGCTTACTGTTACTTTGTATTTCTTTAAGTAAATTAATTATTCTTATTTCTCTTTTTTTACATTTAAATAAAAAATTATAATTTTTTAAAAATAGTTAAAATATCAAATTTCTATTTTCTTCCAAACTACGTTACAACCTGGTGCCCTGCCGCTGCTGGCAAATCGGTGCCTCTTATGGTGCAGTGCTCCTCTATGTCGGCGCTGCAACCCTCGAGTGGCCCCAGGAGCTCCCATATGTGAGGGACTTTTTTCAACCAATGAATAACGCTACCAAATCCGTGTGCAATTTTTCTCACTGATTGACTAGGCATTTGCGTTTTTGGGGAAGAAAATTTTTTTAGCACAGATTAAAATCACTGCGTTATTGAACAGTTAAAAAATTGACACTTTAACAACCGTTGGACTTAAGTGTTTCAGCGATCGGATTGCAAAAAAACAAGAAAAAACACCACAATAGTGGTGTTTGCATTAGATGCCATAAAGTTACTTTAACTGGATGAATTTGAATTTTCAGTCAAATTAACGTAAAAATATGCACTAGATTGCGATGGTGTCTCAAGTAATGTATTAAGGACATTAAAATCATAAATATAATAAATTAAACATACTCTGCTATATCTTTAAGCTAGACCTTTTAATGTCCTGAAATCTAGGAATAGTAAGCTATACCACAGAATGTACCTTTGCAAAACACACTCTTTTTGCACGTCAGCTTGCAAATTGGCATTTTGAAATTGCATCCAAATTTCATTAATAAAGCACACGATATCTCTGTTATTAATTGTCATTAGCTCTTTTTACTCTAGGTGTTTTAGTCGGGTAAGCCTATTTAAATTTATCATAGTTTTAGTACTGTAATTAGTACCAAGATTTATAAAATTCAAGTTTCTTTTAGGATAATTTTTAAATTGCTAACATTTTTAAACCAAAAAGTTAAAAATATCAAAATTCAAAAGTCAAAGCATACGTATTTATTGTGCCAATTTTAAATTTTATACATAACACGATAAAGGTTTATTAAAAACATACTGATGTGCATACAGACAAGGCATATGGAAAATGAATGAAAATAGGATTACGTGTTCAGCGGAATTATTTGACCATTTTTAAAACTTAGTCATAATTTGACAATATATGGTTGCGGGGTCCTTGTATATAAACAGGGGCGCCAAATTAAGATCTCGGATGTACCAGAAAATCTCCTAGGACCCCCCAGTACCTAAGCCCTGTACAGTACCAAAGATTTTGAGGTTATCTTATAACTTTTTCTTCTTTTAGATTCAAAGGTAGGCATTACTAACAAAAATATTACAAATAATAAAAATAGCATAAACAATAAACATACAAACCTGATCAAGATTTTTCTTATGAGTAAATTCCACTAAGACACTATGCAATGCAATCAAGGTAGAACTGTAACCTCTAAAAAACCAAAATGAGTTTGTAGAAATTAACTCCTAATGTTTAACCTACATAGCTGATCAAGGTAACTTTTAATCAGGTAATTGACTCTCAACAAGGCTTCAAAATTATCGTAAATATTTCAAAGTGATAACCAAAATAAATAAGATAACAATTATTATCATTTGAGCACCAATAAAGTTATTTTAGTTTATTTTTATGGATCACAATAAATCCATAGGAAAACTTCCTGATAAATAGCTAAAATCAAGCCTTAAAGAAACTTTTGCGGGAGAGACAATCAAAATGATGGATGAATTTTAATCTAACTGAAATATCAAATTTAAGATAATGTGGATTGTTAACTTATTAATTGCAAAAATAATTCCAAATAGTCTTGAATTTTATGTCCATCTCCTAGTATATACTACGGTTACGGTAGTTGTATAGGTTTGTTAATCTTTCTTCACAGCTAGTTATATTACTACTAGTGGCATCTAGGGGCAAAAGCCCCTAATCAAAAAATTAAAATCTAGTAATATAGACATTAGCGGATTAGTAGTACTTTACTAATAAAGTTTCCAGAAGATTTAATTTTTATCGACAATATTTTTGCAATATTGTTTGCATAGCACTCTTTACAATCTTGAGACACACGTTATGACATGAATGAATGCTTAATTTTATCCATCGGTAAAACTTAAACATCGATCTAAAACATGGTGTTTTTAAAGAAATCATAGTTTTTCAGCTAAGACGAAAAATTAACATAATTTAGAAATTCACAATGATAAAAAATGTTACAGATGCACAGCACCCATTTCAGGATTAATACACGTTCAATAGTGTCCATCATACCCCATCCTTTTTTCCACCTTTCTATTATCTTGTGTGTCCAAAAAATTTAATTAATATTTTTGTGTATGTCAGATTTTCTTATTTTATAGTGTCACAACTATTTTACACACCATCTCAAAGTAGACAGTCTTCACTGCTTGCCAATTTTCGGCTCTCCTATAGACTCTCCTATAGAAAACACGTGTTCTCCTATAAACAAAGTAACATTTTATTAATCCCTATACACTTTATGGAGGATTTTCCCCGTTCTATCTAATTTATTTATAAGGTTTGGGCATGTTGCTATTTTCCTTGGATTTTGGAACATACATCTTTAATTTAAACTCTCTCAATCCTATAATTCTACAGTTTGTAAAACGCTCAAAAATTTATTGGGGTAATTTTGCTTGCAGAATACCAACACCTCGTTGGCTGCCACACTATATACGTTTCAATTTAATATGTCATTTTCATTCGACGTGATAATTTGATTCTCGTTTCCGAATCAAACTAAAACACTTGCTTTGGTGTAAACAAAGAAAGCTTTTCTTGATCCACAACTCATGGCTCATTGTAGCCGTCTCACGATCAAAATCTTTTTTTTATTTTTATTTGCTTATAAGCTAGATTTAAAAATTTTTCTTTTGTTTAAATAATGATGTAAGAATCAGCTGTAATTTTTTAATGATTGGTATGGATTTTGTAGTTTGTACAGCAAAAATTTCCGCAGACAGAGTTTGTAAGTCGGAGACCTACAAAGCTAAGAAAAAGTCTCTCCACCGGGTCTACAAAAAAATAAAAAAATAAGCTAGTCTACCTTTGTCTATGATTGATTCTCATAATTATTTTTTCTTATTGTTGATTAGTTTCAATATTTTGCCTCAAAATTGTGGTTTCTAATCAATCAAAAATGATTTTTTAAATGAAAAATTGGTAACAAAACTGGTAGGGAAAGTGATGGTGGCTCCCTAAAAAAGGGGTTTACTCATCCAGATCTGTTGGTAGCCTCTAGTAAAACTAGGTAGAAACAGTTAAGAAACAGTTATCTTGAATCTAGCATTTATTTTTACAGTATTTTGTACCATAATTAAAAGGAAAAATATATAATTACTTTTAGGAAAAATATTAATAATTTTAGTGTACCAGGAATTGACAGGACAAAATTAAAGATTCTCAAGTCATAAAAGAAGCCTTCAGATAAGTAAAATTCATAGATTAATACTTTTTAGTGCTAAACTCAAGTTAGCCAGTGAATGATTCCCTCACTTTATATATTGGTATGAGTTTTTGGAGTTGAGAGACACTCATAATAAACAGGAAATTATGATCAAACCAATAATGTTGAGTATTCATCACATCCAGTACGGTATACAAACTGATTTGATTTGTGGCTTTCCTTTCCGTACTGTAGTGTTTCAATAGACACAAATATCCACACTTAAGGTCAAAACCAATCACCAAACATCAGTCGGACTTTCTCTTTATTCGCCTCCCATATAGCTTCCGCACAACAAGCGAGAGCATGGCCTTGACAAGCCAGAGCACCACGACCGTCACCGCGAGGATGCAGGCGACAACGTCCACCAGCAGCAGCTGGTACCACGGGAGGTCGGCCGCCGCGCTGCGCAGGTGCGGAGCGCCCTGGTGCCGGATCGCGTACTCCGTCCAGTACACAGCCTGCTGCTTGGCTGTCATCGGCATGTCTTGCACCAGATCACCCAGCCGCTCTATGTTGCGCTTGTACCTGAAATAAAACAAGAAGTCATTTAATTTCAAAAAACCTCTTTCTCTTTTCATTTTTCTACTTTAATCGACATTAATCACACCTAAAAGAGTCTAGAAAGGGATATTGAAATGGAGAAATGAACCAGAATCTTTGGTAATCTTAAAATCTGTAACAAAGATCTTTCGAAAATCTATAAAAATGACATTGGGGTAGTTGGTGCCACGTTGGGACAGTTAAATTGTGAAATTTTTTAGTTTCTTAGTCGCTCTTCTGCTAAGATTACTTTTTTTGCAAGGGAAGAGAACTACAGTCCCGTACAATAATTGGGTCAAGGCACAATAAGAAGGTCAATGAAGTACAATAGGAAATATTTTTATTGAAAACAATATTTCAAAAAAATACATCATTCTTGGAAATTTTTATTTTAGTTTTTTTTCACATCAATTTAATAATCTATCAAATATCGAGGACAAACATCTATAACCAAACAGATTTGATATTGATCCCGAAAATGATTGTGCAGGAGAACAGTGGCTTCATTGGGACCTATCAGACTTTACACTTTTTGGATGTGTGTGATCTCCCACAACAAATAAGAAGGTAAAAATTACGATTCCTGTCGAACATGTCAGTCCGTCTACTTACAAAAATATTTCAGTGGCTACAACGTTTGATGAAGCTATTGCTACTTTAAAAGAAATAAGGATCCGTCCTAAAAATGAAATATATTCTAGACATTTATTAGCTACCCGTTGTCAAAAGTCAGGGGAATTAGTGGATCAATATTTACAAGCTCTGAAAGGTTTAAGTAAACCTTGTAACTTTTCTTCAGCCACTGTAGAACAAAATAAGTATGATTGATTTCATTCGTCGTGATGCATTTATCAGGGGGTTACTTTTGCCAATCATTTGGCAAAGACTTTTGGAAAATAAAACACTATCACTTCATGAAGCTTTTGAAAAAGCTTGAGTTCTAGAATTAGTTCAACATCAATTAGAGTTTTATGTTAAGCAACAATCAGTGTTATTTGCTTGCAACATTCTGAAGCTACTGGGCTAAGTCCAGTACAGTGTAATCTTTCATTTAACAAAGAAAAGGAAACTTTTATTTTATAGTTTAAACATATAAAAAAACAGCTGTGCCATGTTATTGTTGACCAGCTGTACCATTGACTAATGATAAGTTATCAATCACGTTTACTGTACAATAAAACAGGATTTGAAATATTTACGGAACTATACAGTCTTTTAATTAGTTAGTTTTTCAACTGAAGTTCTGAATAGATAGGCTAAAATACTATTTTTCTCAGACATACAAATATGTAATTCAAGTTGTAACCTGTGTGTCACTCTTCTCTATTAATAATAATTTGTTTACATCTGATATGATTAAGTCCCTTTTTTCTGACTTTAGAATGTCTGGCATTAACGTTGCATCAGCATTACGTTGATGTTTATCAGTCACTACATTATGCAATCACTGTTTAAGGAACTTTTTACACAATTATATATATATATATATATATCGTATGGCATTAATAGCCAGCCACCAACTTCAGAAAAATATAAAACATTCTCTGCGGTACATAGCACCTGCGTCAAAACATTTAAAAACTAAACTAAAAACATAAAGTTATGATCTCTCTTTATAAAGCTAGATCCAAATAACTGGTAATCCACTATGATGGTTTATGCTATTTTAATTTTACTATTGGGGGCTTTTGCCCCTATGAGCCACTAGTTAATTAAATATTTTACAACAGTGTGTAGGACATTCGTTTATTTAAGGACTTCACATCCAAGTCATTGCCGTACCTGATGTCCTCTCTCAGCCAGGGCCGCCATGTATCTGTAGCACCATAGGGAGTGGCTGGGTGAAGCCACGGTGCACAGGGCCAGGATCTTGGCTGCCACCGCAGTCTGTAGTAGTTGGGCCGAAACTAGCAAGATCAGCGGCCATCTCATGGTGTCCCCCCTGCAATGTGCGGGCACCCAACTGAAAATACCCCCGTCGCAGCAGACCTACATACTCAGCGAATTTAGAAATTAGTTATATTAATTTTGAACGGATGAACCTGTAAACAAAATTTCATCACGTTCTCATGAATAGGAAAATAAATGTCTATTCTACTTATGATAAATGGAAAGAGTATGCAGTCATGCTGCCATGAGGAACACCGAAAGTAGGTATTTTTTAGCATAAATTTATTTAGACCATATGAAGCCATATATTAAGTTAAGGTACATCAATATCTGTCCATAAATAAAGGAGTTGGCCTATTCTCCATATACCGTACTTATCATGGAAAAAGAGTACGCAGGTTTGCTGCCATGATAAGTTCTAAAACCAAGATTTTTTACCATAAATGGATGAATCTCAACCAAATCTATACTTATTTAATACGCTACAAGGGTTTTTTTTCTTGAGAACTCCTCCTACAATTTTCAACCGATTTTCAAGTTTTTGGTGTCGTTGGATAGGGCTTGGTCTGCAGTTGTTTCCGCCAAAGACTGATAAGAATCTGGCGGAAAATAAAGGCGTTATCCGCCATTGAAATCTCAAACTTTAACATTTAAATAACATTGGGATTGAATAAAGCATTTTAAACATCTGTTAACACGTTCATTGCTAAAAATTATGAGTATTACGACCCTAAAATGCTAAAAAATTATAATGTGATTACTTATTCAAAAATGATGTCAGGATGTCCAAAATGTTGAATCTAGATGTCTCAGTGTCGATTTTGGCTGAAATTGGTGACGTCACGTCCGGGGCGGGAATTCACGTCCTTAGGTCCTGGTGCCGGTCCTTGTCCAATCCCTAACTACTTTTCAACCCCACACGCCCACAGTCATTCTCCCAGAGCTGGATTCTGAATCCTCATTATCAGAAAACACGTTTTCAATCAATTCACTCTTATTGAGTAGCTCCATATTCCACACAAACTACGTCAACACTCCGCACAACACAGTGGTTACGTAAACAACGCACTGAGAAATAACGGAATGGCCGAACCGGAAGCGAAGCGCGCCAAAAGTTAGAGTAAACCAAGCACAAAACGCGGGAATCGGTCACAAAGTTCTCCGAAGGACGCTGGGCTCACACTGAAGCAAGGTTGTTGGCATGGGAGAGGGGCGACAATTCCCGCCCCGCGCACGTGGTGCCAGCCGCACGGGGCGTAAATTCTTGCCCCGCGCAAGGAACGTGTTAATAATCAGCTGTATATGCGTGTAGTTTTGGTGATTGCAGATATTCACAATATTGGATTGGTCGGACGTCAATGATTTAGAGATAAAAGTAACATTTGTATTGCATTAAAATAAATTGCTCGATTTCGAGCAACACGTTTACTAGTGAAGCTAAATACCAAGTTTTATCCAAAAATATTGGATAAGTGAAATATTAACACATCCTTATTCTCCATAACATTAACATTGGAGCCCAAAAATACAATGTACTTTCTTTAGACATATTAATATCCAATATCCTACATATTAGTAACCAATGGAGATAGGAAAAAGCTTCAAAATACTAAATTGTGTGTTTTTTTAGCTAAATCCAGTGATGAAAATCAAAATTAAAATTTTTTTAAAATTACATATGAAAAATTTATAAAACCCATTGATGTCTAAGGATGCATACATATATATATTTAATATATCAAATTTTTTTTTACTATTATTTTTGGTCTCTGGGCACTTCAACATGGTCCCGGGCTTAGGTCTTACCATGAGACCTACAGTAATAGCTTCCTCCCTAAGGGAAATTCGCTAAAAGTAGTTCATCAATACAGAAAAATAACTCATATACGAACTACCAAAGTCACCAAAGGAAAATCCTTTCTTGTGGACCTGAATAAGAATAAATGATACCAAATTAGGTTGTTTCCCTATAGACTACTATGGAAGAGCCAATCCTCTCAAAATGATCTCACAATCCACTACTTGTGTTGAAACAATAACTGCTGAAATGTGAGCTTATTCAAACATTTACTGACGGTTTGTTGACAATTTATTATAAAATAACACTTAGTCAATTTAGAGGTTGCCCAGTGGGACAAAGAATAATGATATACAAATAAAAAAAAAAGAAGAGTAGGTTACATAAAATTTAGAAATTAATATCCTTAGATGGCATAAAGATTTTTTTTAAATTTTGATGGAGTTCTTCAGTGCACTCAGTGATAGTTCTTTTAAAATCTTTTTCAGAATTTTATACTTTTTCATTAGTTCTTCGGTTTGTTTGGTTATTGTGCCCCTGGCTCCAATCATTACTCCTACCACTTCAATAATCTCAAGGTTATATTTTTCTTTGTAATAGTTTGTGGTAGGAGTATAAATTAGCTTTTTTCTTAATTTATTTCTTCGGGTTGCCCAAGGTGGGACTCAAACCGAATTGTAGCATCTATGATGGTGCCAGTTCTTGTCAATTTATTGATTGCTATTATGTCGATCCTTCTAGTCCCACCGTTCTCTGCGACTACGCTGACCTCTTCATAAACCTCCAACTTCTGCTTTCGGAGTTCTTCAGCAATTGTAGACATAGGCGTCATTTCAGCATTCTGATTGGGGGGGCAAGATTTTCATGAGGTCATACGCCCTCCCCCCTTCCCACAAATACGCCAAACCTCTTAAATTTCGCTAAAAACAGTCAATAAAAGCTAATTAAGTTTACATTGTGACACTAAGCTGTTCAAAAAATGTGAACTTATAATATAATCTCACAAACCCATGAAAACAATACTCTAATGCATGTAAAATTTGATTATATAACATGTTTCTATTTGTAGAAAGTCATTATTCTTCTGGAACTGCCAGTGGTTCTTGTGATGTAAAACACCTTAAGAAATTTAATGGATTTAATTGGTTAATGGATGCTAAATCGTTAAAATAAAAAAAAAAAAAAAACATCATTTTATAACTATTTAGTTATTTTTATTGTATATTATTCAACTCTAAAGTTTTACAGTCGGATACATAGACTAAAACTCCATAGGTTTGTATGGTAAAACACATTGTTTTATCTTTATCAAAAATTAGTTTTTGACAAAGCACCTTTGCAGTCTGTTGTATAAGGGACAACAAAATCATTTAACTATTGTTGGTTAGGATCAGTACAGCTACGGTATATTGCCCATTACATTACCTAAGAAAATTTAATTGTTATTGAGGACAAGAAAGGTAAAAAATTACTAAGTGATTAAAAAAATATAAATAATGATTTACAAAAACATCTATACATATTTAATACGTGATACGGGTTTTTGTACAAGAAACTCCTCCCACAATTTGCAATAGATTTTAATGATTTTAGTGCCATTGGATAGAGCTCGGCTTGAAGTTGTTTCTAAAGTGAATTGGTAAATTGTCCATTAAAAAGAGGGAACCTAGAAGTCCTTAAAGTTTGTAATTTTTCCACTTGATTACACATCAGTAAGGAAATTGATTGATTTTCAAGTAAACAACAGTAAAGTGTAAACATCGGACATCAGCGAAAGTACTATATCTACCTTTTCACACGAAAGAGGTTATGTTTAACCAAGGCAAGGCTCCGGTCTACCTGAGCCCGAACGACGTTACTAAATGCCGCCTCGCGGCCGTAGCGCTAGGCGAGTATGATGGCTGTAGACAGTGCAGAGGTTTACGGGAATCGTGTTTTAAAGTTAACTAATTAAGATAGAGATTGACTCTTAACTTTTTCTAAAAGTAGAGAGACTGATCTCGTCTTCTCTGGGTTTAGAATTTTTAAATACAATTTCTAGTTTCAGTTATAACTGTCTAAGATCATATGTTTTTAGTGGCAAAAAGTTTTATAGATGCAGAGGTTTACGAGGATCAGGTTTTAAAACTAACCAATTAAGATAGAGATTGGATCTTAACTTTTCTAAAATTAAAGAGACGGGTCTCTTCGGCTCTGTTTTTAAAATTTTTAAATAAAATTTTTAATTTCAGCTTTAACTGTCTAAAATCATCTGTTTTTCTAGATGCAAATGAAAGGGTTTTTAGAACCCTGTTATCTTTTGCTAAATTCAGCCTAGAGCTACAACTAGTGTGTCATATTAAATAAGAATAGAGGTGCTAAATTTCCTTTCTTACACTTTGGTAATCTCACTTTGGTAGTGTTATCAAAACTAACGGAAAACTTAAGTTAAAATCGAGAAAAACAGATGATTTTAGACATTTATAGCTAGAATTAGAAATTGTATTTAAAAATTCTAAAAACAGAGCCGACGAGATCCGTCTTTTTACTTTTAGAAAAAGTTAAGAGCCAATATCTATCTTAATTGGTTAGTTTTAAAACACGATCCCCGTAAACCTCTGCATCTATAAAACATGCCCCTAGAAAAAACAGACGATTTTAGACAGTTATAACTGAAATTACAAAATTTTATAAAAAAATTCTAAAACCAGAGAAGACGAGATTCGTCTTTCTACTTTTACAAAAGGTTAAGAGTCAATCTCTATCATAATTAGTTAATTTTAAAACACGATTCCCGTAAACCTCAGCAGCCAATAGCCATCAAACTCGCGCGGAACTCGCCTAGCGCTACGGCCGTGAGGCGGCATTCGGTAACGTCGTTCGTGCAGGTAGACCGGAGAGCCTTAACAACTCAACAGACGTGAGATGGGACTTCGAGCCTTAACAACTCAACAGACGTGAGATGGGACTTCCTGCTTCAGATGACGATTGCAAAATTAGTCAATTTAAGAGTTTTGTGTGAATAATATAAAGTAGACATTTTGTTAAAGTCTGATTCAGAAGTTTATAATTGTTATATACAATATTTCACCATATTACATAACCTATCATTTCAAATTCCAATTTAAAAAAAAAATCACCGAAATTATTGGGGGGGCAACTGCCCCCCCTTGCCCAACCCAAATTACGCCTATGATTGTAGACCGTATCTTGTGATGTCTGGAGTTCCGGAGATTGTCACTGAAGGTACATGATCCCAGGACATGGGCAAGTGTTTCAATCTCACTGTGACAGCGTCGACAACGGGACAGTTTTTGACTCAAAAACAAAGCATATAGTGTAGACAAGTCCCGCTGTAAAATCTTTCAAATTTGGCTACAGAGCCAGAGGCGGATTTGGAAATTTGCCGCCCCTGCGCTATTTAAAAAGTGCCGCCCCTCCCCCCGCCATAATTTCATAATTTATATCCACAGTTATTGCCCCAATTCCTATGCTATTTCGACGGGAGGGGACATAAAAAGCTGAAAATAGTGATTATACGGAACTTTAAATTTAAAAACTTGAAATCAAAGGTTTTGCGTTGTGATGCAAGAACTACTAAAGTGTGGCTCAAAGCATGGCTATTAGTGTTTGACTGGTTCTTTGACCAATCCGAGACACAGGTGCCGTTGCGAACAGTCGAAAACTAGCCTTTGTGCGTGTGCGTAGTTCATGGCCGGTGGAATAGGGCAGAATACTGTGTCCTTCATTCCCAGTCCCATTAGATTTTTTGAGGTTTGTTAGACACGTCTAAGTGTAGCAATAATAAATTGGCATAGTGATTTTAATTTTATTCTAGATAAAAAACCATATAGGCCTACTACAGTATTTAAAATGAAATATTAGATAAAGTGCAATAGCTAAATTAGGGCTATTTATGTGTTTTCCCGTTAAAGTTTGAAATAACAATAGTGTTAATAGCAGTATCAATTATCACTGCCACATAACCTGACATAACCTCAAATCACCCATCCCGAATGCACTGGTGCAACTCGGCGGTGGCGGATGTACAGATGGCTCGGTGTATCTGTGCTCATGGCTTTCGAGAAAAGAAGGTTGTCGAGGGACGGGTTGTGGTTACTTTTCTAAAAACATCGGTCTGTTGTAACTATGTCGTTATCAAGATCCAAAAATGTTGTATCTGAGAAAAAACGAAAATAAAATCAATTTTAGAATATATTCATTGAAAGCCATGAGCACAGATACGCCGAGCCATCTGTATATACGGGGGGAGAAAGAGGGGGCGGCGAGGTGGCGGATGGTTCCTCTGCGCCGACGTGTGGATCGCTACTGTGACAAATCAACGTAGTGCTGAGTTCTCCCACCTCCTCTTTAAAGCTCTTTGATGACCCCTTGCGCTAAGATATTATGATCTCGCTTAGAAAATAGTCACTCTCGGTTCTCAAATTTTTCTAAAAAATTTCCGCCTTTAATAATTTGAGTTTTTTAATTTGAAGCCTAAAAAATGCCGTTTTTAAAAATTTGCAGCCCCCCGAATTCTGCCGCCCTGGGCTATAGTCCATTTAGCCCATATGTAAATACACCCCTGAACAGAGCGTGATGAATCACAGAGAATCATCAGGAGAAGTAGCGTGGGAAGATAGATGAGAGGATCTACAGTACCAGGGCCGGTCCGATGGCCATGTGATCCGTGCGGCCGCATGAGGCGCCGGGCCGCGACCATGGTTGAGTGAATCACAGAGAATCGTCAGGAGAAGTAGCGTGGGAAGATAGATGAGAAGTTCTACAGTGCCAGGGCCAGTACGAGGACCATGCGATCCGTGCGGCCGCATGAGGCGCCGGGCCGCGACCATGGTTGAGTGAATCACAGAGAATCGTCAGGAGAAGTAGCGTGGGAAGATAGATGAGAAGTTCTACAGTGCCAGGGCCAGTACGAGGACCATGCGATCCGTGCGGCCGCATGAGGCGCCGGGCCGCGACCACGGTTTTTTTTTTCAAAATTTAAATTATACCTAAGTTGTCTTTTTTTGGTGGGTATCACAGAAGGGACTCAAACTGAAAAATTAAATATAAGCAAATCTTTTTGAAAATGTATTAAACTGTAATTTGTCATCTATTAACCTCTAATAAAATTTTTAAAACTAATACAATCTATGGCTTTTCCTGGAATCATTCCCTAACTAAACCTTGTAACATAATTTGAATTATTCTTGTTAGTGAGAAGAATTGGATCTTAAAGTAATTAAAAGTCTCTTGAAGTTAAAGTTCATTTATTCCCATAACAAACTGTCTATCATTTCTTAATAAGTTCAAGAATAAAAGAAACCTAAAATAACGCATTTCGCATAAAACTGAACATAAGTTACGTCTACATTAATTAGGGACAATATTTTCCCAGACATTACTTGAGCCCTGTAACAAAAATTCCCTTTCCTTGCTTAGCTGCTAAAAAATTAGTATATAAATAAAACTAAATCCCAAAATTAAAAATCCTTCAATTCCTTCTTTGAATTACAAATTTGTTTTCTTTAAATAATAAACTCTTAACAGTTTGAAATCAAGTCAACTTTCATTACTCAAGTCAAATAATTTTAATCATATTTTACTTTAAATTTATACATGTTCCAAAAATTATAAACTACACAAATTACAATCTTTATTTGACAATTTCTTTGGAAAGGGGTTCATTTATTGTTAATTTATTCATGGTCTTTTTTTTATTAATAAAACCTTTTGAAAACATGAGAAAACATGATAAAATCAATAATAAAATTACTTACTACTTTTAAAGTAGGCACCTGCTTCTTCATGACTAACTGCACTCTACAACTCACTAACATTGAAAAAGGCAGAGTGTAGGCAGCAGGCTCCTTATATAAGTTTTGAGAGGCTGGTTCTAGAAGATTCTGTCTCAACCCCTACCCCTACAGCATGTGTTGACTTGGAACAGTCTAGAAGTGACCAGATTAAACCAGTTCTAATAGCTTACTGTTACTTTGTATTTCTTTAAGTAAATTAATTATTCTTATTTCTCTTTTTTTACATTTAAATAAAAAATTATAATTTTTTAAAAATAGTTAAAATATCAAATTTCTATTTTCTTCCAAACTACGTTACAACCTGGTGCCCTGCCGCTGCTGGCAAATCGGTGCCTCTTATGGTGCAGTGCTCCTCTATGTCGGCGCTGCAACCCTCGAGTGGCCCCAGGAGCTCCCATATGTGAGGGACTTTTTTCAACCAATGAATAACGCTACCAAATCCGTGTGCAATTTTTCTCACTGATTGACTAGGCATTTGCGTTTTTGGGGAAGAAAATTTTTTTAGCACAGATTAAAATCACTGCGTTATTGAACAGTTAAAAAATTGACACTTTAACAACCGTTGGACTTAAGTGTTTCAGCGATCGGATTGCAAAAAAACAAGAAAAAACACCACAATAGTGGTGTTTGCATTAGATGCCATAAAGTTACTTTAACTGGATGAATTTGAATTTTCAGTCAAATTAACGTAAAAATATGCACTAGATTGCGATGGTGTCTCAAGTAATGTATTAAGGACATTAAAATCATAAATATAATAAATTAAACATACTCTGCTATATCTTTAAGCTAGACCTTTTAATGTCCTGAAATCTAGGAATAGTAAGCTATACCACAGAATGTACCTTTGCAAAACACACTCTTTTTGCACGTCAGCTTGCAAATTGGCATTTTGAAATTGCATCCAAATTTCATTAATAAAGCACACGATATCTCTGTTATTAATTGTCATTAGCTCTTTTTACTCTAGGTGTTTTAGTCGGGTAAGCCTATTTAAATTTATCATAGTTTTAGTACTGTAATTAGTACCAAGATTTATAAAATTCAAGTTTCTTTTAGGATAATTTTTAAATTGCTAACATTTTTAAACCAAAAAGTTAAAAATATCAAAATTCAAAAGTCAAAGCATACGTATTTATTGTGCCAATTTTAAATTTTATACATAACACGATAAAGGTTTATTAAAAACATACTGATGTGCATACAGACAAGGCATATGGAAAATGAATGAAAATAGGATTACGTGTTCAGCGGAATTATTTGACCATTTTTAAAACTTAGTCATAATTTGACAATATATGGTTGCGGGGTCCTTGTATATAAACAGGGGCGCCAAATTAAGATCTCGGATGTACCAGAAAATCTCCTAGGACCCCCCAGTACCTAAGCCCTGTACAGTACCAAAGATTTTGAGGTTATCTTATAACTTTTTCTTCTTTTAGATTCAAAGGTAGGCATTACTAACAAAAATATTACAAATAATAAAAATAGCATAAACAATAAACATACAAACCTGATCAAGATTTTTCTTATGAGTAAATTCCACTAAGACACTATGCAATGCAATCAAGGTAGAACTGTAACCTCTAAAAAACCAAAATGAGTTTGTAGAAATTAACTCCTAATGTTTAACCTACATAGCTGATCAAGGTAACTTTTAATCAGGTAATTGACTCTCAACAAGGCTTCAAAATTATCGTAAATATTTCAAAGTGATAACCAAAATAAATAAGATAACAATTATTATCATTTGAGCACCAATAAAGTTATTTTAGTTTATTTTTATGGATCACAATAAATCCATAGGAAAACTTCCTGATAAATAGCTAAAATCAAGCCTTAAAGAAACTTTTGCGGGAGAGACAATCAAAATGATGGATGAATTTTAATCTAACTGAAATATCAAATTTAAGATAATGTGGATTGTTAACTTATTAATTGCAAAAATAATTCCAAATAGTCTTGAATTTTATGTCCATCTCCTAGTATATACTACGGTTACGGTAGTTGTATAGGTTTGTTAATCTTTCTTCACAGCTAGTTATATTACTACTAGTGGCATCTAGGGGCAAAAGCCCCTAATCAAAAAATTAAAATCTAGTAATATAGACATTAGCGGATTAGTAGTACTTTACTAATAAAGTTTCCAGAAGATTTAATTTTTATCGACAATATTTTTGCAATATTGTTTGCATAGCACTCTTTACAATCTTGAGACACACGTTATGACATGAATGAATGCTTAATTTTATCCATCGGTAAAACTTAAACATCGATCTAAAACATGGTGTTTTTAAAGAAATCATAGTTTTTCAGCTAAGACGAAAAATTAACATAATTTAGAAATTCACAATGATAAAAAATGTTACAGATGCACAGCACCCATTTCAGGATTAATACACGTTCAATAGTGTCCATCATACCCCATCCTTTTTTCCACCTTTCTATTATCTTGTGTGTCCAAAAAATTTAATTAATATTTTTGTGTATGTCAGATTTTCTTATTTTATAGTGTCACAACTATTTTACACACCATCTCAAAGTAGACAGTCTTCACTGCTTGCCAATTTTCGGCTCTCCTATAGACTCTCCTATAGAAAACACGTGTTCTCCTATAAACAAAGTAACATTTTATTAATCCCTATACACTTTATGGAGGATTTTCCCCGTTCTATCTAATTTATTTATAAGGTTTGGGCATGTTGCTATTTTCCTTGGATTTTGGAACATACATCTTTAATTTAAACTCTCTCAATCCTATAATTCTACAGTTTGTAAAACGCTCAAAAATTTATTGGGGTAATTTTGCTTGCAGAATACCAACACCTCGTTGGCTGCCACACTATATACGTTTCAATTTAATATGTCATTTTCATTCGACGTGATAATTTGATTCTCGTTTCCGAATCAAACTAAAACACTTGCTTTGGTGTAAACAAAGAAAGCTTTTCTTGATCCAAAACTCATGGCTCATTGTAGCCGTCTCACGATCAAAATCTTTTTTTTATTTTTATTTGCTTATAAGCTAGATTTAAAAATTTTTCTTTTGTTTAAATAATGATGTAAGAATCAGCTGTAATTTTTTAATGATTGGTATGGATTTTGTAGTTTGTACAGCAAAAATTTCCGCAGACAGAGTTTGTAAGTCGGAGACCTACAAAGCTAAGAAAAAGTCTCTCCACCGGGTCTACAAAAAAATAAAAAAATAAGCTAGTCTACCTTTGTCTATGATTGATTCTCATAATTATTTTTTCTTATTGTTGATTAGTTTCAATATTTTGCCTCAAAATTGTGGTTTCTAATCAATCAAAAATGATTTTTTAAATGAAAAATTGGTAACAAAACTGGTAGGGAAAGTGATGGTGGCTCCCTAAAAAAGGGGTTTACTCATCCAGATCTGTTGGTAGCCTCTAGTAAAACTAGGTAGAAACAGTTAAGAAACAGTTATCTTGAATCTAGCATTTATTTTTACAGTATTTTGTACCATAATTAAAAGGAAAAATATATAATTACTTTTAGGAAAAATATTAATAATTTTAGTGTACCAGGAATTGACAGGACAAAATTAAAGATTCTCAAGTCATAAAAGAAGCCTTCAGATAAGTAAAATTCATAGATTAATACTTTTTAGTGCTAAACTCAAGTTAGCCAGTGAATGATTCCCTCACTTTATATATTGGTATAAGTTTTTGGAGTTGAGAGACACTCATAATAAACAGGAAATTATGATCAAACCAATAATGTTGAGTATTCATCACATCCAGTACGGTATACAAACTGATTTGATTTGTGGCTTTCCTTTCCGTACTGTAGTGTTTCAATAGACACAAATATCCACACTTAAGGTCAAAACCAATCACCAAACATCAGTCGGACTTTCTCTTTATTCGCCTCCCATATAGCTTCCGCACAACAAGCGAGAGCATGGCCTTGACAAGCCAGAGCACCACGACCGTCACCGCGAGGATGCAGGCGACAACGTCCACCAGCAGCAGCTGGTACCACGGGAGGTCGGCCGCCGCGCTGCGCAGGTGCGGAGCGCCCTGGTGCCGGATCGCGTACTCCGTCCAGTACACAGCCTGCTGCTTGGCTGTCATCGGCATGTCTTGCACCAGATCACCCAGCCGCTCTATGTTGCGCTTGTACCTGAAATAAAACAAGAAGTCATTTAATTGCAAAAAACCTCTTTCTCTTTTCATTTTTCTACTTTAATCGACATTAATCACACCTAAAAGAGTCTAGAAAGGGATATTGAAATGGAGAAATGAACCAGAATCTTTGGTAATCTTAAAATCTGTAACAAAGATCTTTCGAAAATCTATAAAAATGACATTGGGGTAGTTGGTGCCACGTTGGGACAGTTAAATTGTGAAATTTTTTAGTTTCTTAGTCGCTCTTCTGCTAAGATTACTTTTTTTGCAAGGGAAGAGAACTACAGTCCCGTACAATAATTGGGTCAAGGCACAATAAGAAGGTCAATGAAGTACAATAGGAAATATTTTTATTGAAAACAATATTTCAAAAAAATACATCATTCTTGGAAATTTTTATTTTAGTTTTTTTTCACATCAATTTAATAATCTATCAAATATCGAGGACAAACATCTATAACCAAACAGATTTGATATTGATCCCGAAAATGATTGTGCAGGAGAACAGTGGCTTCATTGGGACCTATCAGACTTTACACTTTTTGGATGTGTGTGATCTCCCACAACAAATAAGAAGGTAAAAATTACGATTCCTGTCGAACATGTCAGTCCGTCTACTTACAAAAATATTTCAGTGGCTACAACGTTTGATGAAGCTATTGCTACTTTAAAAGAAATAAGGATCCGTCCTAAAAATGAAATATATTCTAGACATTTATTAGCTACCCGTTGTCAAAAGTCAGGGGAATTAGTGGATCAATATTTACAAGCTCTGAAAGGTTTAAGTAAACCTTGTAACTTTTCTTCAGCCACTGTACAACAAAATAAGTATGATTGATTTCATTCGTCGTGATGCATTTATCAGGGGGTTACTTTTGCCAATCATTTGGCAAAGACTTTTGGAAAATAAAACACTATCACTTCATGAAGCTTTTGAAAAAGCTTGAGTTCTAGAATTAGTTCAACATCAATTAGAGTTTTATGTTAAGCAACAATCAGTGTTATTTGCTTGCAACATTTTGAAGCTACTGGGCTAAGTCCAGTACAGTGTAATCTTTCATTTAACAAAGAAAAGGAAACTTTTATTTTATAGTTTAAACATATAAAAAAACAGCTGTGCCATGTTATTGTTGACCAGCTGTACCATTGACTAATGATAAGTTATCAATCACGTTTACTGTACAATAAAACAGGATTTGAAATATTTACGGAACTATACAGTCTTTTAATTAGTTAGTTTTTCAACTGAAGTTCTGAATAGATAGGCTAAAATACTATTTTTCTCAGACATACAAATATGTAATTCAAGTTGTAACCTGTGTGTCACTCTTCTCTATTAATAATAATTTGTTTACATCTGATATGATTAAGCCCCTTTTTCCTGACTTTAGAATGTCTGGCATTAACGTTGCATCAGCATTACGTTGATGTTTATCAGTCACTACATTATGCAATCACTGTTTAAGGAACTTTTTACACAAATATATATATATATATATATATATATATATATATATCGTATGGCATTAATAGCCAGCCACCAACTTCAGAAAAATATAAAACATTCTCTGCGGTACATAGCACCTGCGTCAAAACATTTAAAAACTAAACTAAAAACATAAAGTTATGATCTCTCTTTATAAAGCTAGATCCAGGGCGCTAAGCCATTGCAGCCCAGCTTCACTTGCACAATGCAGCCCAATCAATCCTTCGGGGAAAGCACTCAAAGGGCACTCATTGACTATGTGAGTCATAGTCTGGAACTCCGCTCCACAGCGGCATGACTGGTCTTCTGTCATTCCCCATTTGTATTTCCAATAATTACATCTTCCCACACCAGCGCGGAATCGATTGAGAACAGTCCACTGCTTCCGAGGAAGATCCATACCACTTACTGCTAAGGTTGGGTCTGCAATTAAAAATTGATTCCGGCCTTGGAAAGAGTCCCAGGAGGAAGTCCAGTCGGTATGGATGGAAAAGTTTGTCTCCGTCAACTGGGATGCTGTCCGCAGTGGTGGTCTTCAGGACCTCAATCTGCCCATCTCCTGGGGTAGGTATATATATATCGTATGGCTCATTCAGCCAGCCACCATGGTTTAAGAATAATAAAATAAATTCTGCGGTGCAGAGGTCAGTATAAGTAAAAATCTAAACACTAAAATAAAATAAAAAATTAGATCTCTCTTTATAGAGCTAAATCCAGGGCGCTAAGCCATTGCAGCCCAGCTTCACTTGAGCTATGCAGACCGGCCAATCCTTCGGGGGAAGGCACTCAGTGGGCACTCTTCGACTATGTGTTTCATAGTTTGATACTCTGCTCCGCAGTCGCATGACTGGTCTTGTGTCATTCCCCATTTGTGCTTCCAATAATTACATCTTCCCACTCCAGTGCGGAAACGATTGAGTATAGTCCACTGCTTCCGAGGAAGATTCATACCACCTACCGCTACGGTCGGGTCATCTATCAAGAAGTGGTTCCGACCTTGAAAAGCGTCCCAGGAGGAAGTCCAGTTTGTATGGATGGTGAAGTTAGAGTCCATCAACTGGGAGGCTGTTCGTAGAGGTGGTTTTCGGGACCTCAATCGGCCCGCATTCTGGGGTAGGTAATCATGGATGGGCAGCTGTGGAGCAGATAAGATCTTTGTGTATTCCCTAATGAGTGCATCCCTTCGTCTTATTTCAGGAGGAGCGATATTACACAGCACCGGGAGCCAGGGTACAGGAGTTGCCATGAGTGTACCACTAATGGCTCTCATGGTCCTGTTTAGCTGGACGTCGATCTCTCTAACGTGCACACTATTTAACCACACGGGAGCACAGTACTCAGCAGTTGAATATACCAATGATAGAGCAGTTGTTCGCAGAACTTGTGCGTTAGCTCCCCATGTGGAGCCAGCAAGGTGATGGACAATGTTAGTCCTGGTTCTCACCTTAGCTGCCGTTTTTTGTAAGTGGCTTTTAAACGTGAGAGACCGATCTAAAGTGACTCCCAGATACTGTGGGTGGTCATTATGTTTCAACTCAACACCGTTGAATACGATTTTAAGCTTTTGGTTGGCCAGTCTATTATTCAAGTGGAAGCAAGCAACCTCAGTTTTTGTTGGGTTTGGATTTAGCTTCCAGGCTTCAAAATATTCACCGAGGGTCGTGAGGTCATTTGTTAGTGTTTCCTCAGCTTGTCGAAAATGCTGGTGTTGATATGCCAATGCAATATCATCTGCATATATAAACTTTAAGGACCGAGTTACAGGAATGTCGGCAGTATACACATTAAAGAGCAGTGGAGCGAGCACTGACCCTTGTGGCAGGCCATCCTTTAGTTGCCTAAACGTACTTTCTCTGCGTCCCAGATATACTTTTATCATCCTATTGGAGAGCATTGAGTTGAGGAGACGCAACAAGAAAGGGCAAGGAATAAGGTCGTAAAATTTAACTAGGAGGCCTTTTCTCCAGACAGTGTCATATGCTGCAGTCAGATCTAAAAATAAAAAATCTTAGAAATAAAGATAAAGAGTGTGTAACATTGATTTAATTAAACTAAAAACAAACAACAAGATAAACAATAACAAAAACATCTTAGAACAACTGACAGCTATTTAACTAAATTATCAGCTGTTGATATAATCTTAAATCCATATACATAGCATTTCCTCCCCTTATATTATGGAGAGTATCGATCGGGAGTTTTTCGAACTCTTTGAGAACGACGAGACACTTCCCTCTGTTCTTTATTTGTATCATCAGGTGGTAACTGGAATGTCACTTGTCGTTGGTTAGACTTTTGGAAAGAGGAAGGTGTAGTTTCTGGACTTTTACGATTTACATCCGGGCTTGAGGGTAAGGTTGGTAGCTTCCGAGCAAGGTTTGAGTCATTTTCTTCTGAGGTGCAATCATTTGTTTCTGAAGACTAACAATTACTAATGTCCTGGTTCCCAAAATTTACATTAGAAAAAGGTTTCGGGTTTGATTGAAGACGAATATCTGATGTGTTAAGCTGTATTTCAGGAGCAGTGGGGATACTTGAAGCTTTAATCGCCTTAGTTGGAGATGCAGATTCATCAAATTTTGTTTTAATGTCTTTGTTTAGAGGTTCAGAGCAATTATAGTATTTGCTATTAGAATAGACTGGACTACCTGAATGTAGCGCCCTTAGTTGGTTCTGATGTCTCCTTACCTTTCCTCTTTCAGTGTCTATAGTGTACATCATCCTTCCCAAATATCCCGTAACAATGCCCTTAATCCACCGTTTTGTCCCACTGAAAAATTTAGCCAAAACTCTGTCACCAGCCTGGAATTTTCTGTGTTGTTCGACATCATTATCAACCATAGAAGAATGAGGTGGTTCCAAAAATGCGAGTAAAGTTTTTGGTTGACGGCCATGTAGAAGTTCTGCTGGAGACTTACCTTTGTTAGGATTTGGTGTTGTGCGATAAGTGAACAAAATAGTATTCAGGGCGTCAAGTTTATTTTTCTTATCTAACCAGGATTTCTTCATTGCTTCTTTAAAAGTTCTCACAAAACGTTCTGCTTCTCCATTTGAAGAAGGATGAAATGGAGCAGTTGTCAAATGGGATATTCCTGTTTTAGCACAGAAATCCTTAAATGTGGCAGAGGTAAATTGTGCTCCATTATTGGAAACAAGAATATCAGGTGGTCCTTCTAGTAAAAAGATTTGGCGTAGTGCATTAATTGTTGATTCTGATGTAGTAGTATTCATCTTTATCACAAAAGGGAATTTTGAAAACGCATCGACAATAATCAACCACATACTGTTCCAAAACGGCCCTGCAAAATCAATGTGCACTCTTTCCCAAGGTTTACATGGAGCAGGCCAGCTTTTAAATTCTTGTTTGGGATTGGACTGACATTCTTGACAATGATCACAAGATTTGGAGAGAGTCTCTATGTCCTGATCTATGTGAAACCACCAACAGTGGCGTCTTGCCATCTGCTTCATACGAACAATCCCCCAGTGACCAGTATGTAGCAGCCGAAGAACAGACGATTGAAGAGCTGATGGAACCACAACACGAGGATATTCACATTGAAGCAGTAGCACTCCAGAATGCACTGTAAGAGTATTCCTACGATCGAAATATGGTTTCAACTGATTGCTTGGAGATGATTCAGGCCATCCTTGAGTTACATACACCAGAACATCTCGAAGAATCGGATCTTTTTGGGTTTCATGAACTACTTGTTTGTAGCTAATTGGGAAACCAGTAACACTACCCTCCATATCTTCAGTAATCCAATTGCAGCACTCTTCTGAGCTGTCAAAAGCTTTATCTGGGCCACATGGCAGGCGGGATAAGGCATCAGCATTCTTGTGTTTTTCTGTTGCACGGTAACGGATTGAGAAATTGTAGCTCATTAAAGTGATTGCCCATCTTTGAAGCCTTGACAACGTGTAAACAGGTAACTGTTTGTCTGGATGAAAAAGAGACACAAGAGGTTTATGGTCTGTGATAAGTTCGAATGATCTTCCATACAAATACTGGTGGAACTTTTTAACGCCAAAAATAATTGACAGAGCCTCCTTTTCAATCTGACTGTAACCCTTCTCCGCATCATTAAGAGTCTTAGAGGCGAATGCTATAGGGCGCTCTGAACCATCGGGATATCTCAATGAAAGAACAGCACCAACACCATAAGAAGAAGCATCTGTTGCTAAGATTGCTGGAAACTCGCTGTTGTAGGGAACAAGTCTTGTAGCATTTACTAGAGATTCCTTTAGTTTTTTAAATGCAGTCTCTTCTTCTTCGCCCCATTTAAATAAGGCGTCCTTTTTCCGAAGTTTGTTTAAGGGAGCAGCTACAGAGGCAAAGTTAGGAATGAATCTATGATAGTATGTCATTTTCCCAAGAAATGTAAGAAGTTCAGACAGATTCTTTGGCCGTGGCAAGGATTTAAGAGCTACAACTTTGCTCTCAGATGGAAGAACACCTTTCTCAGATAGCGTATTGCCTAGGTACTCAATTTCTTCTTGGTAAAATTCACATTTCTTTAGATTACATCGCAGCCCATTTTCTTCAAGCCGACTAAACAATAGGCCTAGGTTCTGTAGATGCTCAGTTGTAGTTCTCCCAGTTACAATTATGTCATCTAGATAGTTTACACAGCCTGGAATCCCAGATATAGTTTGTTCTAGGAATTACTGAAATATGGCCGGAGCACTTGAGACTCCAAAAGGCAACCGTTGATATTGGAATAGGCCAAAAGGTGTGTTGATAACAGCCAACTTTTTAGCTTCTTCGTCAAGCTCCAACTGTAAATATGCATCTGAAAGGTCCACTTTTGAGAATCTTTTTCCACCTTTTAGTTTACAAAGAAGCTCTTCAAAACGGGGTATAGGGTACCGCTCTACATCAATCTGAGTGTTAATAGTAACCTTAAAATCACCGCACAAACGAACCCTACCATCTGGCTTTGAAACTACAACTACCGGTGCTCCCCATTGACTAAATTTAAGTGATTTAATTATTCCTAAATTGAGAAGTCTATCAATTTCTGTCTTCACAGCTTCGTGTTGAGCGAAAGGAATGGGTCTGGGCTTATAGAATCGTGGTCTAGCCCCTGGTTTCAGATGAAAGGAAGCTTTGAAAGTCTTGCACGTTCCTAAGCCAGGCTCGAAAATAGATGCATACTTCTGGGTAATCTCTTTAACTTTATTTTTTGTCTCTTGATCAAAGTCAGGTTTTGCAGATAGCATATTGACAGCTTCAGAGAAAGGAGTTGATATTGTAATACCAAAAGCATGAAACCATGGTGTTCCAAAAATATTGTCACCCTTAGAGGAATTAGTCACAAGCAATCTTAACTGTTTGGAATTATTATTGAGAGTTACATTAGCCATAAACCAACCTTTTAGAGGGACATGTATACCACCATATGCTTTAAGATATGAACTTGGAGGGTGCAAACGTGGTTTGCCTAACTGCGCATATGTTTCTGGTCCAATCATTGAACACGTTGCACCTGAATCAAGTGTCATCTTAATTGGTTTACCATTAATAACTAAGTCTATGTAATATCGTGAGTCTGTTTCTGTAATAGGATGTGAGAGAGAATGAACTTCTTCGATCAAGTTCACGGCTTTGTTGGTTTGAGAACAACAAACTGTAGAAATATGTCCAAGTTTACCACAATTATTGCAAGTCGCTTTGTAAAAGCGACAGTTTCGTCTTTGATGAGTAAGGAAACAAGAGGGACAAGACTTGCGAAATTTTGGAACCTCTCCAGAAAAGGTAGAATCCCCTTTTAAGTTACCGGAAGGCTTACCAGTTTTGTTTTTCTCACCAGAACTGTAGCCTTGTGAAGATGAACCACATGAACAACCTGATGGTGATCTAGAACCTCGTCCGCGAGATGTGTTCATTTGCAAAACATTGGCTTCAGGGATGTTTTCAGAGTTAGTAATTATTTGTTTCGCAGCTTGGGTAGTTTCAAATGTCACAGCGATTTTCAGAACGTCACTGAGTGAAGGATTAGTCATCTGAAGGGCTTGGGTGCGAACAAAATCATGGGGTGTGTGGAGAACTATCACATCTCTGATATAATCATCTACCAAGGATTGATTACAACCAGATTTTGTACAATTTAAATTACACGTGCGGGCAACCCCCCTAAGTTCTGTTACCCATTCAGAATATGATTGTCCTGGTTTCATTACAGTTTTCAGAAATTTGTACCTTGATGCCAGAACGTGAACTTTAGATGCAAAGTAAACATTAAGTTGTTCAACAATGTCTTTGTAAGATTTACCTCCTACATCATTACAACCAAAAAGTTTTTGTAATAGGGAAAAAATCTCTGAACCTACCCAAGAAAGGAAAAATGCACGTTTTTTACCATCATCCTCAACACTGTACGCATTGAAATGCTGTTCCAGACGTAAATAATATGATTCCCAGTTTTCATTGAATGAGTAAGCTTGAAAAGGTGGAACTAGCTGCAATAGTGGCTCATTATTCTTACTTTGATGGTCACCATTACTCTGCTTTTCACACAAAAGTGTTTCAATGATCTTATTCTGATTATTTAAACACTGTTTCAAATATTCCAAAAGTTCTTGATCCATTTTCTCGTCGCCAATAAAAAATCTTAGAAATAAAGATAAAGAGTGTGTAACATTGATTTAATTAAACTAAAAACAAACAACAAGATAAACAATAACAAAAACATCTTAGAACAACTGACAGCTATTTAACTAAATTATCAGCTGTTGATATAATCTTAAATCCATATACATAGCAAAAAAAGCCACAGAGGTTTTCAGTCTTCGCTCAAACCCATCCTCAATGAAAGAAGTCAGAGCTAAAACCTGGTCACAACAGTTGCGACCAGGCCTAAATCCAGCTTGTTCGACAGGGATGCTGGCATTGAGAATAGGGAGGATTCTGTTATAAATCAACCTCTCTAGCAGCTTATAACAAACACTTAAAAGAGCTATAGGCCGATAACTTTCAGGCAGTTTTGGATCCTTTCCGGGCTTCAGGATAGCTATGATCTTGGATTTTCTAAATATCCCAGGCATGTCGCCGGTTTTCAGAGTGGTGTTAAAAACTTCCAGAAGCCACTGTCTAGCCTTGTTACCCGAGTGTTTTATAAACTCCGGGAAAATGTCATCCAAACCTGCTGCTTTGCCAATTGGCATCGCATCAATCGCCACTTCCAGCTCGTCGTAAGTGAAGGGTCTAGAGACTTCCAAGGGTGCTTGCCGACTCTCCTTTATCTCATTAAGCTTGAAATTAATTTTTCTGTCTGCAGACCTACGCACAGGTTTTGAAAGTACGGAGAGGCGTTTTGCAATTTCACGAGGGCTAGGCTGTGAGGCATCGTGTTTTTCACTTGATTTACCAGTGGAGAGTTTCCTGAGCAGAGACCAAGCTTTATGACTACTTTTGGTGAAGTTCAGGTTCTCAACAGTTTTCACCCACTTCTCTCTCCTGGAGTTGTCGAGAGAGTTAAGGAGTTGGTCAGCTACATCTCTGTCAGCAGTGTCTGTAAACTCACTGTAAAGATCTTCGCACTCTCTGCTCCATCCTGGTATGTATTCTTTTCTAAAACCTCTTGGGATTGTCGCCTTAGCGGAAGACAGGACAAGGCGAGTGAACCGATCATAGTTTTTTATTTTAGAGGGTATGAACCTGATGCCGCTATCAAGCCTTGATGAGAAGGCCTCCCACTCAGCTTTATTAAAGTTCCACCTAGGCCGAGGAAAAGATCTTACGAGAGGAATTTGCATTCCTACTGATATTATTACAGGCCTGTGCTGAGAGTGGGGGAATGCACCAAAGACCATCCTGGAAGTAGGCACGGGTGTTGCTGATGGTTCACGGGAGCAAAAGCACAAGTCTGGAGAGTACCCACGACGCCACTGGGGTAGGTAATCATGGATGGGTAGCTGTGGAGCGATACGATCTTATTATACTCCCTAGTAAGTGCCTCCCTTCGTCTTATTTCAGGTGGAGCGATATTACACAGCACTGGGAGCCAGGGTACAGGTGTTGCCATGAGTGTACCACTTATGGCTCTCATAGTCCTGTTCAGTTGGACGTCGATCTCTCTGACATGCACACTGTTCAGCCACACGGGAGCACAGTACTCTGCGGTTGAGTAAACCAGGGACAAAGCAGTGGTTCGCAGAACTTGTGCATTAGCTCCCCATGTGAAACCAGCAAGGTGATGGACAATGTTAGTCCTAGCTGCTGTCTTTTGTAGGTGGCTTTTGAAAGTGAGAGACCGATCTAAAGTGACTCCCAGGTACTGTGGGTGATCATTGTGCTTTAGCTCAACACCGTCAAATATGATTTTAAGCTTTTGGTGGGATAGTCTATTGTTCAAGTGAAAGCAAGATACCTCAGTTTTAGTCGGGTTTGGATTTAGCTTCCAGGCCTTAAAGTATTCACCGAGGGTCTTGAGGTCATTTCTTAGTACTTCCTCAGCATGTCGGAATTCCCGGTGCTGATAAGCCAGTGCAACATCATCCGCATAGGCAAACTTTAAGGAGCAACTGTCAGGCATGTCGGCAGTATACACATTAAACAGCAGTGGGGCAAGCACTGACCCCTGTGGCAGGCCATCCTTTAGTTGCCTAAAAGTACTTTCCTTGCGCCCCAAATATACTTTAATCATCCTATTGGAGAGCATCGAGTTGAGGAGACGCAACAGGAAAGGGCAAGGAATCAGGTTATAAAATTTAATGAGAAACCAGCTTGTTCGACGGAGATACTGGAATCCAGAACAGGGAGGATTCTGTTGTATATCAACCTCTCGAGCAGCTTATAACAGACACTAAGAAGAGCTATGGGTCGGTAACTTTCTAGCAGTTGTGGATCTTTATTTGGCTTCAAGACAGCTATTATTTTCGATCTTCTAAATATACCAGGCAAGTCGCCGGTTTCCCTTATGGAATTAAAAACTGCAAGAAGCCACTGTCTAGCCTTTTTACCCAAGTGTTTTATGAACTCTGGGAAGATTTCATCCATACCTGCTGCTTTGCCAATTGGCATAGCGCCAATCGCTACATCCAGCTCATCTACTGTGAAAGGTCTGGAGACTTCCAATGGCGCTTGCCGACTTTCCTTAATTTCATTAAGCTTAAAATTTATTTTCCTATCTGCGGACGTACGCACCGGTTTAGATAGACAGGAGAGGCGTTTTGCAATAACACAAGGGTGAGGTTGCGAGGTTGCGTGTTTTTCATTTGGCTTACCAGTGGAGAGCTTCCTGAGCAGAGACCAAGCTTTCTGACTACTGCGGGTGAAGTTCAGATTTTCAACAGTTTTCACCCATTTCTCTCTCCTGGAGTTGTCCAGAGAGTTAAGGAGTTGGTCCGCTACATCTGTGTCGGCAGTGTCAGTGAACTCACTGTAAAGGTCTTCGCACTCTTGACTCCATCCTGGTATGTACTCTTTCCTAAAACCTCTTGGGATGGACGCTTTAGCGCAAGACAGAACAAGTCGTGTGAACCGATCATAGTTTTTTATTTTAGGAGGGATGAACCTGATGCCTTTGTCAAGCCTGGAAGAGAAGGCCTCCCACTCAGCTTTGTTGAAGTTCCACCTAGGCCGAGGAAAAGATCTTACGAGAGGAATTTGGATTCCCACTGATATCAGAACAGGCCTATGCTGAGAGTGAGGAAAGGCATCTAGGACCCTCCTGCAAGTTGGTATGGGTGTTGCTGACCGGTCACGAGAACAAAAGCACAAGTCTGGGGAGTACCCACGACGCCATCGGGCAGAATGGAAAGTGTGTGGGTCCTTGGCATTAAATACCAAGAAAAGGTTGTTATTTTCAGCCCAGCTTGTAAGACGAGTGCCATTTTCATCATCGGACGAGTATCCCCACTGTGTGTGATGACTGTTAAAGTCACCTACATATACTACAGGATGTTCAAAAGTTGGGAGAGCTGTATCTGGCCACTGGATGTTCGGTGGTTTGTAGACATTGACAATGGTAGTCTCAGATACCTTAACAGCAATAGTAAATATGCTGTTCACACAACTTTTGTGGGAGACTGATACGTCGTCTATGTCTTGCCTAACGTAAGTCGCCACGCCATAGACCCTGTGTCCTATTTCATCCACAAGCCTATATCCTGTGATGTTTCCTCTCGCACTGTTCTCTAAGTCTTCTACATGTGTTTCTTGTAGTGCGAGGACATCGACATTATTTTCTCGCAGCACCTTGCTGAGGCAGTCACTCTTTGATTTGCTCAGACCCTCTACGTTCAGATGACATATATTTAAAACGGAGCCTACATTTCTAAAATGGCCCTGGAAAGGGCCGTTTGAATTTGGTCTGGCAGCTGGCATAGCTGAGAGATCACTCGCGTGATAGTTCAGCTGCCAAAAAGTTGTTGTTCGTTTAGCACCACCCAGGGAGTACGTGCAGCTTTAATGGAATGCTGCGGACGCGAACAACTTCACTCCCCAATGATGATTGGGAGTTTACACAAATCAATCATTATTATTGCTGATTTCACCAAACTATCAATAAATTTACATATTGATGTGAAACTCAAGAACAATTCCAGGCCTTTTTAAGATCATTTGTAATCAAATTTTTCAAGATTACTACACACACTGCCCCCCCTCCACTCACATGGGGTTGTTGAGTATCTCCTGTACGGCGGCCCGGAGCCGTGCGGCGGTGAGGTTGTGCACGTCGAGCACTATCGTTAGGTTGCGTCGAAGTAGCTGCGCTGCATTGTCCTTCTGGTCCAGGAACACCGGGAGCGCCAGCACTGGAACTCTGCGGAAGACGGCCTCCTGGGTGCTGAGTAGCCCACAGTGCGTGATGAACAGACGCATCTTCGGGTGCACTGCGAACAAATATAACCCTGTACCAGATCTGTGGTCTCTATGTCAGTTTTATAATCTTAGTCCTCTTCTACAAGATATTCCGGTGTGGGGCGAGGGAAGTGGCGTATTTAAACTGAAAAATTTAACCCCTGCTGTTTGTTTATGTTGTGTCAAACACTTTGGAGTAGCAGATTTGGTTAAACAACGTTTTTAAAACTTAAGTAGAGAGTAGATTTCGATTTAAATTCAAATTCTTTATTAGCACATATACATTTTACATTACATTACAAGGACATAGAAAACAGGTGCTTTCTCATAATAAAACTTAATCTAAGCATCTAATGATATACAATTAAAAAAATGACATAAAGCCTCTTCCTTCTAATATTAAAACTTATTTGTGGCCCAGATTTCTGTAAGCTAATAAAAATGTCAATCAACCAATCCCAGATCCCTCTTCAAAAAAGTCACTTTATGACTTTACTTAACTTAGATTTGTGTAGTTTTTGACTGTGTTTCCTAACTTAACTGAGCCTGACATTAGTTTTAAGTTTGGAAGGTTACTGTCTGATGCCAATTTGATATCTCTTAAGCATAGCCTTAGATATGAGCAGTGGGTTGATGTCATTAATGCCTGTGATACAAATGGGAAATGGGAGGCATTATTTAATGTGTTGCTTTAGCTTTGGCATTTGAATGTTCATTGATGTCCTGTGAAAAAATTGATCTCAAATAGTGGTTACAAGCCAAAGAGTGATCATGTTAACAAGATGAGCAAACTGAGCTGTTGAGACTAAAAATTAGGGATGCATTCTTTGTACAATGGCACAGCTCAGGAGAAATGTTACAAAACTAAAATCTGAAAGAGTAGTCCATAAAATATGTACGGTAACTCTGACAACCTGTCAAAAAGCTCACGGTCTTTTGTTTAGAAACAAGAGTTTTAATGTCAGTAATCTCAATTGAACGTGACAATAGTTTGACTTCATCACCTGATGAAGTATGTAGTATTTTAGCGAATTTCCCTATAGGGAATACGCTATTACGGTAGTAGCCATAGTAAGACCTAAGCCCGGGACCACTTTACTTTTTCATTTTGAGGTCCCCAGAAGCCAAAAACACCATTCGTTCATTTTCATATATATGTATATATATATATATATATATATATATATATATATATATCTATCTATCTATATATATATATGTGTCCATGGTACCGATAACTTTTGAAGCGGACCTCCGATTTTGATCAAATTTGGTATGAAGGTGTAAGACCAGGTCTATTTTCATGAGTTCGCGAACCAGCATTGTCGGGTTATGGGAACGGGGTTTTATGGGGTTTCAAAGGGGTAAAAAATGGGTTTTTGGCATTTTTTGACCTCAATTTTCAAAATTCATCAATTTTAACTAAAACCATTTAAGAGAGCTTAAAAAAACAAACAATTTGGTATTTTGAATTTTTAATTTAGCATAACTGGTTACGGGGAAAATCCAAGAATGTGTTTTCCATGTTATTCTTATAGGGAATCAAGAAAATCCTATATCCTGCTTATTTATTGACATAACTTAATCAAATTTGGTATGTACATTACCTAGGTAGGGCTTAACTTATAATTGCTTACAAAACCCATATGGCGGCAAACCTACATACTCACCCCCATGGGGTTTATGGTGAAAATAAAAAATTGCCAGAGTTTGATACAATTTTGTGTTTACATTCACCAATTATTGATTAACTTAGATATTTTAACAACACCCCATGGCAGCAAACCTACATACTCGATCCTATGGTGTTTTTATTTGGAAAGTAAATAATCTGAAATTCCATTGGAAATTCGCTGAGTACGCAGGTCTGCTGCGACGGGGGTATTTAATGATTTTTTTGTTGTTGATGTTGTGGAAATAGATGTATGTTGTAGCAGTAATGATGCTCTGAATCTTGACTATACTGATTTTATGAATGTAAATAATGGTTCTTGTTTAATTAATTAATTAAATCAGAGTATATCATGGGAAAGACATTTTATTTACTAGATGTGTTCACTACAAAACATAATAACTAGAATCAAAACAATAACAATAAACACATGTTCACAATAATCATATGATTTACAATTTATATCCAAACACGCCCCTTTTCAAACTCTGAGCTTTTGTGGCGGAATAACTCTTCTACCAGTACTTGAATGTGCGATCAAGGGTCTTAAATACCAGGAGTTTCGGCAGAAAATTTTTCCATCTACATTTACCACATACGACCTGTTTGGAAGTACATCATGTATCACTCCCTCTTCCCACTGGTGGTTATAAACATTTCTCACTAACACCTTTTGCCCCTTCTCAAACACATTAGCATTCCTTAGAGCTGTCCTGTTATATTGCTTCGCTTGACCAAGTTTCTCAGTTACTGATTTGTCATCAACAACAAGGTCCCGGGCTTAGGTCTTACCATGGCTACTACCGTAATAGCGTATTCCCTATAAGCGAATTCGCTAAAAGTGTGATTGAGGTGTGGTTTACCGGATGCTCAGACATAAGTTATTCAGTTCACCCGGGATTAGTGAATATCTCCCAGGAGTAGGCTCCCAGAAGGGCTCTTTGTGTGTATAAGAACACAGTCTTATTGCAAAGTTTAATTTTTACCTGCAAAGTTATTTGGACTATATTTTAATTTCCATTTAAAACAAAAATATAATTTTTTTCAAGCTTACCTAGCATATCACTTTGAGGTAACCACTTGCTAACTTTGACATTTGATGGCACATTTTCTGGCACTCTCTCCCACTTCCACAACACTCTCTGAGGCAGGTTCTCGAAGGCCTTGAGGATTTCGGTTTCAATATTTGGGGGCAACCAGGCCGAATCTATGTTGGATCCAAAACTGATCAGGATAGCTCCGTGCTCTGCTCCATCCATGAAATGTTGAATATCCTGTAGTAAAATTTTAAAATTGTTCTCATTGTTTTAAAATAATGTTTGTTCAAAAATATTTTAATAAATGGCATCATTAAATCATTGCAAAATAAGGAGCCCAGTTGTCCTCCTTTTCCTACTACTTGCATTTAGTAGAAAAGTAGAAATAGTACTACCTTTAGAAAATTTGTCCTAATTTCCTACTTTTCAGGTCTTATTTTAGTATTAAATGCAAAAGCTGTAAATCAAAATAAGGAGAATATTAAAAAAATTAAACTTTTTTTCATTAATTTACAATAAAATTCACTCAACTATCCCTCTTTGTGCCTCCAAGTGCAATGCTTTTTTTAATACCAAGCCTTTAATACCTTTTACGACGTGCTACAAGTTGTGGCAACTTCGCAATTCTTTAGCCCCGCTCAGCCACCTAGGCTCGTCCGTAGACCTTCTGCCCGCATTTATCTCGTTCTATTTTCAAAAACAATCCTCTGTCTATTAATATTCTTGTATGTAATAGGCTGTAAATTCATTGAAAACGTTAACAGTGAGATTAAAATATTTGCATATAACATTCCCATCGCAGCAAAACAACATACTCATGCCTGTGGTAATCTTTTGAGAAATACTGTAAATAAATCACCATATCGCACAGGAAATTTGATGAGAGTACAAGTCTACCGCAACAGGAATATTAACCTTACAGGTAACCATACACACTCGCTGGGTAGCTGAATAATGATATAACTCACCTTCACTCATTCATTCAATGGGGCGGACCTGATCCCAAGTCGCGTCAGCCGCCAAGGGCTTTTTGCGCTCCCCGTATGTTTGTTTCAGAGCTCATCCCAGTTTAGAAACCTGATAAACTTCTGTAGCCTGCAGACAAGCTCCTCTTGAGGAAGGAAAAGCGCCCCTCCGTAGTCCTCCAAGGGCCCTCTCTCTAGCCTCTTCCAGCTCCCCACAGTCAAACAGCAAGTGATCTGCAGTTTCTTCCGACTACCCACACCTCCTGCATACCGGGTCACCATTGTAGAGACCCAAGCGCTGCAGGTGCTTCCTCAAAGAACAATATCCTGTTATAAGCCCTGTTACCTGTCTGATATGCCCCCTCTCCAGCTGCATAATGCTGGAGGCAATTTTCCGAGATGGAGAGTGAAGCATGAGCTTACTTAACCTCAATTGAGGAAGTCTGAACCAGACCTTATGATGCTCCTCCCTCGCCCATAACATAACCGCTTGGCTTGCATACTCACGAGAGACAACACAGAAAGGCTCCGGGCCAGTAAATTCTGAAGATGAAGCTGCATTGGCAAGGGCGTCCGCAGCCTCATTCCCAGGGATCCCTGTATGACCAGGGACCCAGCAGAGCGTCACGCTGTTACATCTACCTAGCGCAGATAATGTGGTGAAGCAGTCCCAGACAATCTTTGACCTTAACTCATAGGAGTCCAGAGCCCTCAGAGCTGCCTGGCTGTCTGAGAAAATGGAAATGCTCCTGTCCCTGACACCTTGCACCAGGTTCAATCTGGCACACTCCATTATCGCAGCAACCTCCGCTTGGAACACCGTGGGAGGAATCCCCCATAGAGAGAGGAATCCCTACCCCCGCTTGCACCCCATGTACTCCAGCTCCTGTTCCTCCTCTTACCTTGGACCCATCGGTGAACCATTCCAGATCCGCAGGTGTAAGAGGGTTTCCTCCAGACAGCCAATCCTCCCTCGGTGGAAGGAGGACCCTGAATGACTTACCAAAGGCATATTTGACTGGCATGTAGTCCGAGGGCATGTCCAAAACATTCCCTTGTACCGTCAGAATAATCCGAGAGTGACCCCGGAGTTCTCCAGTGTCTATCCAAAGATTTTCACATTTGAGTCAATGAGCAGCTTTCCTTGCCGTGGTCTTGATGAAAAGATCAATCGGCAACAAGTTGAGAAGACAGTCCAGGGAAGCCCCAGGACTGGAACTCAGGGCTCCTGTGATGAGGTGGCAGGTGAGTCTTTGAACTCCCGCCAATCCCCTCACCGCCACCCCCGAGTCCATCTTAGGCCACCATACAAGCGAACCATATGTAATGGCAGGTCTGACCACAAAGACGTAAAGCCAGTGCATCAGTTTTGGCCTCACTCCCCATGTCCCTCCTACCAATCGTCTGCATGTAATGAGTGAGCACTTACCTCGGTCTATTACCTTTTGGAGTTGTGGTCCCCAGTGAAGCGTCCGGGCCAGAGTTACCCCCAGATACTTCACCTGATTCTGCAATTCTATATTGGAGCCTTTTGCAGTACTAAGGGGTCGATCCCTCTCAGGTTCCTCCTCCTCGTGAAAGGAACCATTATAACTCACCTTATACAAAAGTTTTTTGGCTATTAATAGACTGTCAATAGAAATAGCTGGTCTTAGTCAGCAACAAAGTTACACAAGGCATCATACTCATATTTACAGTCATCCTCATTTAAATTCCACTTAAAATATGCCCTGGTAGCGTCTGCGTCTGGTAAAGTGATTAAGTGATATGATATTTTGATACCTTAGGCAGGGGTTGAGGCTCCGAGATGTGTAGTCCAGCGATACCAATGACTCCCGGTAACAGCGGTCGAGGTTCATTGAGGGCCGGGTGATGGTTCACAATAACAATGTTAGCTCTTCTCGCCAAGTCCCTCACGTGAGCAATATTTTTACCAAACCTCTCTTCTTTTATCTGCTCTTGGAAAGGTTCAAACTTGGTTTTGACAAACCAGTCGACAAACAAATAATAAAATGTGTTAACACATCGCTCGAGAAATGTCATGTATTGTGAAAAATCAGATATCATATTGGGGACGTAGGCCGGGTTAAAGATATTTCCAACCCGCGATGTCATCCATTGAGGACTTCCGTAAGTGGTTGCCAAAAGCAATGGCGGGTTTCCAAAGAGAGGGACGAGAGCTAAAAGAGCGTCTAAGTTTGCGTTGTCGTGAATGATCAAATCAAAAGGCTTCCTGATATCCCTGTATTCGAATATCAAGTCTTTCAATGCTTGAGACCGTATGATCGGCATAGAAGAGCTCTCCGCCCAGATTTGAAAAAGATACATGGTGTCCATTTTAGAATCTGGAGAAAACGCTTTAGAAGCTTCTGCAAACTCTTCAGTTTCGAAGCCTTCATACGCTCCTTCTACGATGAACGTCTTCATGTTTGGGACTTTAATCTTTGGTTCATCCACTCCAAATACAGTTATCTGAAACCATTAGAGAAATGATTGAGATAGAAAACAACTGAGGAATTGCAACATACTTTACTAACTGGTAATAGTCAAAATATATAAAAACATTATTATTCAACAAAATTATTATCAAAATTATTCAACAACATTTGTTGAATGAGATAGCAACTGGTAAAACTGTTGTTACAGTATTAATTAAAAATTTTACAACATTTTTTTATCTAAGGACATCATATCCAAGTCATTGCCGTACCTGATGTCCCCTCTCAGCCAGGGCCGCCATGTATCTGTAGCACCATAGGGAGTGGCTGTGTGAAGCCACAGTGCAGAGGGCGAGGATCTTGGCTGCCAGCGCAGTCTGTAGCAGCTGGGCGGAAACTAGCAACATCAACGGCCATCTCATGGTGTCCCCCCTGCAATGTACAGACACCCAACTTAAAATACCCCCGTCGCAGCAGACATGCATACTCAGCGAATTTCCAAATTAGTAATATTAATTTTGAACAGATGAACCTCTAAACAAAATTTCATCACATTTTTCCCTACTCCGGAATTACGTCACATTTTTGGCGCCGCCGAACAGGGACTTGAGTTGCCCTACTTTTAAACTAAAAACCTTCCATCCGAAATATCATGAAGAATTTAGAATTATTTCTACGACCCTTCAAGCTTTTGTTGGCGTTCAACGTCATCGAGCGTGACAACGCCGGGAGTAAGAACCCCGACAAAACCGCGAAAACGACCCCTACGACGACGACGGTCCCGACAACTGAGACAGCGACTACGTCTGTCTCGGTGCATGGGACGACCGCGACGGTCACGACAATGGCCCAGACCCAGTTGCCATTGGGCGGTACGGATAAATCTCCGCTGGAGGATTCTCGCGTCGGGTGGATACACGAATTGAATAAAACTCAATTGATCGCGGAAATGGCAAAATTTAATCTAGACACGGAAGGTACCGTGGCCGAGTTGCGGAAACGGTTCTGCGATTTTTGGAAAAACCCATTTGGGGCTGCCGGCTCGCTGCCATCGACAGCTCCAACTTTGGGTGCGCAAATGCCGACCATCCGCCCACGTGACCACAACGACGAGGATCGACACGGGGATTCGTCAAAGCAAACTGCTAGTTTGCCGCCACCGACCACCGCGGCCCAATGGCTAGTACCTCCCGCGCCGATAATGCACGAGCTCGCCAGCGTCCGGGAGATCTTAGGCCTTTCGCCGAACGCGGACTCGGAAGCCGTCCGTCGGACCCTGGTATCGATTACGAGGAAGGAGGCAGTCTTGGGTGATTCGCTATCACGTAACCCAGACTTCCATTTAGCCCCACCGCGTACGGCAGCACGTCCTACACTCGCGCCCGATGTTACGTACAGCGAACGGTTTCGCGAGCCGACGCCCTACGCCGGCCTGCCGAGGCCAACAGTCACGACGCGCGACGAGCCGCCCCGACACTTCGTTCCGGGATACGGTCCACCGTCCCTTCCGACTCATCCGCAATCGCACTACTACGATCCTCGATTCCCTCCAGTGGTTTTCACTGCACTCAACCCTCACGTTCAGGGTGGAACCAAGGTTGCATACGATTTTCCGAAACTTTGCAACTTGGTTCACAAGTGGAACCTGCGGTTCGACGGGAGGAAGGACGCCGTTTCCTTCCTGGAGAGATTGGAGGAGCTGACCACCGCTTACTCGATCTCTCCAGACGAAACTTTGCGGGTGATGCCGGAACTGTTGCAAGGTATGGCGCTTCTCTGGTACCGAAACACCAAAGACCAGTGGCACTCGTTCGCCGACTTCAAACGAAGCTTCGAGGCCCAATTCCTGCCACCGGGATATCGGCACGACTTGGACCAAGAAATTCGTAAGCGGACTCAGGGTGAGAGCGAATCGATTCGCAACTACGTCACGGCGATTACAACCCTGATCCGCCGGAGCGGCACTTTCTCTGAACAAGCCAAACTCGAACTTGTCTATTGCAACATGCGCCCGGAATATAAGGTCATGGTACGTCGTGGTGACTTAAGCACTCTAGAAGGATTGATGGAACGAGCTGAAGACTACGAGTTGTACTTACGAAGCCGTCAAAGCTTTCGTCCGCCACCGTCGCCTTCTCTCGCGCTGGTGACGGAAACGGCCTACGTCCACAAACGCAAGTCGGACAAGGCCTACGACAGCGCGGGCGTGGGCCAAGACACGTTTGGTAGCGTCGCCAAACCCGAGGTTCACTCCAAACCGGGAGAAACCTCGGGTGATCGACGCCCATCGCGGGTGACTTTCTTCGACAACTCGCCCCGAGGCGTCACGACCGACCGGCGAAGACGGAGTACGCCCGGCGCGCCAGATCACCCAGCCCGGCAGGGGCCCGGTCGAGGACTCCAGACCGCGACGTTCCGGTCTGTTGGAACTGCGATGAAACGGGCCATATGTTCCGCGAGTGCGAAAAACCAAAAGTACTAAAATGCTTTTGGTGCAAGCGGGAAGGCATCTCGACACGCCGATGCCGTTGCAAGTCGGGAAACGGGAACCGGACTCAGTCGGCCGGAGGTCCCCTAAGCCCGTCCCGAAGCAGCGCACGACCTCCGAGGAGTGGGGAAAATGGCTCGAGGCCGTAAAGGCGTTCACTGGCATCGTCGGCACCGTAGAGAACCCCAGCGACACTCGGCCCTTTGCCGACGTAACGATCGAGGGCGAGACGTTTCGGGCCCTCATCGACACCGGCTCCGTCGTCAATCTGATAGGACCTCGAGCAGAAGAGCACCTCCGCAGCAGCGGCATAAACCCCAACGTAAAGAGGGTGGAGCTGCGGATGGCCGATGGCTCTAGTTGCCGAGTCGCCGACTCCTATCGCGTCGACTGTGAGGTGAACGGCCGACGTTATGCCCTGGATGCCATATTCGTCCCCGGATTGACAACGGAGGTAGTGCTTGGTATGAGGTGCATCACGGATCTCAACCTCATACAAGTACACCTTGATAACGACGACGCCCCGACGCTTGACGACGACCCGGTACTCGAAGACGAAACTCCGATATCCGACGACGACTCCACACTTGACGATCATACCCGCAACGTAAACGCTTTAAGCTGTTTGACCGCCGACGAAGACACGAGGCTTGCGACTTTCTTGGGGCACGAGTTACCTCTGTTCGACGCTGTTGAGGGGAAGACGACGTTGGCGGAGCACACGATACGGCTCAAAGACAACGTAGTCCCCGTTAAACACGTTACTACCCAAGGAACCCCGCGATGCAAGAATAAGAATAAGAATAAGAATCACTTTATTGTCCTTAAATTTCGTTCTTACAATGCTAGCAGAGCTAGCACAGAACATAAGACATTGTCAAAAACTTAAACACAAGACAATAAGACAATAAATCTTACAACTAACTTCACGTAAATTACTCAACACATTTTCCTAGACATAAATTTGAAGTAAAATAATAGTAACAATAAAAGCATCTTTCTAAACAAAAAATTCCCCAATTGAATATAACATTTTATTTATTAAAAATGATTTCAATTCTCTTTTAAACTTCTCTTCCCTAATTATTGTTTTCAACGTGCTTGGCAAATGGTTAAAAAGCTTTCTTCCCATATACAGCGGGGTTTTTTGAAATAGGGTTAAGCGGTGTCTTGGATACTGGAAATCCCTGCAAAACCGTGTATTATAGCCATGTTCATGTTGGGTATTTTCCAGGCTTTCCAAATTATTTCTCAAGAACATCAAACATTTAAATATATATAGTGAGGGAACAGTTAACAAACCAAAATCTTTAAAAAAAGATTTACAAGATTTTCTTTTTGAAGAAAAAGTCATAATTCTAATGAACTTTTTTTGCATTTTAAATACCTGATCTAAAAGAGAAGATGCCCCCCATAATTCAATGCCATAACTTATAACAGGAAAAAAAAGACCATAATAAACCATAAATTTTGTTGGAGTATCAATTACTTCACGTAGAATAATCATTTGAAAACAAATTGAATTTAACCTTTTAATTATTTTACTGACACAGACTTTCCAACTTAAATTTGAATCAATTTCTAATCCTAAAAAGTTGAGAGAGTTTTCAGTTGAGAAAGAACTTCCTTTAAACGAAAAATTGCTTTCAGAGCTATCCCTACTTTGAGCAGTTTGAAATTTAACTATTTGAGTTTTTGAATTGTTGAGCAATAACCCATTCACTGAGAACCAATTATGTAATTCTTTAAATGCATTTTGAAATATAAATTTTAAATCATGGGTTGAGTTTGCATTCAAAATTGCTGAGGTGTCATCTGCGTAAAGAACAAGTTTTGGCGATACATTATCCGGTAAATCATTTATGTACAACAAAAATAGTAGTGGACCTAAAATTGAACCCTGAGGTACTCCAAATTTTATTTCACACCAATCTGAAATATATTTCAAGTTTTCCTTATACACTATTGTCCTTTGATAACGGGATGACAAATATGATTTGATCCAAGACACCACTGAGTCACTAAAATTATAGTATTTAAGTTTCTCACAAAGTATATCATGTTGAACACAATCAAAAGCCTTGGTTAGATCGCAGAACACCCCTAAAGTGCTCTGCGATCTATCCAAGGCAGCGGCAACCTGATCTACAAAATCAGCAATAGCCGAAACAGAATTTTGTCCTCTTCGAAAGCCAAATTGTTCCTTTACAAAAAATTTATTTTCTTCCAAAAAATTAATAATTTGATTTGATGCAATTTTTTCCAAGACTTTTGAAAAACAAGGTAATATTGATATAGGACGATAGTTATCAAACATATCCTTTCTTCCCTTTTTGTACAATGGTTTTACTTCAGCACATTTTAGTTTAGACGGAAACAATCCACAATCAAAAGACTGATTTATAATGAAAGTAAATGATCATCAACGAGGAGGTGGCGACCATGCTCCGCGACCATGAACCGTCCGATAGTCCCTGGAGTTCGCCAGTGGTACTGACGAGGAAGAGCAACGGTAGATATCGTTTCTGCATCGACATGCGCCGCGTGAACGATAGCTCGATCCCCGACGCGTATCCGCTGCCCAGAATCAACGCGATTCTCGAGAAACTGAGGCAAGCGCGATACATCAGTACCCTGGATCTTAAACAGGGCTATTGGCAAGTTCCGTTGGCGAAGGAGAGTCGACCGATAACGGCATTCACGGTCCCGGGACTGGGGCTCTTCCAGTTCACAGTAATGCCGTTCGGCCTCCACTCGGCCGGAGCGACCTTCCAAAGGCTCCTCGATAAGGTCATCGGACCTGAGCTAGAGCCGAAGGTCTTCGCCTACCTCGACGACCTCGTTGTTGTATCTGCCACGTTTGAGGAGCACTTGCAGTCTCTCCGGGTGGTCTTCGAACGCCTTCGGAAGGCGGGCCTACGGTTAAACCCGGAGAAGTGCAACTTCTCCAAGAAGGAACTTAGGTACCTCGGACACGTCGTGAACAGCGAGGGTATTTCGACCGATCCAGAGAAGGTGCGGGCCATCGAAGAGTTCCCCCGCCCTTCTAACGCCAAAACGCTTCGAAGTTTTCTCGGTCTCGCGTCGTGGTATCGCCGCTTCGTCGATAAGTTCGCCGATGTAACCGCACCGTTGAGACAGTTGTTGAAGAAGAACTCACGGTGGCGGTGGAGATCGGAGCAGGAAGCGTCGTTTGAAGAGCTCAAACGCCGTCTCGCTTCCACTCCCATCTTGGCTTGCCCAGACTTCTCTGTACCTTTCGTACTACAAGTCGACGCCTCAAATACGGGTTTAGGTGCCGCCTTAACTCAGGACAGAGATGGCAAGGAAGTCGTCATTGCTTACGCCAGTCGCTTGCTCACGGACCCAGAGAGGAACTAAACGACAACCGAGAGGGAGTGCCTCGCGTTGGTTTGGGCAGTTCGAAAGTTCAAGCCGTACCTCGAAGGCTACAAGTTCATCGCGGTAACCGACCACGTCGCGCTGAGATGGCTCATGAAACTCCATGAGCCAAGCGGACGATTGGCTCGGTGGGTGATGGAGTTGCAGCAGTACGACTTCGAGATCCGGTATCGGAAAGGAACTTTAAACCGAGTCGCGGACGCTCTCTCAAGACAGCCCGTTGACTACGGTGACCGACCTGACCACGCCAACGCAACTTCTCCGACTCTGGAAGTCGCGAATGTAACGCGAAAGCGACGAGGCCGACGCCCAAGCCGGAAGCCGACTCCCATCGAGATCACGCCTGAACGAAAATCGGAATCCTCATCGACGGACGACACGCCTGACAACCCCGAACGACCGGGGTGGTACGACCACTTGTTTTCGGCGGTGACAACGCACCCAAACCGCCACAAACGTTATCGGATCGTCTCGAACCGCCTTTATCGCTCGTCCCAGAGAAGAGGTGACAATAACCTCCTCTGGAAGATGTGTGTACCCCCGGACCAGATAGAGGCGGTGTTACAACAAAACCACGACGTCGCCACAGCCGGACACCTCGGTGTTAAGAAGACCCTTCGTCGAATCGGAGAAGAGTATTTCTGGCCTGGATGGCGAAAAGATGTGAAGAGCTACGTGCGGTCCTGTGATACCTGCCAGAAGTACAAAGTAGCGCAGGAAAAACCAGCAGGGAAAATGTATTTCAGGAGCCCAAAAGGCCCCTGGTACTGCGTGTCTGCTGACCTGGTAGGCCCGTTACCCAGGTCAGGTAGAGGTCATCGATTCCTGCTGGTGATCCAGGACACGTTTAGTAAGTGGGTTGAACTGTGTCCAATCGGAAACGCTACGGCCAAGAATGTCACAGCTAAAACTAAAGAGGTGCTACTGCGTTACGGAGCCCCGGAATCGATCATCGTTGATAACGGGACTCAGTTCGTATCAAACCTCTTTAAGAACTTGGCTGCCGATTGGAACATCCGCTTTACTAACACGGCGCCGTACAGCCCACAGTCAAACCCGGTGGAACGTGCAAACCGGGTGGTCAAGACCATGATCTCCCAATTCGTTAAGGAGAATCATAGGTCGTGGGATCTACATCTTGGCGAATTTCAATTTGCCATCAACACCGCCGTCCACGATTCTACGGGGTATACGCCGGCGATGATGTGCCTTGGTCGTGAACTTAAGGTGCCCAACGCGATCTCGGGGCCTATCTTGCAGCAAGTGGCCGAGGGTGACGAACCCTTGGCTGAAGAAATCCACGAGAAGCGTCTTCAAGAATTTCGACGGATCTATGAGAAGGCACACAAGAACCTCAAGACCGCTTACCAACAGCAGGCCAAGTACTACAACCTCCGACGTCGGGAGGTGACGTACAAGAAGGGAGATCGGGTGTTACGTCGCCTGCACACCCTCTCTTCGGCAACGGACGCCATCGTGGGCAAACTAGCGCCCAAGTTTGGTGGCCCATGCGAAGTCTTAGGACGTCAGGGATTCAACCTTTACGAGGAGAAAGACGTCCAGATGCAAACGACACACGTCGTACACGTCAAAGACCTGAAGCCTTACCACCAACGCACGGTTGCAGATTAGGTGAAGTTTATTTTCGTTTTCTTTTCCCAGATGGGACTTTTCGTTTTGTTTCTTTTCTTTCAAAGATTTCTTTCTTTTCTCGGAGTACGTTTTTCGTTTCGGTTTTTTTCCCTCTGTCTGTAACTAGTAGATTTGGTGGGCTTTCAGGGTCTTCGTGGCGTATGTTCTTCGAAACGCGGACCGCTTTATCTTTTTCGTCTTCACGACGAACGCCTTTCGCACCGTAACCCCGACGTAAGAGAATTTTTTTTCCTCTTTTTTTTTGCCGAAGTTCGTAGGGGGTGTAAGGTGTCATATTTTGAGGGGGGTAAATAACGTGTCTATGTAAACAAACGCTCAAGACTTACCTAGAATAAATCACATATTACAAAATAGAACACAAGCTAGGCTGGGCTATAGGCTAGGTTAGGCCTACGTTGTGCCTCAGCCCAACCCTAGGACCGGCATAATAACATTATATTTAACATCATAGATTTCACTATAATTAATCACTATCACTGTTGACAACAAATAGCCTTCATCAAATACATTTAAATACTTTTATTTCAACCATAATCTACGTGAATAACTGCCGAACCGAAATAACTTCAAGGACCAAAACATAAACATAACCTCAAAGAGCGTTTGTTGAGACCGGCGGACGTTAGTGACGTTGGGACTTTTCTTCTTCTTCGCGTCAGCTGGTGAACCCGCAGTTTTTTCGTCAAACGCCGGAAGTCGAACTCGACGTCATTTTTAACCAGCTGATCCCTCCGACCGTGGTGGGGGAAGGAAAGCTCTGACCTCGTGTGGAAAGATTATTCTTCTACCGACTACGAAACGAGTAGCACAACGAGCTCCGTACACGTTATTTCGCCTTCTCCCCGGTACGTTTTATTCTATCACGGTATTAGTTTTCGTTCAGAATTTCTTTTCACGTTTAGTAAAATCAGGTTTTCTAAATTACCAAACCAATACTATCAGTTAATTCCATTCTCTCCGTAGTTTATTTTTAATTTAATTCTTTACCGGCTAACCTGTCGCGGTTTGTCCGGAACGACCGTTCACCGAATTTATTTTTTTATCATCACCACGATTCCCGGTTTAATTTTATTTATTCATTTTAGTTTCTGACGCCCGACAAACGTTATTCGTATTTCCTCGATTTATTTCTTCTATTAATTTTTTTCATCTAAAGACAGACACGCATGCCTGCGTCATCTGGCGATTGCCTAAAGTAACTCAAATATATTCTTATATTTGGGTGAGGCCTACGAATCATCCACTCGCGAACGTTACTTAATTAATTAAACCTTTTAAACCTTTAGTTTACGTAAATTCCAAAATCTTTTCGAGGGCGAGGATGAACATACCCAACACTTAAAATTGATCGTTATTTGAGTTACGGTTGGGTTCTGAGCCCCGAGCGTTTTCATTTTAATTTTCTAAATTCTAATTGGCATCGTTTAAAAATTATTTCAAATCCAAAATTAATTTAATCGACCCCTGGAATTTTTGTTAGCTCCGTCTGAGCACTATCCGTGGCATTTTCCCGGTGACGTATTTCCGAAGTGGGGAAACCATTCACAACGTTATTTATTTTTCCCTACTCCGGAATTACGTCACACATTCTCATAAATAGGAAAATAAATAATGTCCTTATGATAAATATAGGGATAGAGAATGCAGGTATGTTGCCATGAGGAACACCAAAAGTAGGTATTTTTGGCATAACAAATTTTATTTTTACCATATGAAGCCATATACTAAGTGAAGGTTCATCAATATCTGTCCATAAATAAAGGAGTTTGCCTATTCTCTATATGATTAACATGGAAAAAGAGTATGCAGGTTTGCTGCCATGATAAGTACAAAAACCAAGATTTTTTTTATAACTGGATGAATCTCAACCAAACGAATCTAAATACCAAGTTTAATAAAAAATATTTGTTAATAAGTGAAATATTAACACATCCTGGGTCTTACCATGAGACCTACAGTAATAGCTTCCTCCCAATGGGAAATTCGCTAAAAGTAGTTCATCAATACAGAAAAATAACTCATATACGAACTACCAAAGTCACCAAAGAAAAATCCTTTCTTGTGGACCAGTATATGAATAAATTACGGTACACCAAATTTGGCTGTTTCCCTATAGACTACTATGGAAGAGGCAATCCTCCCAAAATGATCTCACAATCCACTACTTGTGTTGAAACACTAACTGCTGAGATGTGGACTTACACAGCTTCAACGAAATATCCTGGCTCATAATGTGAGCCGTCAGGCTGTGTTGAAATTACCAACTGGCTCACATATAAGCCAACTTCTGGGGTTTTTATAGTTAATTATTTTTTATGCCGGTAGCAAAAATGTTAAAATGATATTTCAATATCTAGTTTTGCTGAAATGTGCAATTAATGGCGGAGTTGTTTGTGCTTAACATGACCGCCTGCTTGACGTGAGTTTTCTGATATTTATTTTTAACTCCAGACTTTCAAATACAAATTTCAATTTTATACTATTTTTACGGGTATTAATGTATGGTATTTTTCTACCCATACAGAACTGGGTTATGGTCTGAATGGTCAAATAGTCAGCAGAGCCAAAAAAACGTCCTTCCCAGGTATAGAAAAAAAACAAAAAAAAAAACAAAAAAAACTATACAGTACTTACTGTACAACTTTACAGTATATCATTGTGCTTATAAAAATGTTGCTGAATACACTTCTAACATTAACTGACAGTTTATTGACAGTTAAAGTAACAGTTTTTGACACAAAAACAAAGCATAGAGTAGAAGAGTCACTCAGTAAAATCTTTCAAATTTGGCAACAGACCATAGGTGAATCAAAGACGATCATTTTGGGCCCCCGGTGCCGGACCTTTTAATTATACCGGACCTTTGGATGCCGGTTTTTTCAAAATTTAAATTATACCTAAGTTTTTCACGGGAGGGACACAAACTAAAATAACCCCCGTCGCAGCAGACCTGCGTACTCAGCGAATTTCCAAATTAGTAATATTAATTTTGTCCAGCTTAACCTGTAAACAAAATTTCATAAGGGGCTCATAAATAGAGAAATAGAAATAAATGTCTATTCTCCTTAAGATAGATAGGCCTATAGGGAAAGAGTATGCAGGTATGCTGCCATGGGGAACACTAAAAGTAGGTTTTTAGCATAAAAAAATTTATTTCGACCATATGAAGCCATACACTAAGTTTCATCAACATCTGTCCATAAATAAACGATTTTGCCTATTTTCCATATGAATAACATGGGAAAAGAGTATGCAGGTTTGCTGCCATGATAAGCACAAAAGCCAAGATTTTTTACCATAAATGGATTAATCTTAACCAAATGAAGCTAAATACCAAGTTTCATCCAAAAATATTGGTTAATAAGTGGAATATTAATTTATCGTATTCTCCATAAGATTAACATTGGAGCAAAAAAATACAATGTCCTGTCTTTAGACTTTTTAATATCTCGGTAACCAATGGAGATAGAGCAAAACTTCAAAATACTAAATTGTGTGTTTTTTTAAGTTAAATCCAAAGGTGAAAATAAAAATTTAAAATTTTTAAAAATTACATATGAAAAATGCAAAAACCCCATTTTTGGGGTACAAAACCCCCAAAACTACCCCTTCCGATAGGTCGATATGTCTGGTTTACGAACTCATCCGAATAAACGTAGGATTACACATCTCTACCAAATTTGGTGTCGATCTGACCGTTTTTACGAGAGTTATCGTGTCTAGGGACACATATATATATATACATATATATATATATATATATATATATATATATATAAATTTTAATGACTATTATTTTTGGTCTCTGGGCACCTAAAAACGAAAAAGTAACATGGTCCCGGGCTTAGGTCTTACCATGAGACCTACGGTAATAGCTTATTCCCTATGGGAAATTCGCTAAAATGAAATATATGCAAATCTTTTTGAAAACCTATTAAACTCTAATTTGTCATCTATTAACCTCTAATAAACATTTTAAAACTAATACAATCTATGGCTTTTCCTGGAATCAGGCCCTAACTAAACCAGGTGCCCTGCCGCTGCTGGCAAATCGGTGCCTCTTATGGTGCAGTGCTCCTCTATGTCGGCGCTGCGACCCTCGAGTGGCCCCAGGAGCTCCCATATGTGAGGGACTTTTGGGATTTGCTGATTATATGTGTGTGGATCCATGTAAAATGGCTGAAAATAGGCCTACCAATAGGAGTGTTATAGTTTTTAATTTCAACAATGTTCGTACCAGCTGCTGTGACAGCGAGGGAATATCATCTCAAAGATTATTTTTTCAACCAATGAATAACGCTACCAAATCCGTGTGCAATTTTTCTCACTGATTGACTAGGCATTTGCGTTTTTGGGGAAGAAAATTTTTTTAGCACAGATTAAAATCACTGCGTTATTGAACAGTTCAAAAATTGACACTTTAACAACCGTTAGACTAAAGTGTTTCAGCGTTTGGATTGCAAAAAAACAAGAGAAAACACCACAATAGTGGTGGGTGCATTAGATGCCGTAAAGTTACTTTAACTGGACGAATTTGTATTTTCAGTCAAATTATTAAAAAATACGCAATAGATTGTGTTGGTGTCTCATGTAATGTATTAAAGTGTTAATAATTAAGGAAAAAAATCATAAAAGTAAATAAATTAAACATGCTTTGCTATTTCTTTAAGCTAGACCTTTCAATGTCCTAAAATCTAGCAATAGTAAGAATATTCCTTTGCAAAAACACTCTTTTTGGATGTCAGCTTGCAAATTGGCATTTTAAAATTGCATCCAAATTTCATTAATAAAGCACACGACATAATTTGGGGCACCAAATTAAGATCTCGGATGTACCAGAAAACTTCCTAGGACCGGGCCTGTACGGTACCAAAGATTTTGAGGTGATCATATTTATTTTTCTTCTATTTTGATTCAAAGGGCGGCATTACTAACAAAAATATTACAAATAATAAAAATAGCATAAACAATAAACATACAAACCTGGTCAAAGATTTTCCTTATGAGGAAATTTCACTAAGACACTATGCAATGCAATCAAGGTAGAACTGTAACGTCTAAAATACCCAAATGCGTTGGTAGAACTTAACTCCTAATGTTTAACCTACATAGCTGATCAAGGTAACTTTTAATCAGGTAATTGACTCTCAACAAGGCTTCAAAATTATCATAAAGATTTCAAAGTGATAACCAAAATAAATAAGATAACAATTATTATCATTTGAGCACCAATAAAGTCATTTTAGTTTATTTTTATGGATCACAATAAATCCATATAGGAAAATTTCCTGATAAGTTAAATGGCTAAAATCAAGCATTAAAGAAACTATTGTGGGTGAGACAAGCAAAATGATGGATGAATTTTGATCTAACTTAAATATCAAATATAAGATGTGGAGTGTTAACTTATTAATTGCAAAAATAATTCCAGATAAAGTCTTGAATTTTATGTCCATCTCCTAGTATATACGGTTACGGTACATTATAGGTTTGTTATTCTTTCTTCACAGCTAGTTGTTTTATTACTAGTGGCATCTACGCGCAAAAGAACCTAATCATAAAATTAAAATACAGTAATATAGACCTTAGCGGATTAGTAGTACTTTACTAAGAAAGTTTCCAGAAGATTTAATTTTTATCGATAATATTTTAGCAATTCGTTTGCATAGCACTCTTTACAATCTTGAGACACATGTCATGTCATGAATGAAAGCTTATTTTGTCCGTTAAACCTTACATCGATCTAAAACATGGTGTTTTGAAAGAAATCATAGTTCTTGAGGTAAGACAAAAAATTAACATAATTTAGAAATTTGCAATGATAAAAAATATGACGGATGCATATCACCCATTTAAGGATTAGTACATGTTCAATAGTGTTCATCATACTCCATTCTAATTTTTACCATTCTATTATCTTGTTTGTCCAAAAAATGTAATTAATATTTTTGTGTTTGTCAAATCTTTTTATTTTTTAGTGTCACAAAAATTTAACAACCATCTCAAAATAGACGGCCTTTACTGATTGCAAATTTTCGGCTCTCCTAATCAAAACACGTGTTCTCCTATAAACAAAGTAACCTTTTTTTAATCCCTATACATTTTATGGACGATTTTCCCCGTTCTTTCTAATTTATTTGTAAGGTTTGGGCATGTTGCTATTTTCCTTGGTCTTTGGAACATACATCTTTAATTTAAACTCTCTCAATTCTATCATTCTACAGTTTGTAAACGCTAAAAAATTTACTGGGGTAATTTTGCTCGCAGAATACCAACACCTCGTTGGCTGCCACACTATATACGTTTCAATTAATATGTCATTTTCATTCAATGTGATAATTTGACTCTTGTTTCAAAAATCAAACTAAAACACATGCTTTGGTGAAAACAAAGAAAGCTTTCTGGAACCACAACTCATGGCTCATTGTACCCGTCTCACGATCAAAATATTTTTTAATATTTATTTGCTTATACGCTACATTTTTAAATTTGTCTTATTTAAATAATGATGTAAGAATCAGCTGTATTTTTTATTGATTGGTAAAATTAGTAATGTTCCTAGTGGATTTTGTCGTTTGTAGAGTGTTTGTAAGTCGGAGATCTACAAAGCTACGAGAAAGTCTCTCCGCCGGGTCATCAACAGGAACAAGGCGAATAGCTGGAGGAAACTTTGGGACGACGTCGATTTCGATCGATGGGGTGTGGCTGACAAAGTCGTGACCCAGAAACTCGGCGCCCTTCTCCACTTTCCATAAGAGAGGGCGCCACCATGGAGAGTATCGTCACTGCCCTGTTTCCTGAACATCCACAGAGACCGCTGGTTGACTTCGAATGGGTGGAGGACGTTCCGCTCTTTACTATTGAGGGGTTGGAAACCTCCGTTCTCATCCTGAAGAGTAACAAGGCTCCTGGCCCGGACCCAGTGAGGTTCTGAAGAAGGTTTTCATAATTAATTCAGGGTTGTTGCTAAGAATGTACAATCCCTGCTTGGTTGAAGGGGTGTTCCCATCTCCCTAGATAACCGCCAGACTTGTGCTTATTGGGAAAAGGTGATCCTGACCTAACGTCATCTATCACCTTTCAACAGGTGATACCTCCCCATGAAAAACCCTCAAGAAAAATGAGTAAAATATTTTAGCTATAAAGGGATGGTTAAGTATTAGGAAAAATAAATAGGCTATACAGTACAAAAATTTGGGAGACTAGTCTTAGTAAGTCACTGTAAAGAGCATTTTTGAGGCAAGCACGCTAAAATAAAAAATAAAAAACTGCAAATCAATTAAAATTATTGTAACATTACATTTTTTTTAAATGTAAAATATGTTTTCCTTGTTTGGGGAAGGGGGAGGGTACCGTGAACCCTGTGGCTCCCCTTGCATCAATGACTGCAGTTAAATCAAGTAGTTAACCATCAGTTAGGGTAATTGATTAAACTCTCTATCTCCAATGGTTAAATCATTTAAACAAATTTTAAAATTTATATTTCCTAAAATTCATTTAATATAGTAAACAAATGTTATACTAAAATTATATTAAAATTCACTAACAACTGTAACTGAAAAGTACGATTATGTATAACAAGGTAACTATTCAGAACAACTCACACGCAAAGTTAACAATGATAACAAGGGCTGGATAGGTCAATGTAGTGAATAGTATCATGTGTGTTACCGGGCTGTTGGGCGTGAACTGTGTTAGGAGCGTCGCAATCTTGGGTGACCTTCAGGGCAAGGCTTGCAAATGCAGCCTTGACCAAACAGACTATTAGCAAGACTCATCATATTCTGGCACTTACTAGTGTGAACCTAAACTTATTTATAAGCCTATATGCAGCATTTTTTGTAATGAATTCAAACCGATTTTCATGTTTTTGTGTCGTTGGAAAGGGCTTTGTCGTCAGTTGTTCCTGCCAAAAATTGATGAGAAATTGACTTAAAATAAAGGTTCTATTCTTAATTTAAATTTGCCATTTTCACTTTAGAATAACATTAGGATTGGGTTGAGTATTTGAAACATCTGTCAATGTACAACTGTAAATAAGTGTGGTTTTGGATGAGTACTGATAATCCCAGTATTGGATTGGTAGGGTGTACTTGATTTATAACTAAACCTAACATTTTTAGAAATAACATCTGATCGTTGGCCTATTTGATAATATAAACAATCCTTAGTTTATGACATGAAATACTTTATTATAAAACTACATAAATGGGAAATAAATTTTAACAAGAATACTAAAGAACTCAATTTCAAACATGAAAAAATTTTAAATGAACAATTATTTATTAGAAACCCTTTTTAATAACTTTGATGCATTTTGGAAATACAAATTTAAAAACAGAAATGCAAGAAAGTAAATAACAAGAAGAAATTAAAATTTATAATGTTTAGTTTATAGCTGTAATGAATCAACTAAAAATTGTGCATTGGTGTGTAGTTGAGATATTGCTAAATAATCAGTAAATTATACCACCCGCCACGAGAGATGTCCATTGAGCCCCACTTAAATAGAAAATAAGCGCCGTGTTGCCACATAGAATGCTTTATTTTTGCCTGTTTACAAAAAATGTTTATACTTGGAAATTATTTAAAACAGGTTATTTATGCCAGTAGGATAGAGGCGTAGACAGTACGGCAACATTGCTTGAATCTTATTCCTTGGTAGAAAATGATGTGGCCGCTAAGCCCCTGCCCTCAACGGACATCTCTCGTGGCGGCTGAAGTAGAGCCAGTCTTGCTATTAAATATCAGTTCAAGACTATCTGGGTTTTAATTTAATTCAAATAACTATGTCATAAAACTTCTTGATGATTAAACTTTTATTTTGGATTTGTAGTTAATAATTAGGAAAACGTCATTCTATAGGCTCATACCTGTTTAAAACAGATTTAAGATTCATTTTCACCCCTGTAAGAATATTGAAAACATACTTACAAATCCCCCGTTTGAGACGGTATTTTTAAATATTAATTTTAAAAAGATATTTTTTAGTTATTAAGGTTGGATCCAAATCCTTAATCCTGATATATCAGTAAAAATAAATAGTATAAGTACCAGTACAAAAAATATCATGAAGAAAAATAAAATTAAGTTACTTCTCTATACCACTGAGGGTTATAGACTATTTACAAACTTTCAATTTGCGAGGGAGACCTAATTTAACTATTCAACAAAATAATTACCAAGTTTCAATGGTTGAAAAACGGTGTCTGAAACAGGGGAATACAAAACCATCTTTTGTTCAAAAGCCGTATGGTTTACATTGGCTGAAAACTATATGGCTGACTGCGCTACAAGACTAAAGGAGAAAATCAGGACTCTTCAGCCTGGTAGGAAATAAAGTTACTGTACACATCATGTAAAATGAATCATTTATTTACCAAAACCAAATAAATACAAAATTAATAAAGTTTATTTGGTATAGCTTCAGAAGAAATAAAAGACTTCAACTTTTACTTTAAGTGTTGCAGATTTCAGAATGTAACCAAAAGTGAAGGTAATGTTCAATATTTTATCATCTAATGGTTTACAAAAATTATTTTTAAGTTATTAAAGTTTACATAGATATAAGGGTTTAATTTTAATACAAACATACATTTGTTTAATAGCCTCACTCTCAGGGTATATTTCAAGCAAAGTGAGGGATGACTGCATGCCTTGTGAAACTTTGTTTTTACCAAGACAAGTGGATTAATTTGTCTGGATCATTAGTAAGTCAGTAAAAACCCAATGAACTAAAGCAGATAGTTTCAAACCTCCAAAAATCAACACACTTTTCTCAGAAACAAAATGACAACCTTCAGATTAATGGGTGAGCTCTATAAAATCACAACCACTGATTTCTGTGAGTAAATGAACATCAAAAATGCATTTATAAAATTTGGCAAAATCAAAAGTTTGATTTTATATTTTCTTCTGGAATAGGGAGTAAATGTATTGCAAAAATAAATGGGGGCAAAAATGTATTGTCATTGGAACCATTTTAAAATATCTGTTTACTTACTGCATTTTTAATTTACTGCTACACTGCTGATTTTTAATTCATCACTGCTATGAATTTCACTAAACCTTAATATCACAATTTGCTTTTCAACAAATCCTTTGCTTCTTGAGATTGCACAGGCACTGATAGTCACTTCTCCAATAAATACATTTGGTACAACTTCTTCAGTTTCGGATCCTCAAAGGAAGGGACGAAGTTGATATTGACAATTTGTGTAAATCCTTCATCCAAACTGGGTGCTTCAAACTTATTCCTCAATAAATAACAAAATTAATTTATCACAGTAATTTTTAACACATTTATATAATCTCAAAACAAAAATAACAGAATAGAATCTGGATCTGGAAGAAATTATTGGAAAAGGTAAATGAAAGGAAAGGCTACAGGAGATAAAGTGGTAACTGTTTTACAGAGAGCACAAAAATTATTGAAAGGGTTAAGTATTTTCTCAAAGGTAACAGGTAAAAGCATTATTACTTGGTACACTATTATTACACCTAAAATTCTTCTTTTTAAAAAAGGACCATCAGTTTTATATCGGAAGGGATATAACTGTTTGTTGATATGTGGGCCTACACAAAATTAATAAAGGTCACATTAGTAAATTACAACGCTGCAAACCAGGAACCCAAATGGATGACCGATGGCAGAACATTATTTTTCGTTCAAATTATACAAGTAAAATTTTTAAAAGCAATAAATTCTGAGATTTTTTACTTTTTCAGGTTGGGAGTGTGGTGTTATGCTCAAAATTCAAAGACCTTTGAAATACAACACAACTTAGGCCAGTGAAGTTTCCTCCATGACCTCCTCTAAAGGACATTCTTAAGGAAGCCTTGTAAATAACTCTAAAGGTCTATGTCGGTTAAAGTTCTTTGACTTAAGAATACTATAACTACAAAAAGGTTAAATATATCAGAAGATATTATATTTCCAAGTTTTGATGATTTTGATAGAAAATTAGAATCCTATTGCATATTCCTATCACCTACTGCCTATTTAGCTCAGCCATGCATTCGAGGTCTGGTTTGCAGTTTTGTTCTATGCTAATTGTGAACTGGGATCTTTAATCTTATGCACACATGCTACATATTTTACATGTTGCACATGTTATATTTGCATATTACATATGATATGATGTTACATAAGTTGCATGTTATTTGATTGATCTATGTTTACATATTTTCTTCCTTTTTCTGGTAGACCGTCCCCCTGATACCACATAAAACTAATTTCCTACCAAAGATGTAATAATGATGTACCAAGCATTAATTCTACACTAGCTGACTTACCCGTGCCTCGCAACGGTACTCAAATTGCAATGCCAATTTGAGGAATTTTCACACTTCAGGTAAGCTTGTTTGCTACGCTCACTCACCTCATGTCTACAATTTCCCTTAGGTTTTTTATTACTAATCTTCCCTCAATATTTTAAATGAGAACAGTTCAGGTGAGCTCGTTCGTTCGCTACTTTCACTCGCCATCACGTTTAGCTCGTTCGCTACGCTTACTCGCCTCAAGTCTTTAATATTATTTAGCTTTCTATTACTAATCTTCCCTCAATACTCAAAATAAGAACAGCTGTTTATGTAATTGCATACAACTACCGTCATTTCAAATAGTTTTCATCTGCAACAACGTAAATAAAAAAAAAAAAAAAAAAAAGAAAACAGTCATTTTTCCTATACGAACTATATGCTAACTTTGACCTTCTGCAGGGCAAAATTTCATGCTTGTAGGTGCTACGGTTTGGCTTGTGCGTTGATCGGAATTTCGTATTTATATATAGAGATTTGATTCAGGTTGGGGGGTGGACCCACATGTTCAGAACACTGTTATGTGTGCTCCTGATTTTTCAGTGATTTTTTTAGGTGAAAAAATCACTTTTAAAGTGAACTTTTTAGTTCAGAATATATGTTAACACATTGAGTATGGAGTACATTAATTAATCAAGGTAGTGCCACAGTGGCACGGGCAGCCACTGTTGATTTATATAGCATTCCTGCCCAAAATATAATTCAAATTCAAATTCTTTATTTGTAGAGGATAATTTAAAAATTGTATTACAAATTTCATACTAAATCTTAGTTACGTATTTAAATGTTCAATGCACATTTCATAAAAAATTAAAATTAACTATGACAAATAAAATTAAGACAAAAGATTTAATCCTGATACTCCAGGTACTCACCAACCGAGTAGAAAGCCTTTTTTTTAGAAAGTTTTCAATAGAAATTTAAATTTTGTCGGACCGTCTTGAATTTTTATGTGATTGGGTAACTTGTTAAATAATTTTGGACCAATATTTTGGGGTAATTTTGCAGCCAATTCCAATATGTGTGCTATTTGTCTGTGAGTATGCCGATGACTAGGGTTATGAACATGTACGTCTGCATCGGTTTGAATAGAAAGAAATTAAAATTTGTAATATATTAACATTTCATAAATGTAAAGAGACAATAAAGTTAAGAAATTTAGTGATTTGAAAAATGCCCGGTAAGACGTTTTCTTATTTATACCGGCTATTATACGAATATACGAATAGCCCTTTTTTGTAATCTAAATATGCGTAAAAGTGCAGACTCGGGTGCAGATCCCTGATAATGGTTCAGTGTGGGCTTAGCCAATGCTGGGAGACGTTGATTTGCTCACTGCCTATTGTGCCAATGTTTCACAGTGTTTCTATTGTTATTTTTGTGCTATTTGTGCAATGGAGCAGCGTAATGTTACATTGTGTTTTGTATTATTTTGAACATTTAGTTTTCATTTTGTTTGAATTTGTTTTGTATTTTTTGTGATGAGAGAACCACATTATCATCTAGTTTTTAGACTAGACATAGATTAAGACTATGTATGACGTGTCATATGTTTACGTGTGAAGAAATCACAAGTATGTAAACTTTGTGTGATGAATAAACCATTTCATTTCATTTAATTTCATTTCATTTCATTTCAATGAGGACAAATTGTTGGAGAACGTGTATTCTGATGATGAAAACGGCTCCGACAACAGTTCTGATAATTATAAGTGACAACCGCCGGCACCACTTTGGCAGACTACGTAAGTTTACGTACAGGAAATGAGGTCATGAAATTTGACAGAAAAAAGACGCCTAGACAACTTCGAACGACTATTTAGGGATATGCAAGCAATTAACAAAAATATATTTCAGCAATTTTGGTACTGTAACTAATTATAACAATTTTCCTTCAATGTGTTGCATAAAAACATTATAGTGGAAAGTGTGAGTAGATAATATAATTTTGGCCAAGTAAAAAAAAAAAAAAAAAAAAAAAACATTTCTTGGAAGGACAGGCTCAGATTAGGAAGTGTTCTGTTATCAGATAAGAGACCTTCAGTAACTAGGCAAGGTTATCTCGAAGTTGTTCTACTTCCTGGTTTCGACATCTAATGTAAACAAACATTTTCACTAATATTTCTGTGTTAATTACTTTACTTCCCTGAATAATTACAGCCTAAAAGATCACCAATCCCAACTGTAATTGATTTAGTAAGTGGTTTTGACCATTTTAGCCTGATCATATATATATATATATATATATATATATATATATATATATATATATAAATATATATTTTATAATTTATATATTTTTTATTATCTAGGCCTATTTGAACATGACAGGTAACAATCTAAGTATCCTTGTGAAAAATGTTTAAAAATGTCCAGTAGAGGTGTGTTATGTCGGGGAATGTGTTCACAGTGGCATCATTTAAAATGCACTTCGCTTTCTTAGAAAGATTTTTAAAATCTAGCTAAGACCACAAAAAAATGAACCTGTAAAAAATGTCTTTCCCTTGATGTTACATTATTACTTGAAAGGGAAGTTACCGACATTAAAAATGATTTAACAGAATCGATTAACTTATATAAATAATTAAAATTGTGATCATTACTTTTTTGGACATGGGCTAATTTGATTAGTTGTTAAGGCCCAAAAGTAAAATAGTCTTTTAATGAGAGCTAATAGTCATTGATTGTAAAAGTGACTGAGTCGGTATTGAAGTTCTCATTGAAACTACAGTACACTCTCGTTCATCGGACTCGGCGACATCGGAACTCCGCTTCATCGGAACTGAAAATCTGGATATAATTAATTTTTTTTTTCTTACGAAATAAATAATTTTTTCGTTTTAGCGCCTTTAATTTCCATTCGTTCTATCCGCACAACAGTGAAGTATCACATTTTGTATCAAACGTCATCAGGCGTTTTCCATAATCTGTACCCATCGATGTGATTTACGAGGCCGTGGAGTACGTATTCGCACAAAAATAGAAAGAGGAAGGGGGCAGGAAGTGAACATCCGTTTAGACCGCTTCCCAAACTGTCATTCAATCATTCAGTCTGTCTCGCGTCGCGGCTGCACCTATGTTACGCGGAAGTCAGTTCACTGCTGGAATATGAGTGGAATATGAATATGGAATATGAGAATAACGATTTTGGATCTTTATTTCCTGCGTTGTTTTTATTTCTATAGGTTCAATGTTACCATGTTCAAAGTTTGAGTGCCTTATTTTCATAAAATCTCTTGTGTTATCTTAAAAACAAAAGTGAATACAATCACGATAGGTCATCGTACGGGCGGAAATGATGACTCACGGCGGACTCCGCTTCATCGGAATTTTCTGACATCCGAACCGGCAGTCCGCCACATTAGTTCCGATGAACGAGAGTGTACTGTACTATAAATCATTCATTCTTCATCATATACCAAGATTAATTGACAAGGTCAATTTCCTTGCTTGTTTATTGTAATTTGTATTAATTTAATTGTATAACACAAACTACAACTTGATGTTTTAATTTTTCCCTCTTATGTTTGTAGGCAGTTTTACTAAAATTATATCAAATAAATAATAAAATAAAACCAACTAATTTGATAAAAACTACTTTTTACTTCCCTTAGTATGAAATTTAATTATTGGAAACTTGCACCTTCTGATAACTTATCTTAAGAAAATTTAATTATTTGAAAAGAAACAAGGTGATTTGTATTATCAATTTAAACTTAAACATTTGTTGGGTCGCCTCTCTCTGATATTAAATTGAAGGGGAGAAGGTTTTAGGAATTCAGAGTTTTGCAATTCATTAAGGCGAATCGTGACAAGTTTCCAACAAGTATGTGACAAGTGTGTGTGTTCTTGTTCTAGTTTTCTTTTTCATCCTAGAGAATATGATAACTATTTTGTTGGAATCAGAATTCAATGGAAATGGAGAAACCAATGGAATGTTTTCTACCTGAGAAGGGTGGCTTTTCTGTATTCTGAGTTTTCTACACCTGTACTTACTTGTAGCTATTGACAATCATTTCATTGACGGGAACATGCTTTGGGTCTGTTAGCTCTCGAAACTGAAACAAACACAAAATATTACGTTAAAAAAACAGAAAATAGGAGTCAATATAAATTTGGAAAATGAATTTAGGTACTTTTAAACAAAAGTATTTATTTATACAGGTTTTATAAACATTTAAAAAATAAAAAATGAATATTTTTTCAGCCTTTATAGGGTTTCATCTTAAGTAAACAAATTCAAACATATGTAACTTACAATACTTTCCTTTCAACATTATAATGCAATTTTCAATTACAAAACAATGTCTGTCAGAACAGTTTTATCAGATATCGTCACATAACACCAATTTGATGGACATTTAATGAAAAAATCACATAAACTAACAGGCCAATTGCCCACTTGACAGGCCAATTGCCAGTGCAGCCACGGCCTGAACTTCACCTTTAAAGCACACATAGAGGGGCATGGGGCAAGTGGCTTATAGCCCATTTTTCACTGAGTTTGAAAATTTTTAAATCATTGGAGATATCTTTATTTTTTCAGGAGTAAGGAACTTTTTCGTGGTCAAGAACAGGGCAACGTAAAAATCTCTAAAACTTTCAAGATATTACTTTTTGTTGTAACTAATGAAATAATGGATAGTTGTTATACTTACATGTTAGGAATTATTTCCTGACTTCTTGTGCATGGTTTTTAATCATTTTTGTGTACAAAAATTAATTTAAATTTTTTATTTTATTTTATTTTTTTAGGGAGAGGCAGGAAAAATGCATTAGTACGCACACAGGGGACCACCCTGTAGTGTGGGAGTACTCTAAAAAATGGGTATACCCACTAAAAAACCTTCTGTACTCTTTAGGAATCTAGGATTGAATAGTTTCACATTATATCAGGCTAGGCCTAAATTAGCCTAAACCCATTGGGCTCACTTCTTGACCAGCCACACGGTCAGTGGATCTGAGCCGCTTAGCGGTCCTGATCAGTCTTTTTTCTAAGGAGGATGCCCCGGACGCACTATGACAAACAATCCCAGCAGCCCTCATCCTCCAAGATTTTTCGGCAGACCGAGTCCACCGAAAACGCACCAAAATTTTGTGTGGCCTCCAGGCGGGGCCCTTCCCAACGGGGTCAGCGGAAGAAGATGTGCTCCGCATCGTCAGGAATGCCCGGCCAATAAATGCAGTCCGGTGAACCGGTCCTGCCCATCGTGTACAGGTATGACCGAAAATAGCTGTAACCTGTCAGGAATTGGGTCAGGTAGTAGTCCACCACCCGATGCCGCCGCTCCACCCATGGTTGGACCTGCTTGACAAGTCGCGGAGTCCATCATCCTCAGGTGTCGTGCTCCCAGCTGTTTTGCACTGCTGGAAGGTTCGGGAGCACTCTTCTATTCTTGCCATGTCCTTGCCGATCTCGCCTTGTCTCTGATAAATCGCCTTCCTCTCTCCTGCCAAGAGCTTGACTGGGATGATTCAGGCAACCACCAGGAAGGCAGGCTCGGACACTGTCTGGTAGGCGGAACACACCCGGAGTGCCGCTTGACGCTGAACCCGGGCGAGTCACAACCTGTATAACTCTTTGTCTATAGCGTCTGCCCACACCTCTGCTCCATAAAGAAGCACTGACTGGACCGAGGACATCAATAGACGTCTTCTGCTGGATCGGAGACCCCCGACATTGGCCATCAGCCTACTATGGTAAGTGACTACCTTAGCAGCCTTGTCCGCCGTACGGAAGATCTGATCCTTCCAGCTTAACTTGGTGTCCACCATAACCCCGAGGTACTTGGCAGTACAAGTTGATTGGACCATCTTCCTACCCACTCGGAACGGGACGATGGTGTCGATCCTCTTCTCCATGAGGATCACAATCTCTGTTTTACTGAGAGCAAGCGAGAGACCGTGATCGGACATCCAGGTGTTGACCACACGCATGATTTGGTTCAACTTTAGTTGGGCCAGCTCAACGTTGCATGCAGCAATGAGAGCTGCGACATCCTCGGCGTACCCAACCAAAGTGGTTTCCTCAGGCATCTTGGACCTCAGGAGGCTGTCATAGGCAACCAGAGATCCGGGCCGAGTATTTATATATATATTTTTTCACGGCAAACACCATTTTACATAACAAAATACATCATTCAAACATTAACATAGAAAATATAATAAATAAATGGACAGCTAAAAAAAATGACAACGACTAGCTTGACAATGGCAATAAAAAATACCCCCGTTGCAGCAGACCTGCGTACTCAGCGAATTTCCAATGGAATTTCAGATTATTTACTTTCCCCATAAAAACACCATAGGATCGAGAATGTAGGTTTGCTGCCATGGGGTGTTGTTAGAAAATCTAAGTTAATCAATAATTGGTGAATGTAAACACAAAATTGTATCAAGCTCTGGTAATTTTTAATTTTCCCCATAAACCCCATGGGGGCGAGTATGTAGGTTTGCCGCCATATGGGTTTTGTAAGCAATTATAAGTTAAGCCCTATCTAGATAATGTAGATACCAAATTTGATTAAGTTATGTCAATAAATAAGCAAGATATAGGGTTTTCTTGATTTCCCATAAGAATAACATGGAAAACACATTTTTGGATTTTCCCCGTAACCAGTTATGCTAAGATAAAAATTCAAAATACCAAATTGTTTGTTTTTTTAAGATCTTTTAAATGGTTTCAGTTAAAATTGATGAATTTTGAAAATTGAGGTAAAAAAATGCCAAAAACCCATTTTTTACCCCTTTGAAACCCCATAAAACCCCGTTCCCATAACCCGACAATGATGGTTTGCGAACTCATGAAAATAGACCTGGTCTTACACCTTCATACCAAATTTCATCAAAATCGGAGGTTCCCTTCAAAAGTTATCAGTACCACGGACACACATATATATATATATATATATATATATATATATATATATATATATATATATATATATATATACATATTATACCAAATAAATAAATACCAGAGTACCCTTTTTGTCATTTTTTTATTTCTACTAATACGTATTTCGGCTCTTAGGCCATGATCACAGTATTAAGTAAACATTTTTGTATATAAACAAATTGAATAAATTGACTATTGATAACATCTGATAATTTTGAAATTATTTTGACCAAATTTGGAACAGTTGGTTTTTTATTATATTTAATTATGTTTCTTTCTTAAACTTTCAATTTTCTGATATATTGGATTTACTTTCTGCATTTGCATTATATTTAATATGTTTGCATGGTTTTCTTGGCTATTTAAATAAATATGTAGATCTTCTTGTATATTCATTTTTTCGCCTTTCTTTTTGAAATCTAAAATTTCTAGACTTTCACTTATTTTTCCATATTCGTGGTCTGATTCCAGTACATGTTCAGCGAACATCGATCTCTGAGTTGTTAAATTGTTGGACTTAATGGCCTGAATATGCTCTTTATACCGGCATTTGAAATTTCTTCCCGTCTGGCCTATATAGTACTTGGGACATTCTTTACATGTGATCTTGTATATGCCTGATTTTTCAAATTTGTCCTTTTCTTGTTTTCGATAACCACTTGACATGTTCCGAATCATTTCAAATGAATTATTCCTAGTTCCATAGCTTAATTTGAAGTTTGTGTTTTGAAAAGTTTTTCTTAGAGGTTTGTTTAAAATAGAACTATAGGGAACACATAGATATTCATTCTTTTGGTCTTTTTCATCTTCTTTCTTGCTTTTATTTTTTGTCTTGTTAAGTTTGTCGATTAAGTTTGTCGATTATAGAACTAGGAATAATTCATTTGAAATGATTCGGAACATGTCAAGTGGTTATCGAAAACAAGAAAAGGACAAATTTGAAAAATCAGGCATATACAAGATCACATGTAAAGAATGTCCCAAGTACTATATAGGCCAGACGGGAAGAAATTTCAAATGCCGGTATAAAGAGCATATTCAGGCCATTAAGTCCAACAATTTAACAACTCAGAGATCGATGTTCGCTGAACATGTACTGGAATCAGACCACGAATATGGAAAAATAAGTGAAAGTCTAGAAATTTTAGATTTCAAAAAGAAAGGCGAAAAAATGAATATACAAGAAGATCTACATATTTATTTAAATAGCCAAGAAAACCATGCAAACATATTAAATATAATGAAAATGCAGAAAGTAAATCCAATATATCAGAAAATTGAAAGTTTAAGAAAGAAACATAATTAAATATAATAAAAAACCAACTGTTCCAAATTTGGTCAAAATAATTTCAAAATTATCAGATGTTATCAATAGTCAATTTATTCAATTTGTTTACATACAAAAATGTTTACTTAATACTGTGATCATGGCCTAAGAGCCGAAATACGTATTAGTAGAAATAAAAAAATGACAAAAAGGGTACTCTGGTATTTATTTATTTGGTATAATTTAATTATAGTAGCCCTAAAGAGTGAACTAAAATCTGTTAAATATATACATATATATGAAAATGAACGAATGGTGTTTTTGGCTTCTGGGGACCTCAAAATGAAAAAGTAAAGTGGTCCCGGGCTTAGGTCTTACCATGGCTACTACCGTAATAGCGTATTCCCTATAGGGAAATTCGCTAAAAGGACAATAGGAAAGTTAAAGTTGACATTTCAACTGTGGTTGACAAATACAAGAAAGTGCAATGATAAATATGGATACATACATAAATACAATAGGAAAATACAAACAAATTCTTAGTAAATAATCTAACTAAAAAGGACATAATGAATGATAATGTGGGATCTACATCAGGCAGTCCGAACAGGACATTCATTCGAGACCAACCACCCATGACAGGACACGATTGCAGAACGACTGGAGAGACAGTCCAAAGAACTCCAATTTCGAATAGTTTCCCAGGCGCATCAAACGGGGCACCGTGCTGTTGTAGCTGTATGAAGTGGAGAAGTGGTGCTTAGCAAAAGTTTGCATCTGACGAGTTCTAGCCGGGACATGTAGATCAATCAGTTGGAGCAGTTCGGGACAGTCAATTAGCCCGTTGACGACTTTGTAAAGAAAGATCAGGTCCAGGGCAATTCTACGAGGAGTAAGTGGTACGGCTTGGTATTGAAAGGCCATCTCAAATGGGTTCACATCGATAAGTTTGATACCACTCCTCACCCTCAGCAAATGTAGGAAGCGTTTTTGGACTAGGTTAAGGGAGTCACAATGACCTGTCTGGTGGGGGGACAAATAACTGAGCCGTACTCCATAATAGGACTAAAGAAATATCCTAAAGAATAGTAGAGCATCTTGACTGTAGCTGGAGAGAAGGAGTTTTTAGATGTGTTAGCAAGTCCAAGGACCTGATTGGCAGAGAAACAAATCTTGTTGATGTGGATGTCAGGCACCAAGCCAGGAGAGAGATGAATTCCCAGATCCTTTACAGTTGAGACTCTCTCTAGAATAGTGCCATTGAGAGAATTTAAAGAATGACTTGTTCTTGTTTCTACCAAAAGACATGTCTTGGCACTTCTTGACATTTAGCTGCAAACAGTTCTCGTCGCACCAACGTTCAACTCGACAGAGATCCTCTTGAAGCTCCAACTGCTGGTCTATTGATGAAATTTTGCGGAATATTTTTGTATCATCTGTGAAAAGCAAAAATTTGGATTTCAGGGATTTGCCAATGTCATTGATGAAGAGACAAAAAAGGAACAGCCCGAGTCCTTGTGGTATTCCAGAAGTCACCTTCAGTGATGTTAGCGACTAGGAGCCGGTGAACCTGACCTGAAGAGTACGGTCCACTCAGATATGTCTCAAACCAGCATAGGAGAGGACCGATTATTCCCAGGGCTTTCCGTTTGGCAATTAAATGAGAATGACTAACTTTGTCAAGCGCTTCTGCAAAGTCTAGATAAAGACAGTCAACTTGGTTGGAGTGAGCAAAAGCAGAGAAAACATGGTTTGTGAAGATGCAGAGATTGGTGATGGTAGATTTACCCGGACTAAACCCGTGCTGTGCAGGACTGAGGTATCCTTTGAAGGCAAAGGATAAGACATAAAAAATGAGACTTTCAAAAATTTTAGCTATAGCCGATTGCACAACAATAGGACGATAGTTTCTAGCATTGGATTTGTCCCCGGCCTTGTGAATAGGCACAAGATATAAGTGCTTCAATGAGTCCAAGAAAACTCCTATGGCTAGAAGTCTATTAAAAAATATACAAAGATGAGGAGCCAGGGCTGTGCCGCAGGTCTTGAGTACTGCAGGGGTTACATTGTCGTATTGAACCTTGCGCGGCACCAGAAGTGACTTCCATCGTCCGCGTTCAATCGTCGAGTGTCGTATGTCACGCTTCGAGAGCAGAGATAATCCTCGATGAGCCTTATACTTTACTTATACTTTAGATATAAGTAATAAAAATAAGGAATTTATTGAAACTGTATCTTATCATCTGGATATCTCCTGTCCTCAACGGAAAACCAAACTTTCAAACTCAAAAAGAATTTATTGGATCACTGATGAAATAAAAGTATTAAAAGTAGAACTTTTAAACACTTATTCAAAATGGATCTCAACAAAAGACAGTAAAATCAAACAACAGTATAACAGTGAAAAACGCAGTTACAGGAATGCAATTTCAAGAGAAAAATCATCTTTTGTGAAAGAGAAAATTAGTAATTCAAATAATCCATCTAAAACCTCTTGGCAGTTTATTAATAATTCCCAAAATAAAAAAAAGACCTACTCTTTTAAGAATATTACTTTAAAACTAAATGATTCTCAAATCAGGAACCCTGTCATATTCAGTAACATATTTAAAAATTTTTTCTCAAACTTTCCCCAACAAAGTTTTTCTTTAAATTAGAATGAATTTCCTACCAACAATCTTGCACAACTTAATTTTGAACTCATAGAGTTTCCGCCAAGTACCAAAAATGAACTTATTAAAGTAGTATCTCCAATGGCTTGTAAGAGGTCCGCTGGACATGATGGTATTTCCATGGAACTTGTTAAGAAATGCTGTCCGGAGTTGATTGATCCACTTTTATTTTTGATAAACAGTTCTTTTGGGGTGGAAGAATTTCATGAAACTGCTAAACTTGCCGTAATCAAGCCCTTATTTAAGAAAAATGATCCCTGTTCCCCTGAGTGCTACCATCCGATTTCACTACTACCCACCACATCGAAGATACTTGAAAAATAGATTAATTAGGAAAGGAGAAACTCTCCCCTCAGTAGTTCTAAATGACACTGTCATTGATGACGCCCCATATGTCGACTATCTGGTAGTGAGATATATATATATATATATATATATATATATATAAGTAGATAGTAATATGGGGTTCCTAGCTCACTTTTGGAGACAATCAAAAATCAAACAAATTTCACAGTTTTTCAGTACAATTATGCAATATTTTTGCCATTTTTTGGCCAATTTTCAGCTTTTGTCAAATTGTCATAAAAAATATGCAAATTTAATGAAATTTTTAATAAATATGCATAAATTTATATGAAATTGTTTACAGAATAAAAAGTTTTTTAAAACCAGTAAAATTATAATTTTTAACAAGATGATTTAAAATTTATTATCAATACAATTATACTAAAATAATTATTCAAATTTAACTAAAGCAGTTTCTTTATCATCAAAAGTCTTAAAAGCAGTGACAATTAAATTTAAATCTTTTTTATTTAATTCTTTAACAGTTTTATCATCAATTATATTAGTAAATCTTTTTGGTAAATGTATTTTACATTTTTCTAATTCAACAATAATTGTATATCCATATTTATCTTTAATTCTTTCAAATTTTTCAATTTTATATTTTTCATTTAAATTTAAACTTTTTAATGGTTTATATTCTTTAAATCTTAATTCTCCAATATTATTAATTTCTTCTAACAGATCCATTTATATAGGGAAAAAATATCACATACTCATTTGTGATAGATATGTTAAAAAGTTATTATCATAATTAGGTTTTATACAAAAATCCATATTTAAATATTTAAAAATCATTGGTAATAATTTTTTATATGATATATTACTTTTCTTAAAACATAAATATTTATTAAAAACTAGTGTAATTTTTTCTTTATCTTCATTATTCAATTCAAAATCAATATTGTATATTTTGTTTAAAAATTGATAGTAAAATATCCAATTTGTATAATTCCTTTGTTTTAAAAATAATTTTATATTCTTAGGTGTTATTTCAAAATGATTGGAAATACATAAAATATATAATTCATTAATTAATTGGTGTGTTTTATATGGTTGAAAATGGTTAAATTCTCTTAAAATATGTTTAAGATGTTTATTCTTATTACTTTTTCTCTTAATCTTTTTTTCATAAATAATTCTTTTACATATATTACATCCTACACAATTTCCAATAATAGTAAAATTAGTTTGATTATGACATCTATAACACATATCCATTTATTAAAAAAATATTTTATACATAAATGAATTGATTCAATTCATTTATGTATAAAATATTTTTATATATAAATGAATGAACCAATTCACTGTCACAAGTGTAAGAAAAAAACTAAAAATATTAATCCACAAATTGTTGAAATGAAAAATGGATTATATAGAATTGCTACTAAATGTTTATTTTGTAAAACAAATAAAAGTAAAATTTTAAAAAAAGAAGTTAAACCTACAATTAAAAAAGAATTAACTAAAAATGAACAAATAATTGAAGCAAATGAAATTCATGCTCCAATCAGAAAGAAATTTCTAAAAAGAAAAATAATTACATTAGGTATTGATGATTTATGGGCAGCAGATTTGATTATAATGAAAAATTATGAAAAAGAAAATGATGGTTATAAATATATGTTAAATGTTATAGATACTTTCTCAAAATATGTTTGGTCAAAACCATTAAAGAAAAAAGATGGAAAAACAGTTTCTAAAGCATTTGAAGAAATAATTAAGGATGCAATTAAAATTAATCATAAATCACCTAATCTTTTACATACAGATAAAGGATTAGAATTTATCAATAAAGAATTTAAAGAAATATTAAATAAATATGATATTAAATTGTATCATACAGAAAATGAAGAAAAATCAAGTATAATAGAAAGGTATAATAGAACACAAAATGAAAAAATGAAAATACAATTTGAAATTCATAAAAATTATAGATGGATAAATATTTTACCAAAAATTGTTAAAGAATATAATAATTCATATCATTCAACAATTAAAATGAAACCAATTGAAGTAAATAAAAATAATGAAAAGGATTTATTAGATACTGTTTTTAAATATAAACCACCAAAAATAATAACTAAATCAAAATTTAAAATAAATGATAGAGTTAGAATTGGAAATAAAAAATCAACATTTTCTAATAAATATAAAAATAATTGGTCTAGAGAAATATTTATAATTTCTAAAATTAATAATACAAATCCAGTTACATATAGTATAAAAGATCAAAATAATGAAGATATTATTGGAAATTTTTATGAATATGAATTGAAAAAAACCAATTTGTAAATTTTATTTTATATAAATGGAAAAGAAATGTTTAAGGTGTAAATTATATAAAGATATATCTAAATTTTATAAATACAAAAATAATAAAGATGGGTTATATTATTATTGTAAAGAATGTAAGGATGAGTATTATAAAAAATTATATGATAATATTAAAGTTATTGAATTAAATGACAAACAATGTCATAAATGTAAAGAAATTAAAGATATTTCAAATTTTAATAATTATCATTATAGTAAAGATAGAAAAAATGCAATTTGTATACAATGTATTAGAGAAATGTTTTTAAAACCACAATTTTGTGAATGTGGAAGAAATATTAAATGGACTAAAAATTATTCAAGACATTTAGAAACTAAAATTCATGAAAAAAATATAACAAAACTAGAAAATTTAAAAATATGATACAAAAATAAATACAAAATTTTACTTATTTTAAAAAAATTCAAATTTTATTAAAAAAATATGATTTAAACTATAAATTACTTAGTAAAAAGTGGAAAAACTTCTTATATTTTTAAGAGTTTTATTTTTAAGTAAAAATTATTTTTAATAAATAAAGAATTTCTCCCTAATAAATGGAACGAACAAATAAAAATATTAATTGTCCTTATTGTAATAAAAATATATTATATAAAAATTATGATAGACATTATAGCTCATCTAAACATTTATTAAATAAACAAAAATATGATAATAAAATATTTGAATTAAAACATTGGTGTAAAAATAATAATATATATAATTATAAAAATAAAACTTTAGATGAATTAACAAATATTAAAGAAACATTTGATCTTACAAATTATTCATTATTTAATATAGAAAAATTAAATGAAATTGCAAAAAAATTATCTGTCAAAAATTATGAAAATTTATCTAGAGATGAACTAATTAAAAGATTAAACAAAATTAAAGAAAATCCAAATAATTTAGAATATAGATCATTAAAATATATTCAAAATTTAGCAATTAAAAATAGTATTAAAATTGTTAATAAAACTAGAAAAGAATTGATTGGATTATTAAATGATTATTTTAAAAATAAACCAATTCCAAAAGAAAATATAATAAATATTCAAGAAGCTTCGTCATTAAAAGGATATTTTCAAGATTATATTTTAACAAATTCAAATGATGATTTAGATATTAATGATTATTTAGAAACTCAAAGAAATGAAATAAAAAAATTGATAGAAAAACAAAAATTCAAAAATATTAAAGGACAGATGGCTTTAGAATGTGAATATGAAAGAAAATTAGTAAATGGTGAAATTCAAAATAGTAATATGTATTTTTGTATAAAAAGTTCAGATATTTTAAATATAGATGATTTTATTGATGATCAATTTAAGAAATTGATAGTTAGAGAACAACTAAATCAACCATCAAAAGGCTCTGGTTGGTCATTAAAAAGATGTGTTGAATTAAATCTAAAATTATCTAAAAATAATTCATTAAATGCTGGATCATATATAGAATTACCAAATGAAATTAAGAATAAAAAATGTTGTGTAAATTTTAAAAATAAAGATGAATATTGTTTTATTTATGCAATTAGATGTGCTATTGATAAACCAAACAAAAATGCTGAAAGAGTTAAACAATATCAAAAATATATAAATGATGATATTTTTAAAGGTTTTGATTATCCAATAACATTAAAAGATATTAAATTATTTGAAAAAAGATCATTCGATTCTAAATATAATTATCCATCAATGTCAATAAATATTTATAGAATTGATGAAGATGAAAAAATAGTGCCATTACAAATATCTGAACATTATAATGTAAAATTAGAAATTGATTTATTATATTATAAAATTGGTAATAATTGTCATTATATATTAATAACAGATTTAAATAAATTAGTATATTCTCAATTATCAAAACATAAAACAAAAAAATATATTTGTAGAAGATGTTTGACTCATTTCTACAAAAATAAAGACTTGAATAATCATTTAGAAATATGTAAATCATTAGAACCTTGTAGACCTATAATGCCATTTCCTGGTCAAACAGTAAGTTTTAAAAACTATTATAAAAAGTTTGAACATCCATATGTAATTTATTTGGATTTTGAAAGTATACTAGAAAAGATTCATAATTGTAAAAATAATCCAAATTGCTCATATACAAATAAAATTCAAAAACATAAACCATATGGATTTACAATTTACTTAGTATCTAGAGTAACTAATAAAATGTATAAACCTATTTGTTATAGAGCAAAAACTGAAGAGGAATTAATAAATGTACCAAATAAATTATTTGAATATTTAGATGAAATCTCAAAATATATAGCTAAAAAATATAATTCAAAAAATAAAAAGCCTATAAATTTAACTAATGAAGAAGAAATAAACTATCAAAAAACTAATGTTTGTCATATTTGTGAAAATAGTGGTTTTGATGAAGATAAAAGAATAAAAGTAAGAGATCATTGCCATTTAACAGGAAAATTTAGGGGTGCTGCACATTTAAATTGTAATTTAAATCTAAAATTCCCTCAAAATATTCCTATATTCTGTCATAATAGTTCAAATTATGATACACATTTGTTTATAAAAGAATTAGCTAAAAAATATGGTAAAATTGATTTGTTAGCTAATACAGATGAAAAATATATAAACTATTCAGTAAATTCTGGTTATGGTTATGAATTTGAAGGTGATAAACCTAGAAAATTTATAAAATTTTCATTTGTAGATACATTTAGATTTATGGCTACATCAATTGAAAAATTAGCTAAAAATCTTAAAGAATTTAAGCATATAAATAAATTTATAAAAGAAAATGATATAATTGAATATGAAAATGAAACTTTAAAAATATTAACTTCTAAAGGTATATTTCCATATGAATTTATTGATGATGTTGAAAAATTAAACTATGATAAAATATTAGAAAAAGATCAATTTTATAGTTGTTTAACTAATGAAAATATAAGTGATGATGATTATAAACATTATATAAAAGTCTGGAATAAATTAAAAGTAAAAACATTAGGTAATTATTCAGATTTATATAATATTCAAGATGTTCTTTTATTAGCTGATATATTTGAAAATTTTAGATCTGTTTGTTTGAAAAATTATCAATTAGATCCAGCACATTATCTAACATCACCATCATTAGCTTGGGATTCTATGTTAAAATTAACAAAAATTAAACTAGAATTAATAAGTGATTATAATATGTATTTAATGATTGAAAAAGGTATTAGAGGTGGTATTTCACAATGTATAACTAGATATTGTAAAGCAAACAATAAATATACAAAAAAATTATGATAAAACAAAACCTGAAAATTATATGTTATATATAGATGCAAATAATCTATATGGATGGGCTTTAAGTCAAAAATTACCTTATAAAGATATAACATGGATGAATCCTAATACATATACATTAAATGAATGGGAAGAAACAATATTAGAATTAGATGAAAATTCTGAATATGGATACATATTAGATGTTGATTTAGAATATCCTATTGAATTACATGATGATCATAAAGATTTACCATTAGCACCTGAACATTATAATAATAAGCTTTGTACAACATTATTTGATAAAAAAGATTATGTTATTCATTCAAGAAACTTAAAATATTATCTACAAAAAGGATTAAAATTAAAGAAAGTCAATAGAGTTATAGCATTTGATCAAGATGATTATATGAAAAAATATATTGAATTAAATACTAAATTAAGATCCAAATCAACATCAGATTTTGAAAAAGACTTTTTTAAATTGATGAATAATAGTGTTTTTGGAAAAACTATGGAAAATGTTAGAAATAGGTGTGATATTAAATTAGGTGATGAAAAGTTTTCATTAAAACAAGCAAAAAAACCTAATTTTAAAACATTTAGTATATTTGATAAAGACTGTATTGCTTCACATATGATAAAAGAAAAGGTTAAGTTTGATAAACCAATCTATATAGGATTTTCAGTACTTGATTTATCAAAATTACATATGTATCAATTTTATTATGAAAAATTAAAGAAGTTTGATCAAAATATAAGGTTATTATATATGGACACAGACAGTTATTTTATAGAATTTAAAAAGGATCCATATAAAATTATTAAAGAAAATATTAATGAATTTGATACAAGTGATTATAAGAAAGAACATGAATGCTATAGTGAAAAGAATAAAAAAATAATTGGTAAATTTAAAGATGAGTTAAATGGTGAAATATTAGAAGAATATTGTGGTTTAAGATCAAAATTATATAGTTATGAATTTAATAATAAAAATCCTGTAAAATGTAAAGGAATCAAGAAAAGTGTTGTTGATAAAACATTACATATGGACGATTTTAAGAAATGTTTATTTGATGATCAAGAACAATATAGAGAGATGACTTGTATTAGAAGTTTTAAACATGAACTATATACAATTACAATAAATAAATTAGCTTTAAGTAATAAAGATGACAAAAGATTTATTTGTGAAAATAAAATTGATACATTACCTTGGGGATATAAAAATAATTATAAATAAATGGAAATTTTAATTGGTCCAAAAGAATTAATAAATAATGATTTTGATATAAAATTATATTTATTTAAAACTTAAATATCAAATAAATTTTTAATATATCTTTTTAAATATAAAAATTATTTTGTATATCATTATAAGTTTAATTTTATAATAGAACCATTTATAAATATAATAAAAAATTATGTTAAAGAAAGTTTTAAAGAAAATGATCAAAATTATATTAATAATTTATAACCATATGATATTGAATTTATACTATAATTTATGTATATTTTTAAATATTTTCTTGAAGTAGCATATTGCTACCCCTAATTTTTTATATTTTAATATATTTTCTTTAATAAATTTAAATATATTCAATAATTTATTGAATATCTAACCTAAAAATATCTATAAATTTTACTTTATTATCATTATAAGTAAGACCCGTCTTTAAGACGGGTCTCAAATTTGTATATAATTTATTAGCTTTATAAATATTTTTTGAATGTTTAAGGAGGGTAACGTTTTGTTACCCTTAAGTTTTTATTGTATAATAAGGTTACCTCCTTTAAAAATTTTTAAAATAAATAATATAATTTATATGGGACCCATTTTGGGTCCTACCTAATTTTAATAAGTTTTGTATGTTTTTCATTATATGATAGGGGGGACAAATTGTCCCCTCTAAAAATATCTATAAATTTTAATTTATCATCATCTATCCTTATTGTTTATCTACCTTTTTTGATTTTAAAATTAATGAATATAAACCAGATTCATTAATAAATATTGTTTTATTATCTATTTTATTGACGCCCTGTTTTAGGGCGTCTAAAAACATGTTTGTACATCAATTTCCAGGGTGTCATAATTTGTGACACCTATAATTTTTATGTAAATTAATTTATCATCATGATGTAAGTGTAACTGTTGGTTACACTTGATATTTTTTAAGTTATATATATTTTATTTTTACATTATCAATTAAAACTTTTCTAGAATTTTTATATTTTAAAATATCACAAATATCTTTTCCTTTAAACCAAGGATTATTTTGTTTATTAAATACAATTAATTTATTATTAAACATAAAATTATTGTTAATTAAATCAATTGTTGTTTTTATTATTTATGTAGACAAATTATTACAAATTTTGTTTTAATCTTAAATATACAATACTTTTAATATTTTCATTATTTATTAGATTTCCATTACTATCTTGAATAGATATTATAATATTTTGAATTTTATTTATATTTTTTAAAGGAATATAATCAATTTCATTTGGTTTTTCACTAATTTTTGATCCATATTCAACATTTGGATAAAATGAATATAGAATTTCTGATTCTTTATGTAAATGTGAAAGATCTTTATGATTTTCAAAACTAGGTTCAACTAAATTACAATGAATTTCAATAACATCAAAAGGTCTAATTTTTGGTAGTTTTATTCCTTTTGTTAATACATTTGGTTCAATTATTTTATCATTTAACCCTAATAAATCAATTATAATTGTTGTTACTATAATTTTAACTGGAGATTTTATTATAATATATGGTCCATCATTTTTCAATATAAAATCATTTTCATCAAATTTATTGAATTTATTTTTAAATTCTTTTAAACTATTTATAAAAATATTTTTTATTTCTTCAATTGTATAATTTCCTTTATTTATATCAAAATATTGATCTATAATTTTATCATCTTCATCTTTAATAGAATATCCATAACAGTTTTTATAATCATTTTGTATATTTGATATAAAATTATCTGAATAAAATCCACTTAAACCAATACTATATTTTCCATCTAAATGTATTGGATGTTCTAATCTTAATTCTAGTTTGGATGAATGACCAATTATTTTAAATAATTTCATCTTATTTAAATGGAGAAATTTTTAGAAAAAAAAGATAATATAAAATTAGAATCATATGATAAAAATAATAAAAATGATCAGCCTATTAGATTATTAATTATAGGAACAAGTGGATCTGGTAAAACTACATTATTATTAAATTTTATTTATAAAAGATTAATTCCATATTCAAATTTATATATTTTTAGCAAATCATTAGAACAACCATCTTATAAATTATTACAAAAAAGATTTAAAAATATAGAATCAAATATTAACAAACAAATTTCTTATTTTTCATGTGATGATATGATTACACTAAATAAATGTAAACCAAATTCATTAGTAGTTTTTGATGATTGTATTTTAGAAAAACAAGATAAAATTAAAGAATATTTTATAATGGGTAGACATAAAAATATATCATGTATTTATTTATCACAATGTTATTCAAAAGTTGATATGCAATTAATTAGAAATAATTTAAATATGTTATGCATCTTTAAACAAAATGAACATTATATGAAAAAAATATATAATAATTTTGTTGGATCAGATATGAAATTTGATAAATTTAAAACTATTTGTAATGATTGTTGGAAAGAAGACTATGGATTTTTAACTATTAATTTATTGAAAAAATCAAATAATGGAAAATATATGAAAAATTTTTCTGATATTAAATAATGATAATGGCTTGTTGTATATTTGAGTCAATAATTGATAGAATATTTATTTTATTAGTATTATTTATTTCATTAGTATTTATATATTTAATGAAAATTACAGAAATAAAGTAAAATGAATTGTGTTTTACATGATTTATATTTGTGTTAACATGATTTATGTTTATGTTAACATGATTAGTATTTGTGTTAATATGATTTATGTTTGTGTTAACATAATTTGTGTTGAACATAATTTTTTCTTTGTAATAAATGGGTAAAATATCTGTTAACGAAGCTAAAAAATTAGATGATATTGAGAAAAAATTAATAAAAGAATTTAAAAATCAAATTAAAATTGAAGATAATTATGAAAAAATTAAACAAAAAGCATATGAACCTATAACATCAGCAATTGGTAAAGTTGAAAATAAAATTGGTGAAGTCTTAAATGAAAATAAAAACCTAATGGAATTAGTACCTGTTGTTAATAATTTTGCTAATATATCAATACCTGAAACTGAAGAATTAAATTTACCTTCAAGTACTCCATTTAGACCAATCAGACAGCCAATAATTCAAGAAGAATCGACATTTATTGACCCAAATTTAATTTCACCTCAAACATTAGATAAAATTATTGGTCCATTAGCACAAAAATATTTACCAAGAACAAAAGATGATAAATTTGGTTTATATTGGAATAAACATAAAAAATCATTTATGATTGGTGATAAAATAACTGTAATTGATAATGATGATTTAATAATTGATGATAAAAAATATAATGGAACACATGGATTATGGAGATTGTTAACTTATGAAAAGAAACCAGATAATAATTTATATACACAAGATGATTTAAATAATTATTCAAAGATTTTATGGGAAACTAATTCAATTTATAAAAATAATGATCCAAATAGTAAGAAACCAAAATCTAGTAAAGGTGATAAATATATTAATTTAATTAAACATATTTGGGAATTAAAAGGTGAAATTGAAGGTTCAGGAATCAGAAAATATACAGAAAATAAAATTGAATATAGATTTATAGATGATTTAAATAAATTAGATAATATTATTAATTATATATATGCACAAGAAAAAGCTGGTAATAATAATTTTTTAAATGAAAAGAGAGCAATTAAAGACTTTATATCAAATAAATTAGATGAATTAATTGAAAAACCTGAAGGAATTAAGTATTTAAAAAGAATTTTGGCAAATATTTCATCACCATTATTAAAAGATGGATCAGGTATTTTAAATGATGTTATAAATACTTTACCTTTTGAATTACATGTACCTGGTTATCAATATCTAGGGCCTGGAACTAAATTAAATAAAAGAATAAAAAGAAATGATCCTGGAATAAATGATTTAGATAAAGCTGCTAAAGAACATGATTTATTTTATAGAGATCATAAAGATACAAAATCTAGAAATGAAATAGCTGATAAAATTTTACAAGATAAAGCATGGGATATAGTAACATCAAATAATCATGGAATTGGTGAAAGATTAATTGCATTACCAACATCAGGTGCTATGTGGATGAAAAGAAAATTTGGAATGGGTTTAGAAGTAGGATTAAAATTTTAATACAATTTTTTATTATTTATGTTAATCTATATTATAAAAATCTATAAATTTTTTTCTTAATAAATGGAAAAAACAAATATAAACTTGACAGATAATCAAAAATCAAAAATAAAATTAGCATTTAAAAATAAAAGATCAGTTATAATTCAATTTAATATTGATCAATTTAATAAAAATGGAAAAGATATTATATTATTATCTAAAAGACAAATAAATAAACTAAATAAACATAAAAAAATAAATAAAGGGTTAAGATTTGAATTTTCATATAATCAATTAAAAGAAATAAAAAATGGTGGATTACTAAAAGAAATTTTAGATTTTGCTGATAATATACCTATAGTTAAAAATTATACACCAAATGTTAGAAAGAGAGCAAAAGTAGTAAAAGAATCTATAATTCCTAAATTTAGAAATTTTGTTGATTGGTTAGATCATGAATTAAAAAATGTAGAAGGATCTGGTTTAGATAAAAAAAACATTAAAATATATGAAACAAAATTATAAAAAAATTTTGAACCACTAACATTAGGTGAATTAGAAAAATTGTGTAAAAATATAAAATATTTTAGAGGTGTATTTATGAGAGATATATTACCTAATAAAGTTAATAAATTTGAATGTGGAATTATAAATTTAGACTCATTTGATGGAAATGGAACTCATTGGGTTTGTTATTATAAAAAAGATAAAATTAAATATTATTTTGATTCATATGGAAATATAGTTAATAAACCACCAATAGAATTAGTTAAATATTTAGGAAAAGATAATATATTTTATAATGATAATCAAATTCAAAATTATAATGATCCACCAATTTGTGGCCATTTATGTATTTTTATATTAAATGAATTAAATAAAAATAAAAAATTTGACAACATAATAAATAAATTAATCCTTAATAAATATGGATTCACAAAATATATTTGATCTGTTTGGAAGACAGAAAAAACATCCAATTAATATTAAAGAAGATTATATAAATTCTAAATTAAATATATTTTTTAATAATTTTAGTAAAAGTTTAAAAAGTCATGTAAAAAAGACTGAAAATTTAGTAAATGCTATTGGTTTATCAAAAAATTATATAAATATTAATGGTAAAAGAATTGTTAATGTAAAACCAAGTATAAATAAATATGATGTTATAGTTAAATCAGAATTAGATGAAGTTTTAGATTCAATTATTGAAATTGGTAGTGATTATTCAGAAACTAAAAAAGATTTAAATAAAATTTTAGAATTTTTAATTAATGTCGGAAAACATGTTGAAAATTTAGAAGAAAAATTAGAAAAAGAACTAAAATTTCTATTTGATGGAGTCAATAAATCAATAAAAGAATTAAATGCAGAAATAATACTAATTAAAGGAGATATAGATAAATTACAACAATTTATTTTATATAAATGGAGTTGATTTATTGTCTTAAATGCAAACAAAAAACTAATTCTAAAGATATTCAGATAATAAAATTAAAAAATATAAATATAATTAAATCAAAATGTTGTATTTGTAATTCAAAGAAAAGTTGTTTTACAAAATTTTCTCCCTAATAAATGGCTCTATACAGTTCATTTGATTTATTCATTATCAGAAACCAAAATCAATTAAACAAAGATGATTGGGATGATATTTCTGAAAAATATGAGTTGAGTATTAATATGATGAGATTGTTTCAAAATAAATTAAATTGGCAAAAAATTGCTCAATATCAAAATTTAACTATAGATTTTATTACTGAATTCATAAATTATCAATTAAAAGATTATATTGATTTGATTTGTAAATATCAAGATTTAACTGAATATTTCATTCATGATTATGCATTTACATTAAATTGGGAATTAATTTTAGAACATCAAAAAATGTCAGCAAAATTTATAGTTGATCATGCTACTGAAATTGAATATTTTAAAAGTAAAAATGAAATTGATACATAAAAATTTGACATCATAAAAATTAAATTATAAAAATTTTACTTGTTTTAAAAAAGCTTTTGATTTAAAAAATTTATCCTTAATAAATGGCTGATTACAAAAAATATATAAATGATATTGAAAGAGCTGAATACAAAAATTTCTATCCATTATCTAAATTACATTTAAATGAACCTAATAAAAAAACTGAATTTAATATAGATTTTGGAGATGGATTTTGTACTTCTAAATTTCAATTTTATATATCTGGTAAATTGACTAAATCTGATGGAAATGCATATGATAATGGTGCTAATATAAAATTAATTGATAATTTTGTTCCATTCTTATTTTCAAAAATTGAAGTTAGAAAACATAATAAATTGATTGATGAAATTGAATATCCTGGTCAATTAAGTACAATTAAAGGTACTATAACTTATTCAAAATCAGAAATAAATCAAATAAATAATGGTTTTGAATCAAATTTTAAAAATAAATTTGAAGCAATTGGTAATTTATCTCATTTTGGATTAGGATTTTTTGAAAATGTAAATATTCCAATATATAAAGGAGGTTTTAATATAACATTTATTAGATCAGAAGATAAAGATGCAATTTTTAGATGGAAAACTAAAAAGGCTGATGGATCTTATGATAATGCTACATTACCAACTGAAGGTAAAATAACAATTGATGAATTTTTTATTAGAGTTCCTATTATTGAATATAAAACAACTAGTAAAATTCAATTAATTAATGAATTAAGTAAATCAGAAAAAATTATATTTCATTTTAATCATTGGCAATGTATTGAACAAAAAAATATAACAGGAAAGAATTTAAGTTTTGATATAACAAATATCTATAGAAATATTTATAATCCAAAATTTATTATAATTGGATTTCAAAAAGGAAGAACAAATGATCAGTTATATGATACTTCTAAATTTAATAGTATGTATGTAAAAAATATAAGAGTAAAATTAAATGGTCAATATTATCCTGATGAATTGGAAAATTTTGATATAAACAATGACAAATTTAGAATTATGTATGAAATGTATCAAGATTATAAAAAGGTTTATTATAATAGAAGTTAAATGTATTATAATCCAACAGAATTTCTAGAAAATAGACCAATTTATGTAATTGATACTACAAAAAATCCAACAAATATTTCAAGCTCAAAAAATGATATAATTATTAATGCAGATTTTGATTATGATATAACAGATGCTACTAAAACAAATTGCTATGTAGTTGTTGTATCTGAAAAATTATTAGAGTATAATGTGATCAAAAATGATATTACTGAAATAAAATAGTTATAGAATAAACATTTTATAATTTTATTTAAAAATATTAGTTTGTAAAAAGTTGGATTTTCAAGGTTGCGGAAAGTAAATATACTAAGTTTGATAAAATAATTAATTAATACTTACCTTAAAAATAGTAAATATATACAAAACCTAATTATAAAAAACTTTTTTTAAACCACATTTTCTTAAATAATTTATTAAATATTTATAATATCATAACACTAATGTTATTTTTGAATTCTTTATAAAAATCTAATATTATTTCATGTATCACATGTCCTAAATTGATAAGAAATAATTTAAAAACTCAAATATATGATTATAAAAGAATTATCAAATTAATAATCTTGAGATAAAAAGATAAGTATTGATTTATATGGAAAGTAAATATCAGCAATAAAAAGCTCATTGAAAGTTAATGCATTTTCATATATTATAAGTTTCTGTACGATCAAAAATAATGTAGAAACCTTAATAAACATATTTTAGTGGAAAAACAGTCCCCACTGGTCAAAATTCTGACTTTTCAAATTCATTTTTATAAAATGGAAGAGATAGATAATAAACTAATACCTTATGAAAAGTTATTATTGTTTGAAGTAAGTTAAATAATATGATTTTTATATAGTTTTATAAAAACACTCATTATAGTACATATTTTAGATAGTTTATCAACAATTGTTCTGATGCTTATTCCTCTATGTAGAGAGACTTGACGTTACCTTGAAAAAATTTTCAGTAGATTTGGGTGTGGTCACAGTTTCATTACTGTAAGGTTATAGTTGTGTCCTACTGTAAAATAATTGAAAATGAATAATTATTATAAAATTGCTTGTGATGAAGAAACAAACATTTATACTCTAAGTGAAGAAAACAAGATATATTATAAGAAGATGTTAGAAATAATTGCAAGTGTTGAAGATTGTTGTTTAGAAGATATTCAGAAAAAGTTATGTGATGGTGAAATAGTGATTCCCAGTAAACCTTTGAAAGATCTTTATAACATTTTAAAGAGTGGGTTTAATTGTAAAAGGAAGAAGGTGAGAAGTAATGAGGAATTACATTCATTATTAGTTAAATTTTTAACCAACTAAAAATTAAAAACTATTGCAAAAAGATGAGTATGCTACATTTTGGAGTTAAAAACAGTGATATGCTTTTAGGGAAAAAGTCCCAACAAAATTTCCCTGAAATGGGAAAAGCGTTGGTTGGACCAACACTTCTGAACCAGACAGTCTTCAGTTATTTTGGTATAAAAGTTAGATTGTGTAACCAACAGCTGAGTTCAAGGACAGCGTGCATCAAATGCACACTCTCATATGAAATAATATTGTGGAACCAAGGTCAGCGTGCATGGCATGCACACTTCAAATGTATTTCTGATTCATGTGTGTAAAATAAATGAAAGTTGTTTAAAGATGAGAGTTTTATTTTCCTATACCAAATGAAATTATGGTAAAATTATAGTATAATTATGGTACAAATATGGTATCAAAACCTTAAAGTGATATATCTTCAATTCTTTTCAACCAATTTTTATTAATTTTGGTACACATTCTTATTGAATATTAAATAATGTTTTGACTTATCTTAGGGGTAGTTTAACCCCTTATTTTAAATATTTTTTTTTTAATTCTAACAATCATCTAATGATTTTGAATTTTTTGTAAAGAGTTACTTTAATATTTAATCACTTGATTTTAATAAATTGTCATGTTTTGGGGTAACTAGCCATAAATATCAAACCTTAATATCTTGATTATTTGTTAAGATATATTTATGAAATTTGATAAATATTCTATTTTGTAGCTAATTTTATTGATACTAAATTTTAAATCACCTAATAAAAAATTTTACTTGTTTTAAAAAACATTTATTTAGTAGGAAATTTGATGAAAATTTAGGCATATTTGTTAAAAAAATCATTAAATTTGCATATTTTTACGACAATTTGACAAAAGCTGAAAATTGGCCAAAAAATGGCAAAAATATTGCATAATTGTATTAAAAAACTGTGAAATTTGTTTAATTTTTGATTGTCTCCAAAAGTGAGCTAGGAACCCCATATTACTATCTACTTATATATATATATATATATATATATATATATATATATATATTAGATAAAGGTCCAAATAAATATAATTTGGTGTTTTTGGTTTAGTTTACCACTTATAAGGTCAAGGTAGCCACTGGCTTCACTAGCCCTGTGGCACCACTTACCCCACTTCACCCTATATAAAAATACCGAAACAAAATTTTCGGTCTCTGGGTTACTGTTGGTCGCAATGCTTTGTTGAAAAAACATCCCCTATTGTAGTGCGGCCAAAGGTTAGGCACCGAAAAGCTGCCAGGGGTATGGGCTTTGACATTTAAAGGACATGGACTGTGATAAACTTGCAGACTGCAGTTGAATTTTTTAAGTAGAAGTGGTCAAGTACTATCTTTGACTACTACTACTAGTACTATCAAGTGGACTATCTTTGATGCTGAACTTTTTTTATTTATAGCATAATCATGTGTGTCCTGTCAATCATGTAATATATTATCAAAACATACAAACAACTGTAAGGTACATCGACAGTTTGTTTGTTTTGATTGAACTTCAACATTTGACGAGTAGACACAAAAGAACCACACACAAAAGAAGTTCATTGCCAAAGATAGTCCACCTAATACTGACCGCTTCTAGTTTAAAAATTGTACTTGTATCTTTCAAAAATTCAAGGAACATAAAGTAAGCCTAATTGGTAAGAGACTTTTGTTATCATCAGCCTTAAAACAGACAATTTAAATAGGATGTTGGTGTTTGAATTTGAGTATACAATGACTCATACTTTAGAATAGCTGGCACCCCCAAGAATTTGGACCTAAATCCGCCCATGCAATACAGTTACTCTTATCAGCTTTACTGATGACAACATTATTTCATTTTTATTTTGTCTCCAATACTTGTAGAAACTGATTTGAGGGATTTACGCTTTTGTAAAAACACAGAGCACGGGGTTATTAATGACTTTTTATTATGTTTGATATCGTAACCTTGGAAGTTTCGCGTATCTCATTGGACTTTTTGATATTTTACAGCAGTTTCAGCAATGAATAACTCCGCTACTTGGCTATTTCTCTCACTGTTTAGGAAGTTAAAGTTTAATCCCTTGTTTAATAGTCTCATTTCAGCTTCACTGAATTGAATTTCAATTTTATTTGTTATCCACGACGGAATTTCAGATAACAGGCTATGATCTCGTGTTCAATTGTGTTGATAAGAGTAATTCTATTTTTTTTTTTTTAAGTTTGCACCTTGTTATTTGTTTGGATTTCTTGTTAATATTAGATTTTAAGCCATTAAAAGTATTGAAAAATTTAGATGGATTAGGCTATTTAAAAGTTCAATGTGTTTTTTTTTTCAAAAATAACTTAATCATCTTGCGTTTTTTCCTATTTTTTGCATATTTTTATTCTGGCTGCTCTAGTTTAGTTCTAATTTTTACAGATACATATTTAGGCAATAAACTATTTTTAGAGTTCCTCAATAAAATTAATGCTTTTGATCGATTTAAAAAGGTTAAGCTTGATGTTTTTGAAGTTGTAGGATTTACATTGAATTTTATATGGTGAATGACTGTGGTATAAATTATAACTACCTTTTGGCAAGCTCGCACAATCAGATATGAAGACCTAAATCCACCCATATTAACACGAGGAGTAAAGATGAATATATGTGTTTTGCTTTGGGACCAAAAATGGAGTAAATACAAAACATTATTAATTTAAACCCGTTCCACAGCCAGTCTAGTTGGCATAACATAAGGTAGCACTAGCTAATCATATAAACCATGTCACATTTTTTTACAGGCTTTTTAGTGTTAATTAAATTTAAAGCTTCCCAAGCGTTGGACGTTTTATATACAGGGTGTTTCCTAACAACCTGGAAATATTTTGTACATATGTTCCTTGAGTCTATAAAGTAAAAAAAATCATATAAACATATGTATTAAAATGCTTTGTTATTCCGCTAGCCGCCATTTTGTTTTTTACACATAATAATTTTTATTTAAGTGACCGTTTGTCGTAATAAATTCATATTTGGCATGAACCTTTATGACACTAATTTCCATTTCCGGGGAAAAAATTATTTTTGTCCGATGTGTATTTTCAAAATGGCGGCCATTTTAAATTTTTAAACTCAAATATCTCAAAACCGAAAGTTTATATTTTATCAAAATTTTACAAGAAACAAAAAAGTTGACAAATAAAATTACCTAACTGATAACACCAAGATTATAATGATCGAACAACCGATAACGGAGTTATCGCCATTTTAATGCATAAAATCATTGATTTTCCATTAAAGTGCATGCAAATTTAGGTTATTTTAGAAGAAAAATCTCAAAAACTTCATTATTTATTGACATATCCTTAAAAACTTGGTACCATTGGTTAGATAATTTAATTTTCCATCTTTTTTGTTATTTGTAGTAGTTTGATCAAATTTACCGATTTTGAGATATTTGAGTTTAAAAGTTTGAAATGGCCGCCATTTTGAAAATACACATCGGACCAAAATAATTTTTTTCCTGAAAATTTTCATTGGTTTCATAAAGGTTCATGCCAAATATGAATTTAATACAACAAACCGTCACTTAAATAAAAATTATTATGTGTAAAAAACAAAATGGCGGCTAGCGGCCTAACGAAGCATTTTAGGACATATGTTCACATGGTATTTTTTTATTTTCTCGACCTAAGGAACCAAAATACAAAATATTTCCAGGTTGTTCGGAAACACCCTGTAAATGTTCAGCTAAATTGGCCATTGCAAGCATTTGACGAATATAAACATTGATTGATCCTACGCCTACACACGGTAACAATATATACAGTACCGGTATCAATTTTGAAGATGATATTATCAAACTATTGATCAAAAGTACATAAGAGAGTCAATAATATCAAACTTTGGGATGTTTGTGAACATCTATGTTTACAAAATTATTATTAATAATATCATAAAATTTTAATTTATTACGGATAAATATGTTTTCTGATTGAAATTTTGCAGGCGAACGATGAATATATATACATAAAAGCTTGACTCACATTGAGTGTTTCATATACATCACGCTTATTATGATCACAAAAGTCATAATAAAAATTACTTCTTTCTTTAGAGTAAAAATAATGTCCTTCTGTTATTACCTAAAAGTAAAATAACTACTTTTTCAAAATATATTTTTTGGCCCCAGCCAAAATGATTTGTTTGGGGGATTTGCATACTGAGTTTGCATACTGTGTAGGGCTTCACCTGCCGGTTGCCACTTTGGAGGGTTAAAATCAAATGAAAATTTTATAAATTACATCTATACTACATCATCTATATCTCCTTACCCACCATTAACAACAACATATACACTACAATATCTTGGGCAATGTTTATTTTCTTTTTAACTGACCTAGGCCCTAGTTTTACAGTAAAAAAGGGAGACAAATATCAAATTCACCTATAAAGTAATAAATTTGACTCACTCTAATGTTGTGACGGACGTGTTCTATGGTTGTAGTCATCACGAAGCATCTAACTGGTGTACCCTTACTGTTTTGTATGTATCTGAAATAAAAGACATATCAGATAACTCAATTGTTTTGCACAACACAAGGAATAAACTAGTTTCACCACTTTTTTAACCCTGCATGAAACATTTTATAAGTTAATGATAATATTGTTGTTGACACGACTGGCGCAGCTAGCGGATGTAGTTGGCGACTGTAGTGAGTCTGGTCTGAGGGCAGGCTCAATCGCATGCTTTTGAGGGAAACACTCACAGGAAATGCTTTAATGTCAGTTTCCTCTCCCAAACTTAATCGTCGATTTTGTCAAGAAAATCATTCATTGACGCAAAAAAAATAGCTTGCAGCAGAAGCGAGGCATACCTTCTTCTTTTCTTATGACCATGAGAAAATCAAGAAACTGCAGTAACACTTAGGTCAATAATCCTCATTATCTGTTCTCCAGCAGCAATAACTGTCGGACATGCACAGGTTTCATTTTTTACTTATAAATTTTAATAACATAGTCAGCAGGACCATCAACAGAGGCGGCGGGGATGACAGCAATTTAGCTTGTAGCAGCCATTTTAAATTTGAATTATAGTTAGGGATGGACGGGAATGGATTTTTAGTTCGGGACGGGAATTTTTATTTCCCATCCAATTTCGGGACGGGATCGGGACGGGATTACTCTTCTCGACGCTATCGGGAAATATTCGTTTTGATTTTTATCTGAGTGTCGTATACAGACAAATTAATGTTAAATATCAACTAGTTCTCCTTCCAACTTGTTCCACTTGTTTTTGTATAAGTTACAATGAATGTCCTTTTGTTGAAAAAATTCAAATATATAGTTTTGATATTTTAAGGATGCAATAAGATCATGGGAAAGTATAAATTTTATTGTAACAAAATAAATTTAAGTCGAATCACTAAACACACATAAAGGAAAAATGTTGCCCATGTCTTATTTAATACAAGTTTTGTTTAATGAAATATTAAACGTTTGGTACGAAGAATAAAAATAAACATTATGTACGGTACCAGTACAAAAAAAAAAAAAAAAAAAAAAAAAAATATATATATATATATAGATTAAAACAATTGTAAAAATTGTAAAGAAAACAATACTATATTACAACAAATAAGCCCTGCTCAGATAAAAAAGAACAAAAAAAACATAAATATAAATTAGAATGAATATTAACACTCAGAAAAGAATTTGTTCAACAAGCCAATGCCATTTATAAACCTAAGAAATATTTTGCCAATTTTTTTATATTCATTGATTTTACTGAGACAGTTTCTTCCTTGAAGAATATAAATAAGAAAATTGAACTAAGAAATAATAAACTATTAGACATTATACTTTTATTGTTATTTAAATGAATACATTTAACTATTTTTTGCTACATCAGAAAAAAATTAAGGAGTGTATGATGAAAAAAATTATAACAATGTAAATTTAAAGCTATAAACCCTAAAATCTAATAAATATAAGCCATAGCTAAGCCGTGTTTTTCTCGTTAGCGAGATTGTCGGCCGCGATCGCCGTCCTCGTTAGCGAGATCGTCGGCCGCAATCGCCGTCCTCGTTAGCGAGATCGTCGGCCGCAATCGCCGTCTTCGTTAGCAAGATCGTCGGCCGCAATCGCCGTCCTCGTTAGCGAGATCGTCGGCCGCAATCGCCGTTCTCGTTAGCGAGATCGTCGGCCGCAATCGCCGTCTTCGTTAGCGAGATCGTCGGCCGCAATCGCCGTCCTCGTTAGCGAGATCGTCGGCCGTAATCGCCGTTCTCGTTAGCGAGATCGTCGGCCGCGATCGCCGGCCGCCGTTCGGCAGTTCCCGTCCCGATAAATTCCCGAGTATAAAAAAATCCCGCCCGATGATCGGGACGAAAATTTCCCGAAAATTTTCCCGAAATTTCGGGACCCGTCCATCCCTAATTATAGTGCACTTCGCAGCTCTACCCACATCCAGGACCTAGAGATAGTCTTCTCAAAAGTGACACTCGGATGCTCTCTACCACTACACTCTCCTTCATCAGATAAAAAGGATATTAGTTTCTCAACAGCTCTTGCACATTACTAAAAACAAGTTTTAAAAATATTAAAATTACTTTTAACTCTGGCAAGCGCAAAAACTTACAAATGCACCTTCCATACCTTGGAAAAATCAAGAGTTTTTCAGGGGTGAATGTGTTAAGCTAAGCTAAAAGTAAATTTGTATTACTACAAGGGCAAGACTTCACAAAAGCAGCCCGTGTACCTTAAAAAAATCTAGAGCTTTTCAGTGGTGAAAGTGCTAAGCCGCAATTCAATTTGAATCTAATGATGATGTTACCTCTGTCTGCTCTCTCGGTCAGCGTTGGTGTTGTCAACGACGACGGAACGTCCAGAAGCCAGGGCTGCCTCCATGGCCTGGACGCACTTCTGCCACGAGCCGAGTGTGTCTCGGTTGACGTGAGCGTAGCCCGCGGGGAGCAGGTGGCGGCTGACAAAGTGACTCTTGCCCGAGCCCGGCGAGCCGACCATCACGATCACCTGGCAAAGAAGCAGACAACTATAAGTTTAGGACTATTAATGAAGATAGTAAAGAGCACTGATGCATTTCTGCGACTGCTGGGGCAGTAGCCATGGAGTAAATTACAGATATTTAACAGTTTAAAACTCAAAATCTTACTCTTTGAAAAACAAGTTTCCCATGTTACCTTATTACTTATTAACTTATTATCGTTGATTCATCATTGACCGGTGAAATCTGGATAGACTGTGTCAAGTTTAAAATCTATTTGTAATTCTTGTTATTCTTATAGAAAATCAATAAAACCTTACATATTGCTTATTTTTAGAGAATTTTGTCTTAGGGAATCCCTTATTACAGTAGTAGGCATGGTAAGACCTATGCCCAGCCCCACTATACATTTATTTTTTAGGTCCCTCGAAGGCAAAAACACCTTTCATTCCATTTATTTAGATTAACCTTAAGAGCAGCATGTTCTATTGACACGGACTTCATTTATTGAAATATTTAGTTCTTTCAGGACACTCTTTTTCTGTCTCATTTTTCCTGGGATTGATTTTTTTTCATTGTACAGCCGGGACCACTAATAGGCTGACATAAATTAAAATATGTATCCAATGCAAACAGTAGCATTTAATTTTATATAGGGCTACCACAAGAATCAAGTAAAGAATCCTTCAACCCTCTCCTCATGAAAGCCCTGATACTTACTATCTAAACCAGGACTTAAACCTAGCTCAAGCTTGAAAATGAAGTAAGACTTCAATAAAAATTGTATTGAGTTTGAGTTCACAATGGCAAAAGAGGTAGTGGCTACTCTCCAAACTACTGTAAGTGTCTAATGCAATGTTTATCAAGTGTGCTTCGTTTAAACGTTATAGAAAATTTGTAATTAATATAAATGAACATTTAAAAAATATATAATAAATCTAATACACGCTTTAATATATTTTTTAATAAACAAACTCACCTCTTTAGATTTGCTAAAAATGTCACAATCAGCTAAAGGTGCATTCTCATCGAGAGTAGCTGGATTGAAAGGCGGAAGAGTGAATTTTCCAGCTCGTTCTTTCAAGAAGTGTTCCTCCGGAGTGTAAAACTGCAGTTGCAAGTTCAGTGCTAGGAGGCGATCGGCACAGGAGAAATCTTTCTTCCTTCCAGGAGACCAGTTGGCAATCCTGCCGGCCGCATCACCCACAAAGAAGGATTGGCTCATGTCGATCTTTATGCCATTGTTTTTCTAAAAAATAATGAATAATGAAAGATTTATGTGACCAATCCCACTTATATGTTCTTATTAATAAAAAAAAGTTTGTTTAAAATCTTTTAAATCTAAACAAAAGGCGCTACAATCTTACTGCCAAGTAATCCAATAGTAGTTATAACACTACTACAGTTTCAATCCAGCAAAGGTATCTTCATCAAGTGAAGCAGGTTGTCAAGGTTTCATTCAAACTGAACTTGTCATATAAAAAATACAAGAATATACACATGTACATGATGAAACAGAAACAAAACAAAAAAAATAATAATAAAAAAAAAAAAACAGAAAAATTGATCATTTTTCGCACCAGTATCAGCAACAGAATGTGCAACACATGCCAAAGGCTGGGCTAGGCAGTCCAGAACTGTATTTTAACTGTTTTTGTATTTTTCTCATGGCCGAAATCGACAGGATTTAACATGTCTGTTTTATTTCTGGTTTACATTTAAACAAATGACTTCTGTTTAACTTACGATTGTGTTTGTTCCGAATCATCATATCAGCTACAGAAGTTTAGCTGATTCTAGTTACTGAACTGTATATTGTGTGTTATAGTAGTTTTAAATGTAAGTTAGGGCCTATATTATTACGAGTTAAATTGTTAAGTGAAAATTTAGAATAACTACATAGTAATTTAATAAATCTAAAAAAAATTGTAGCCCATTTCTTAAAAAAAAATCTATACAGTTTTTATTTGTAGTGCTTTATAATTTCGTGTTATTTCCTAATGTCCAGTGTCTGTCACAAAAATGAGGTTCCAAGGAGTTGGTAGCAAAACCTCGTAATGTTTAGGTTATGAAGTTGTCTTAAAATGTGATTTATAATTAAATGCACGCTATTAAAGATTGTTATTTACATAAGTGAAAACCTGTTGGATGATCCGGATATTTTTTCATCCAACGAAGGTCCGGTCCCGAGGTGTCTGGATAAGAGGGAGTCAAATGTATTCTGTTTCCACTGGAGTGAATTTTTTTGTTGTTTTCAAATGGTTTTATTTGCATGTTGTAAAAATATTATTATTTATTTATTTATTTATTCAATTTTTACAATGCTACAATACAGCCGGAGCCAATTACATCATAGCATTAAAACTATTTAACACAAATTTAACAGAGAGAAAACATACTAGAGTTCTTTTTCTTATCATTCAGGTTGTAGAAGTGTGATGACACACACACAGTATTTGCAAGTAAAGAGTATAAAAACAGTATTGACCAACAGAAGCTGTAAATTCGTAGCAAACTTGTCACAATTTATTTAATAGGCCTAACTTGGGCCCCTCTCACAACCTTTGCAGCAGATTGGTAATTTTAGTTGTTGACTTTGCAACTACAGTTCAGCACTGAACCAAACATAGCTGTAAGCTCACATGGTCATGATATGATTTGTACCTTAACACAGAGGCGTAGCGTGACTAAAATTTTTAGGGGCCACACAGAATAAATTAGTACTGTGAAGTACCATCAGCGCTGAAAGTTTTATACTTTTCTAATACAACTTTTCTAATGTCCTAGGGGCATGTGCTTCCCCTCCCTCTCCCCTCCCCGACAGTATGCCTAATGCATTAATGTGTTAAAAATCAGGCCTACAAAAACCACCATTAATGAGTGCTAAGTCAAAATAGAAGTGAAATTTGGATTAAAATAACTACCTGCCTTATCTTCAAGGTAATTCCACATGCCTGGAGCTGGCTTCCGGTATATGGAATTGGACGTGGCAATGAAAGCCTGGATCGGGACTCCTAAAGCACTAACGATGTTTTCGATTTTACACTTGAACTCATTGATATTGGTTTTCCCCCTGCCAATGCCGGCTTGATTAGTGAAAATAACTATTTTGAAGTTTTCAGAGGCAAGTTTAGTAAGTTTGGGTTTTACAGCATTATTTAAAATTTTCCAATCATCGTTGTCCTTTGGAAACACCCTTCCAGACTTGGTCGAAATTAGAGTGCCATCCATGTCATAGGCAGCTATCTGGAAATTAAATATCTAAATAAGTCATGAATTGCATGAAGTAACTAACAGACATAATACAGTAAAACTTCACCACTCACCATGCAACTTTTATTTAAACCTGTCATAATACACCTATCTAAAACATTTAACCAGAGTTGAGGAAGCTACTTTTTGAAAAAAAGTAGCTTAGCTACAGCTAAGGCAACATTTTTTAAAGTAGCTAGCTACAGCTACAGCTACAAGGAAAAAGTAGCTAGCTACAATCTTAGCTACTTTCGCAATCTGGCCCTGGTTTTCTTTTATGTGTAATCACCCCATTCCCCATTTCCAATTACAAGTACTGTAACTAAGACTTTTAAGTAATAAAGGGCGGAATTCACAAACCTCCCTCACCTCTAACCGTCCTCAAACCGGCCTCAGACCTTCCTCAAACCGGCCTCAAACCTTCCTCAATTGTTAAACGGAATTCTCAAACCTCCCTTAAACCTTCCTCACAGAGAGAACTGCCACCTGAACAAAACAAAATACTCCTAAAAAAACTTTTTATATCAACAGAAATAGACTACTAATCTATTTGTAATTCTTCTATTGGCTTTTAATTTTTCCAAACATTAAACTAAAATTAATATTATTTGTCTATTGCTCTTTAACAATTAAAATAGAGGATGAAAAATTCACCCATTGTTTTGGGGAAATGTGAGACAGTTGGTAGACATGGCACATATGCCACATGTTTGGGAAATAGAAGTGCTTTCAATATTTGTTTACAAAGGAAGTGTAAAGTACCTTGCAGTCCATAAGCTGCTATTTTATAAACTAGGCGTAGGCTTATATTTTTTTCTTTAACGTTTTTTTTTTATGTTTGGAGATGATAAATATGTTTTATTCATATTTTAAATAAATATATTTTTATTGTACTTACTTTTATCTGGCATATATATATTTTTATAAAATAGGCTACAGTTGTTACAAACATATTACATCAACCACAATTGATTCTTTTGTTTAGATCTTCCGTGATTTTTTTATGCGAGGTTTATGGGAGTGCATTAGTTTTTACCCATATTATTAATTTAAACGTCAACTTTTAATTTACTTGTTAATTTCACTCTTAATACATTCATTTAATGGTAGATTACACTAGAGGCAGGCTAAAATTTGTAGTTGGCCAACACAGTTTTTTAGGCCTGTTTCTATGTATAAAGAATATCGCACGGTTAAACGGCAATGCATGGAATTCTGCATTCGTAAAAACGTTGTTTTGTTTATTAATTGTCTATATGTTCATGGTCCTTAAAGGAAGTTATATTTAAAATGAAAATATCCAACTATGTACAGTATTTATTTTTAATTCTTTTTATTCTAGGATTCTTTTTATATTCGACACTGATTGCCTTTTTCTGTATACTCTAATCAATTAATTACTACTTTTCCCCATTTATTTTTTACTACACCCTTTACATGTTGCCTTAAGTTTTTCGATCAAAATGCTATGGCCTTGAAGGTCCACTAAAAACATAAATAAAATAATATCAACTTAATTTATTCAGGAAAAATATAAAGAACGAAAGTCATTCTAATAAAAATGTAGGGTAAAATATGATTTTCGAATTAATTTCCAGGTAATAAATGTCCTTCCATATAGTTTCATGAAATTTTAATATTTTTATAACAGGTAAGACAAACTTGGAAGTAATTGAACGTTTGTTGACACAGACACAACATAACCTGAAAATATATCTTCACTGTGTTTTGTTGTAAACAGCTGTTCCTTAAACCGGCCTTAAACCGTCCTCTAACCTCCCTCACACAACTACTTGAGGGAGGTTAGAGGAAGCTTGGAGGAAGGTTTAAGGAAGGTTAGAGGAAGGTTTGAGTTGAGGAAGCTTTGAGGGAGGTTTGTGAATTCCGCCCTAAGAGTTGAATAAAAAAAAAGTGTCAAAAATCCCCATGGAAGTGTTCTAATTAACTATTTTTTCTTCATATAGGTACCTCATTTTGGTGTTGTTTTTAGACTTAGTTTCATTTTAACATAATTATTTTTTGTATCTATGGAGCCTAGATAATGTAAACATTAAAATTTAGTAGTATTAAAATGTAATCTGTCGTGTAAAGCGACTTACATCAAAGAAGTAAACAACTAATAATCTTCACAGGTTTATAACATTTTTCCATTGATTGGCTCACGAGAATGCACTGGATCCCATTGACAAAAACCATATAGAATATAAATCAACAGAATCATATTGAATAATCATTATTGACGTGTCATCGTAGGCCGTCCACTTAATTCTAGCATATGCACTTAGAATAAGAAGGACCAGCTTCTTTAGTTTTGTCACCAATCTCGCTGTTACACCTACTTGTCATAATCTGTCACAAGATTGTTGGATTAAAACTACAGAAAAAGAATATAGTATGAATCACTCTGTAAAGTATTAAGTACAAATTAACCGAGTTCGAAAGCAAACGTTCACATCAACATCAATCAACGTGGTTGAGGTTATGTGATTTGCCAGTAGTCTTACAATGACAATTAGGCTATTGCGTATTGCAATTTGTTGTCACGTCGTCCCTCATTGCAAACATTCCTTCCCTACCTGAGCGATCCTGGCGGAGCGCAAGCGTAGTGCGGTGCTTTAGTTTCTATAATACAACTAGCGCACCTGGTGGCCGGCAAACACGACAAGAGAACGAGACGGGTTGTCAAGTTTTGGTTGTGGTTCTCGATTGGAGCCCTTAGGGGTGACAACAAATTGAAAATAATCTTTGATTCCAACGGGCAAAACTATAACAGCTGACAAGCAGTGAATGATGTAATGTGAACACAGTTATATCGTATCGTAATTAAAGATGTGAGAATAGTAGCTAAGTTAAATAATCTGCTACAACTCTTGTAAAAATGTAGCTCGCTACAGCTACAAGCAACCTATTTTAAGTAGCGGAGCTACACTGACGCTACGGTACTTAAGAAGTAGCGGCGCTACAGTATACTGCATTTAACTTTGCCTAATGCCCACCAAAAAATTGAAACTGAAATAAATATAAAATAAATACATTCCGTGGTTCAAAAGTGTAGCATACTCCCCACTAAAGTCACTCTGTAATCACTATTCACAGCAAACAAAAATATTTAATACCAAAGGCAAATTTAAATGGTAAATATAATTAAATGGTTAAGAATCTCAAGGGGAAAATTATCGGAATTTACTGTAGACAAACATCTATCTAGTATTATAGTCATTCAGAAAACTCTCATAATGCATACTTAGCCTATGGTATCGAAATTGTATGAAAACATATACAACCACGAACTTAAATTAGCAAAAATAAAAGACTGCCTGGGAAGTCATTGTGTATGAAAACTCGCCAATGCAATCTAAATCTTTGGACAACTAAACAATTATTTTATCGATTCATATGGTACTAAAAACAGTCTATAACTTCATTGTTCCACTCCAATTATTTGTTTGAACTCTAAAGGGCTACCACAGGCCAAGATGTTCTGTGTTATCTGTACTTATTTGATTTTAATGGCATAATAAAGTGTCAGCCTACTGTACTTGACTTATTTCATTTGATATGCCGTGGCCTAATAATGAAATTTATAATTGGTAACTTAAGTTAATTTAATAAGTCATGTAGGCTAAAACATTAATACCAGGTAAGTTACATAATAGACCAACTGGAAGAAGGCTGCTTAGTTACCAGCCTATTCTTAGACTTCAGTAAGGCGTTTGACTGTCTAAATCATGACCGGCTACTCCAAAAACTAAGAACATTAGGCATAAGAGGAAAAGAAGCAGAGTGGTTTGAAAGCTATCTAAAAGATAGAAAACAGCTAGTTGAGATTAGCTACACCAATAACAACATCACTCAGAAAGCCCACTCAAGAACCGCTGATGTAATGAGAGGTGTGCCACAAGGCTCCGTGCTCGGCCCAGTACTATTCCTACTCCTCACAAACGACATGCCAGACTGGCTTCAAAGCGACTGTTATACAGTCATGTACGCGGACGATACAGTTCTCACCATATCTGATAAAAAAGCAGACACTCTAGAAAGAAACACAACAACCTATTTCAATCAAATTAAACGTTACTGCTCCGAAAATGACTTAGTCCTAAATGAAACAAAAACAGTACAAATCGCTTTTGTGACCAAAAACAAGAACACACAACTAACACCATTGCCTCAAGTAGAAATAAAAGAAACAACTAAGCACCTCGGCATCATAGTCGACTAAAAACTATCCTGGAAACCACATATAGACCAGCTGTGCAAGAAGCTCTCCTCAGGCATCTATGTAATTCGTAGAATGAAACAAATAAGTGGCCTGGATACGGCCAAAGCAGCTTACTTCGCCCTTTTTGAATCACACCTGAGGTATGGCATAGTGACATGGGGAGGGACAGCCAACACAAACCTAGAAAGGATCCTCAATCAACAGAAAAGAGCAATTAGATGCCTAGCAGGCTTACAACACCAAGAAAGCTGCCGGGAGACTTTCAAAGAACTCAAAACCCTCACCGTAATTTCACTCTACATACATGAAACAATCCTGTTTGCAGTCACCTCACAACAGCCAAGACATCAGGACATACACCAGCACAACACAAGGCATGCTTCAAATTTTGCCTTGCCACCGCACCATCTCAGTCTGTTTGAAAAGAAACCAGCATACAAAGGAGCTTTGTATTATAACCATTTACCTGAGCATCTCAAGACACTACCACTACCACGCTTCAAGAATCAACTGACATCATGGCTACAGGACAGACCATACTACTCAGAAGCTGAATTCCTGAATAACAGCACCAGTGGAGCTTTTCCTCATTTCTTACTGTAACTACTGACGCTTATACTATTCTCAACGAATATGTAAATAAAGAAATATTGTCTATTGTCTATTACTTGAATAAAAAAAAAATTGCATAGTTAAATTCACCTTACTGCTGCTTTTCACACCAACACCTGTAAATATGTACAGTTTGCCTTCGTCAATTTTCTCCCAGATATTTTTTTCACAGCCATTATCATTTGTGACCGGTTCAATTCCATTACACAACCGTTTTGGGTCCGAGCAACCGCTGCCACTGGAATGTTGAAATTCTTCGTTTTTCCTTTTTTGAGATTTCTCATCTTCTATTTTCTTAGGAGGAGGATCAAACTCCACCCTGAAAGGATATTTCCCCACTAGGAACGCAAGGGTTTCACCGTGATTTAACACATGTTTTTCATTTCTCAATATTACATTATTTGCACTGGAAGCATTTCCACCAAGATGTGTAACAGAGACAGTGTAGGCACTGTAATCAGCTAAGAGACTGACTGAAACAAACATGCAAATATATTTACTTAGGTACATCACATCAAATAAATTCAAATAAAAAATATTTAAACCATCATCTAGGTATTTCCAGGGCTTGTACAGATAACACAGAATATCTTGGCCTCTGACATACTCCACTTCTGGATTTTAATTGGTAAATATATGGCACTAAAAACATTTCTTCAACTTCGTCGCTCTACTCCAGTTCTTTGAACTGTAAACGGCCATCACAGGCCAAGATAGTCCGTGTTATCTGTAATAGTTCTTAAAATAAAAATAAAAAATTACCAAAACGATAAAAAAATAATCAAAAAATAACCTTGAATAAATCTAAAATGTCTCTAAGAATTACAAAAAAAGGGTACCTGGTAATTTATCAGGATATTAAAAATAAGTAGGCAATAGAAATAATGTGGGATGATTTTTAACTAGGTAAGTGATCATTTACTAAGGCAATAATAATAATAATAAATGAAAAATAGAAAAAAGTCCTCCCCATCCTCCTCTACTTTTTTTCCTTTTTTTAAACATTTATTAAGTTTTACGAGCTTCATAAAAATTGATCGACAAAAACCTAACTGCCCTAAGAAAACCAAAACCACCCCCCCCCCCAAAAAACCAATTTCCAAAAAACAAATAAATAACCAAAAGCAAAAACATATCAAAAATATAACAATAACCTGTTACAAGCCCTGTATTTTAGTACATTATTGATTTCATAATGAAACATTACTTTATTTTTTAGACCTGACAAGATTGTAAATTTCAGAAAACGAAATCTGGCTCTATCTTCAAGTTAAATGTGTTCTGGGTAAAAAGTTTTCTCATTAATCAATACATATTTAGAATTTCAGAGCATAAAATACAACTGTGGTAATGGTGAAACTAATAAATACTTTGAAACAGATTGATGAAATACATATAAGCAATTAGGCCTACTCAATCCATACTTATCTCTACTGAGATATGGATTGCATCATCTTGAAAGTCACATTAATCAAGAAATAAATTATTTTAAAATGTTTAAAGCTAGTTGCATGAAGTTCAAATTAGTTTTACATTTATTTTATTACGATATGATAAACTATAAAAGACAATAAAACTGCAACACTTGAAACATGCACTTAACAAAATTTGAAAATGTATCATAGAACAAAGCTGAAACAATTATGTAAGAAGACAACTAAGGGCAGTTTGCACCATTTTAGTTTAATCAGTTTAAACACCTAAGTTTAACCTAAAAGTCATTTGCACATGCAGGGTTTAAACTTACACCTTCAGCTGTTTTTAACTCAATGAATCTGGATTATATTTAATCCGGTTTACCATTTGTTTGTGCAAATGGCCCTCAGCATATAAGCTGACTCACTCAATTTATATACAGGCTAATTTTAAAATATAGGCCTAAGAGAAATACTGTATGATGGAATTGGCAAAATAAAATTCCTTAGGACTTTGAAATAAATTGTCACCATACTATTGGGGCCTAAGGGATTTTTTAGAGTTCGTTTTTACGAAGTGGTAGAATATTTAATTTACCGTATATATTAGAGCAACTAAAATCTAGCAGACTCTCAATGACATAATATAAAATTATTTTTTATGGCAATAAAGCGTTGACTACACGTGTTTAACACGTTCGCTACTGCACATAAAATGCCAAAACTCAACCCCCACGCTGGACTATATTTACATTCCTCCAACGAAAGCGCGAAATTAAAAACCTGTACGATATACACTAAACTTAATCACAAGTAATCTACCCTTAACTACACGCTAATGCACAATATGAGTTTCCTTTTCAAACGCTAGAGGATAAACAGTAGTCGCATTACCTTGACATTGTCATATGTAACCAATCGGATACATCCGCACCCAGGAAGGTACGCCTTTGTATCCTATTGGATACATGCCGCACTCAACGAGTTAAAACCAATTTATAGTGGCACAATCTTCTGCGGCCTTTAAGTGACATAACTTATCTATAAGTACTGTCAGGTAAACCAGTACTACTACGGATGTAACACTTTATAACTGAAAATTTGTTGTGATCAAGTGTTTTTAATTTCAGCAGTGTAAATCCAGCTGAATAATTAAACTGTAACATAGATTAATGGAGACTACAAACAGCATCTGTAATATTGTGGATCTCTTTGCTAACTCAACATCAGGGTAAAGAAATCAATGGAACAATTCTTTGTGGACAAAGTTTGAGCTGAGCGATGAAAAGTGGGCTTATGTAGAATATCATTTGTTATGTATTGTTTTCCTAGTTTTGGGTTATTAATATTTATTATAGATTTTTTGATGTTATTGAATTGTTATAGGCCTAGTTGTTATTGATTGTTTTGTAAGGATTAGTTGTTGTATTGCTGCTATGTGACTGTTAAAACTTACTCATTATTCGTTACGGCTGCACTTCCGCAGACGCCCAGTGGAACTATCGAATGAAAATTATCGATCAATATATCGACTGAAAACTATCGAGATGTACAATTGAATCCATCTATAACTTAATTCATGAATAAGAATATCGGCTACTGAAAAGATCCAATAACATCTGTCAACAGAATGGTCATGGAGTGCCATAAAATGTCATTGAAAACAGGACTCAAATCATCTAACATAGCCGACCATCTAGGCCTAGCTGAATAGGCCTACCTCTATAAAAGAAATGTAGGGATTTTATCCATTTTACACTTTGAATGCCACAAAAAGTGTATATCCCCATAACTAATAAAGAGGTATGTTTGCTTCATATTATGATGTTGTTTTAAAGGTTGGATATTTTGTTATTTGTTTTTGTTACAATTTTGATTGAAGTTTATGTTGAACTTAATCATGTTTGGTAATCATGTTTGGTGTGTCTATATATAATTTTTTATTAACACTATGACCGAAACCCTACCCAGAGTAACGTTAACCGAAACCCCCGGTCTGTGAGACCTCATAATAAAGATGTAAAGTTTTATCAATTATTATAATTTTCTTTTCGGTCAGTAGATAACTCTTTTGTGTTTTTAATAAAAACCACTACATTTTCAACTTAGTTTTCTTTATTGATTACATAAAAAATCCCAATAATAAAAAAAAACGTTATAAGACTGCAGTTTATGAAAATCATTTTTAGATGTAGAGACATTGTGTAAGTTTAAAAAATGAATCATAAATTGCAATAACAAGAAAGTAGCATTTAAGTATAAAACATATAATCATAATTATACATATAAATGAAAAAAAATATTGAGTTAAAGATTACTACAGAGTCACATGTACTTCTTTATAGCATGTCCATTTTACTTTTAGTTTTGCAATATGTCTTCCACTGCACATCTCACACAAACCTTTCTGCTACATTCAAGACAGATTGGCTGCTTGCACATGATGCACTTGTAGGCTGTTTTGCGCTTTTTCGCTGAAGGACATTTCGAACATGTTTTCCTTTTTTCCAAGCGATCGCTTGGGCCTGCTTCTTCATTTGGACTCTCATCTTGTGGTTGGGTTTCCTGTGGCTGGTGGTCACCTAAGACCCTCTTGATGTTTTCTTTCAACTCTCGTTGAAGGCTTGGCATAGTCTGTGTAAATGAGGAACTATCAGGTCAAATGCTAATTGCTTGAGAAAATCAAATCTGGTCATCATAGGTGTATCTTTGTACGACATGTACAAAATGAATGAATTTACTGAAGCAATGTTCAAGATTAGGTAAAACATTGCCAGTGGCCAACGCCCAGTTTTACGGCTTGATGAGAAGACAGCGCACTTCATATCAAGGAGATCGACGCCAGCTTTGGTTGCGTTGTAGTAGCATATTATTTCAGGCTTCTGCTTTTCTTCATTGGTCTCAATGCTATGATGCATTGTCGATGCAAGAACAACTGCTTTGTTATATTTTGGTACAAAACTCAGCAAAGTTGTTTTGCCTCTGAAACCGTAGAGTGAAGATCTTTCTGCTCTACCCGGATTTGCGAGGAACTCTTGAGGAATAAGGAATAAGGAATCTGAGCAAGATCTCAAACCGTTTTTCGGACATTGTTGCTGAATATATGGGTCGGCTAAAACAGTCTTTAGTAAATAAAGATGTTATTTTTTCATCGTTTGAGCTCAAAATGTAAGAGAGCAACTCCAAACCTATAAGAGCGTTTATTTCTTCGACATCAGTGTCTCGATAGTTATTTTTTTTTGGTCTGAGCCGATAAACCAGCTCTTACTGCAGCTAACTTTACATTTGTATTTCTAACAATTGAATCCATCATGGTAGGATCAATCAAAAGCTGCCAAACATCTTTTTTAGCTGGTTGATCCCAGAGTGTCCTCGCACGACCTTTGATGCCAGGTAAACAGCGTATAATGTTCCTGGCTGGAGTTCTTACATTCCTAGGAGGTTCCTTACTGCTCCATGCATTTGGAGGGCCTGATTTCTTTTTTCCTCTTCCTTTCTACAAAGAAATGTTCCTGTTCATTTTGTGGCAATAAATTATCAACAATAGCTTGTTGCTCATTACCTTCTAACTCATCGTAGTCCTCTCCTTCTTCGTCTTCCTCGTCTGTTGATTCGACTGGGCGATGTTCTCTAGGATTTAGTACAAAATCTGGATCGTCATCCGAGTTGTCCACAACACTGTCACTGTCTGGGTCATCAATGCCCTCTTCAAGCAATAACTCGCGGATATGATCTGAAAAGTCTGGATCACGAGGGTTCAATTTTCGAAGAGGTCGTTGAGGTCTATCTTGCTCATCCATAATGTTTGTGAAGCACTTATATTACAGAAATAACAGTTTCACTTCATAAGAGTCACTATTTATTGACGTAAAACTAAGAAAATAAAGTCAGTAAACTAAGGTATGGCGAGAAACGAAACCCTCGGTATGTAAAGACCGCACGGCACAGTAACGCGAACCGAAACCCTCGGTCTCACTGACGGGCTTGTTTACGACAAAAGACACAACAAGGTCAAACGCCTCCCCAAAACTAAACAATAGCGGGTATCTTCTGACCGCTAGAGTGGGGGAGGAAGGTACTGGGCCGTTCGCCCGGGAAAACCCACCAGTGTTGCCAACATAGAAAAACGAAATTTCCCCGTGGTCTCAGGGACCGGGCTTCGGTTATAGTGTTAACTTAGTTACAATGGTAGTATTCCGGGCGCCTCACCAGGGGTTACCGGTGACTAACCAAGACGATAATTGTCGTCTACTAACAAGGCATTTTACCGTTTTGGTAACTCCTGGTGAGGCGCCCGGAATACTCTCAATATAAGATAAAATCTTTGCTCAAAAGTTTTAGCCTACTTTAATTATTTACTCAGATAGGCTATGATACATAGAGTTACAAATAATTAATATTTATAAAAGATACGATAATTTATCGTTTGAATACGACCGATAGGCTATATCCCTCCGAGCGTTCAATATAGCACCCCTGGAGCGTTACGCATTTTTGAAGGTTTTGCTTACTTTCAAATAAAAATTAGTAAAAAATATATTTTATGACCTAGCACTATAAATGTATATAACTTATTATATGAAAGTAGATAAAATGGACTATCTAATTATAAAAAAATTTTTACCCTTACTTATTGTTACCAAAATTAGGCTATAGGTTAAAAATTAAAAAATTACAAAAAATTTTTTGTATATAACTTTGCTCTCCCCCAAAATATTTTTGGATACACATAATTAAAATTCCAAGATATACATTTTGTTTAGAATTTTATGCAGCAGTTCAAGAAAATATATAATTTACATAAGTTTGAAGTGCGGTATTTGAAAAAAATTTATGTTGAATGAAACCAAATATGTCCTATGGTACTTACCCTAATCCCATAAGAACACATGTAAAACCAAGCTAGGAATATTACACTAATTCCTACTCATATTTATGATTATAAAATTGACAAAACATATTAATTTATTAAAATAATGTAAATTAAAGGTATTAGTAACACTTTTAATCATTCATAACCTTAAAACGATTAATAAAATATGCATTTCGTTGTTTACAAAGTTAGCAGATGGTAACAGTTTTTTTACCAGATGTTTCATTGCATATTACAAACAACCAATTACGTTCCGCCATTTGAAATGGGTGTTTTTGGATAGCTTAGAATCTCCCGGTAACAGCGGTAGCGTTCACGGGTCTGTTTCTGTCATTCACTATAAAGTTACGTCACTTTTTTAAAAGGTCGAAAAATCGACTCAAACGCTCGGAGGCCGAAAAACTGGGCCGAAAAATCGACGATTAACGGTCGGAGGGATATCGATCGATCATTTTCATTCGATAGTTCCACGATGTCTGGTAAGCCTATCCATGAGGAGCGTAAATTTCAATAGCCTACTAACTGGGAAGCCTTTTATCCTACTTTAAAATAAAAACCTGAACTTCAGAGGGCCTTCCAGTTACAATGGTCAACTTAAATTAAACTCACCTTGATTTTTAGAACATTTCTTATCTCTTATGTTTGTTTCTGGACTCCTTCCCAGAGTAATTTCCACTTTGTTTTTTAATAAAATCTTAATGTTCCCATCTTCAATATTTTTTAACCAACATTGTTTTGCACCAGACATTTCTCTGAAAAATCTGTAGTTTACAGTGATTTAATATAAAAATGTAACCAGTTATCCAATTAATTAGATTTTTTTTTAATATAGGCCTAATAAGAATTCAACCAAGTAGCATATATTAAAAATAAAAATATCGGTGTAGGCTCCGAGACTTCAATATGTCAATTCAAAACAATACCCTTTTATCAATCATAACATAACATAACCTTACTTTTCTATTTTGCAATGCAGATTCAGGCTAAGGTGTGAAAACCATGCAGCCTCGAGGTGCACTAGCCTTGGTTGCTTCTTCTACTGTGAATTGTGAATCTGATATTTGCTAGCTTGGGTTAGTTTCAGAAGTCCTAGATAAAATGTATATGTACTGCAAAAATACCTATGTAATGCAAATTGACCTACGACAGGCCCAATCACATGGGATTGGGAACACTCAGCACGGTAGGATTGTGGTACGGATGTCCATGTCGCTGGGACCACAGTATCTAGCTGGAACGGTGACATCATTGACTATGGTATCATTGACTATGTACACTAACGTGAATAGACCTCTCATCCAATGCATTTAGTTTGAGGCAAAAATTTGGAAGTTCGGTGGACGCCGCACCAGAGTCGCTGCCATCGATGTTGTTATTATTCAGCTGAATTTACAGTGCTGCCAAAACATTTGACCAAAACATAAACATAACTTTCAGTTATAAAATGTTTCATCCTCGGTTTAGAAGAGTGGTAATACTGATTTATCTATGATATGTTACGTGTACTTCGATGGACGCCGCACGAGATCGCGCCACCGTCAATATGCTTCACACACGCCTATGCTATGAGAAGTCTACTCACGTAGTGTACAAAGTCAATGGTTTTACAATCATTGCAAGGTTTTGGAAATATAGTTTTTTATAATTTAAGAAAACATGTTTCTAAATTAAATAAAACCTGCTTATAAAAAAAGTTTAGCTTCCATTTGGCACAAACTACATGTAAATCAGTCCATGACGAAAATACCGGTCTCAGACAAACCGTCCAAAGGATTGAAAAAGTTGACTTTTTCGCCGTGTTGAAATCTAAAGATTTTTTAGTCATTTTTACCATTTTAACATAAACTTAAATATTTTCGAAATAAAACCTGCTAATATAGGACCGAAAACGTTTTTGTTTTAGTACAACTCCCATGTAAATCGGCCCAGTAGAAGTCTCAGACGAACCGTCCAAAGGTGTCTTTTACCTTACTTTTTTAGCTTTATTTCCTATTAAAACACCATGGGGATTGAATTTAATATGTAGGTTTGCTGCCATAAGAGCTTTTGACCAAATGTTAGTTCCTTATCACCTATACCCAGGTTTGGTTATACCTAGTAGATCTAATAAATTAATTTTATAATAGTGTTAGCATGGGAGCCTTCAATTTGTAAACACGTAAAACTTGGTAGCACGGTGCTGCAGTAGGTATCTCGTGCCTGAAGGCAAAAGAAATTGCCTAAAATTAATTTTTACTTACCCATATATAAGTGATCAAAATATTTAATTAAAATTATAATGTTTTAAAGTTATTAATGATTACTTAATTTTTATTAGTGTTGTAATTTTTTTATCAAAGTGGTAGTTATTCCCATAATAATTGCTAAGTTATTTATACTTGGGCTTTTTTATTTTACCCTCAGTAGTCCGACAGTTGTAATATTGGCTAACTTATAACGGCCCTACGACATTTTAAACCCAACCAAAAAACTCTAAGGTTATTCTTTTTAATATTGTTTGTTATTATTATTATATTTTACGTGTGCAATAATTCATCAGCGAAAACCAGTTCTTCACCGACAATATATTAGAAAAGAAAATACAGTGATGAAACCGGCACAGATTGCGAGTAACTTCTCTTCTCTATTTGTGGTTAAACACAATTGATAACTTAATTTTGTTTTTAAGACTATGGCGACCTTGTATGAGTGAAGTTCTACATCTATAAAGGCTTGAAAATAACCCCTTGGTAGGGTCGAAACCAATGTATGGTCGAAACCCCGCATAAAGCGACGAAGTTGGACACTTGACGGAAATAAGGTAATTTAACCTCTCGATTTTTATGGTAACTTTGAAGACACCTGAGGGTGTTAAGTATATGGTTGTAGGGATTTTGACTTCTGGGAATGCTTAAACAACTTGTGTTACATCTTTCCATCTTCAATTTATATAGATAAGTTGGTAATTAAGTTATGCTTCACCAATCCAAAGGATGACAGCTAGTCTACATAGATGTCGCAAACGCCTGATCCTACATAAAAGTTAAAAATAATCAAATATGCCAACATATATGGTTATTAGTTAAACTTATTTGAAATGAAATTAAAATAATTTTTTATTAGAGGCGAACCACACATGGTCCTTTCTTACAGTTATTTGCTAGTTGTAGCTGGACTTTGCATTTCAAAATGTGGTCCATCAGAGAAGCAATAACTTGATAAGTTCACCGAACAAATGCTCGGTCCCCCAGGTACAAAGGTTAAACACTAACTTATATAACTTTATCTGAAATCAGAAAATAATTTTACAAGTTTACCGAGCGTATCGGTCCCCCGGGTAATAAATATAAAACTCTTTAACTTTATTTGAAAGCTTGTGACTTATTACACCAGATCAGATCTGGTGAAATTGATATTTTCAGTGGTGATTTACAATTGATTAGGCCCTCAGGCCTATTGTGCAATTAATTGTTTTCAAATTTGCTCTTATTATTATTTTGTAGTTAAAAGGACAATGAGTAAGTGCTCCGACTTTTCGCTTATCCAGCATTGGATTTCGCTTGGATTGGTTTGGAAACTCCATTTAGCAGAAAATCAAAGGAACTAAATTGTAAGAAAAATATGTGTTTGAACAAAATTTTTCTTTAAGAATATACTGTGCCTTTTGTAAGTAGATAAGTCAATAATAATAAGTCAAGTCTTTATTTGGCCATTAGATACAAACTGTACAATAGGCTATGTACCCTTGACAATGTTAGATTGTGACAATAATATACAGAATGTACTGAATTATCCCAGCAAAACAAGTAATTATGTCTTGCTTCAGGCTTGTTTTGAGTGTTACTTTGGTTGCAATTACAAATTTAGACAGCGATAATGTCGCTGATAAACAAAAATGTAAACATCTTGTTACAGTCTGAATTTGGTTCTCCCCTCTATCGAGCCGAGTTGGTTCACACGAATGACGTCACATCGTGATGTTACGGGGTGGAGTAACCTTGAATGCAGATCACTCCGCGTCTTCTCTTCCAAAACATCTTGTTTACATTTCAAAAGCATAATCTTATTGGTGTCAAACTTTCTTTCTTCGCCAGTAAAAATATTTAAATAATTCTTTTATTGTAACTATTTGAGGCCTAGCCGTTTCTAAGACTGAAGAGATTTGGAGAAAAGTGGGACTATTTGACGCGGAGCAAGGTATCGCCGGGCGCAGCACGTGAACGTTAGCAAAACAATAACAGACCGTCTAGTCGTCTGACCCATTCAATATCCAGTTTCAGTACAGTGAGGACGTCGTTGTTTGGGTGTTGTGTTTTAAAATGCCAAGCATCGAGGAAACGTGCGTGATCTCCCCCGCTAACGCTTCTACAACACAAGATTTTCTATCTCGCGATATGGAAGAACTCGTTTCGGAAATGAAGGAAAACTTGAGACTAACGGGATACAAATCGAAACACGCTCAAAGGACTTCTCGACCTTCACCTTACCAAATTCCTAGTCGGTGGGGGGACAGCAGTTGTAAATCTTGCATGTTGTCTTCCAAGTGTAGTGTACATTCCTGTTACAGTAGAAAATCGAAAAGTGCGGAGACGGACGATCCCTACGAGTTGCTCCAGGACTTGATACGCGACGGAAGCTTAATTAAGGAAGCGGTTCGCAGACTTCAGCAGGGATTGTGGCCCAAGCAGAGGTATATGTACGACTCAGATGAAGATTCTTCTAGGAGCCCGATGAAGCTGTGTCAACAATGATACGGTCTAGGGTGGATTACCGAAGTTCCTCAATGTTTCCAGATCTGTCCACTCTACGGAGATTCAGCTGGAATTCCTGCTACATGCAACAACCGAATTTAGTCCAGTGTTTTGCTGTTCGTTGTTGTTATTGTGATACGAGTTTGGTGAAGTGCCACGGCCAAAGGAGCTGGGTGGGAGCTGTCTTTTGGGAGAGAAGGGTAACTCATCATCGACCCTAGATTGTTAGTCAGTGTAGACCCAGTGCAATTTTACGCTTAATAAATTAATGTTCTTCATCAAATATGTTGTCAGAATGTATTCAACTCAACTTTATGTCCGCATCTAGGTTAAATGTTATAAAATTTGTATTTGTTTATAAATATGATATTTAAAAATTCAAGAACTAGATTTTTTTTTATAAATATTCAAGGTGATTTTGTTTTATTATGTGATAATTTAGGTGGGACATAAGAAATCTTTAGGCCTAACTTATTAAAAATATCAGTATTCATTTATAGGCCTATTGAATTTTTAAAATTCACTCTCTTAATTGTTTTATTTTATTATTTAAACAGGAGCTATTTAACTTAAGTCTACCGTAGGCCTACTCATTTTAATGTAAACTTTGATTTTAACGTTATTACGGCCTATCTTATTTTGGCTAGTCCTGTAGCCAAGTCGGTACACTGTAGGCTTTGAGTAAAAATGTCTTTAACTTTCTTCTTCTCTAGATTTACTTTTGCCTTTTGTTTCGCTAAGTGGACTTTTTAATGTGTTAAAATGCCTGTTTGAAATTATCCAACTTTTGCACAATCCATTAATAGCCTACCTAGTTAAATTGTCGTAAAATATGTTATTAGGAGCCATGTTTTACCATTGTGGTTGTACTCTAAATCATACTGTAATAATTGACTCGTTCATCTCATTCTCATGAGAAAGCTCGGAGGTAAACTAAATATTTAAACCAAAGTTGTTTGGCTAGTCAGTGATCTTTTAACCCAATATCTTAACTGTATATTTATTCTGTTGGGCCTATTTAAACTTGACCAGAGAATACCTACAAAAATTTCCAATCAGCTTGTTAGATGTAATGTAGGCTCTTTAATTTTAACTTAAAAAATGAAAAAATAACAGTAGCCTCTAAGAAATTAATTCTACAAAATGTAAGTTAAGGTTTAGGCGTGTAGCCTACCGATGTAAAAATTTTAAATATCTGTTGGTGTAAATAACATAGTCACAAGCTAAGTTAGTTATCAAGGGTTATTGTTTGAAAACTGTAGTAACAGTTTAGGGTTCATTATCCTGGCTTTTAAAGTTTATATTTTTATTTCACCAATAGGTTTAACGTGGACCTTATTTAATGTTGATTTGGTTTCGGAAGACATTTTAATTTTTAATGTTTTTTGGGCCTATGTATTTTTGTAAATGTTTCATGTACAGTGCTATTTTGCTCCTAGATCACTTTTTATATCAAAAGTTCTGTAATTTTACTGTAATGACGACTCAAACTTAGTTGCACTTTTGTTTAGCTTCTAAACCTTTTTTGTGTCTGTTCTTTTTTATAGCTTGATTTTTTTCAATTATGCCTATTTTGCCAAATTTGGCCTGAACTAAATTATACTGTCATTTACAATCTTTTTCCCAATCTTACAAAAATCATCAAAATAATTGTGGTACTATGACTTAACTACTGATAGCCTATATTTGTACAATACTGTACTTGATAAATTGTATTTTAACTGACTTCAAATCTAAGAAGCCTAGCCTAATCGTTTTAAGTATTAATGAAAACATGGCTTAGTTAAATTGAAAGAAATTCAAAGTTTACTGAGCAAAAATGTCTCTGAATTTGACTTATTTATAAAATTAGGCTACTATCTGATTTTGTGAGTTTATGTACTTCATTATTTGGGTTTAATACCTCGCATATCAACAGATTGATGCATTTTAATTTTGAGTAAGAAAATTTTACGTTTGTAATTTTACAAACTTGATGTGGTTGACAAAACAATGTTTGTTAATATTGAAAAATGTCATATTCTGATAATCTTTTTAAGTATTTAACTTGTGCATGTTTTAATGCATTTAAATAATTGTTTAAGTTTTTACTAAGTTAATAAATAAAATGGCATTTCAGATAAAATCCTGACTATTATTTCTTCCTATGATATCTTACAAGGTCATTTGGTTCAATATTTTTATTTGGTCTTATTTTAAATGCAAGCAACATTTTTTTAACTTTATGGTGTTTGTGTGAACTCAAATTTCTAGTTCTTCAGGCCTTAACATTCTATTCCTAAAAAACATTTGATTTTAACTTGTTTTGAAAATAATAAGCTTAATATGATTCAAGTTTTATTATTTTGATCAAATTATTGACTATTTTTATTTTTTAAATTCTTTGTCGTCAAACTGATTTAGTTAACTAGCAAAGCTAGAAACAGTTTTAAAAAGTGTAAATGAGTAAGTTCTATTTCTAAGAACTTTTACATGTTTAATTACAAATAAAAACATGTTTTGTTTACGAGTGTACAAACTCGAAAGTCCTATTTGGTTTGGGAAGTATCTTGAACTCGGCAGTGAGTCAGCTGACTGCAGTGGCTGGGGTGAAGTGCTGTGTTGTTGTTTATTCCAAGATGGCCGCCGACCGAACTAGCACGTAAGTTAAAAATGTCCCCTTATTTTCCTGTTTAATTCTTTGAATTCAAATATTTTCGTTTTTTATTTCATAATTACCAGTAATATAATTTTTTTATAAAATATCACACCCGTCCACCTGTTGAGTTTAATAAAATTAAAGTCTAAAAAAAGATTGTAATTTGTACAGTAACTAACAATTTAACCTAAATTAAACTAACCTAATTTAATTCCACTCATTTTTATGTTGGTAATAATTTTATATGTACAGTAACTACGTTACGTTATTATATAATTTATGGCAATTAATTTGTAATATGATGCGTTTTTTTTATAATTTTTTTATTTCGGAACCGCTGCAAGTGCAACATTTAAATTTAAATTATGTCCTAAGTTATTTACTTAGATTTTGTTATCAATTAACTTACTGTATCATTAAAATGTATGAAAAATGAAAGCGTTATCGCTGGAAAGAATCTTTGATTTTCTTTAGTCAGGGTGTCTACTGATACTGGAAATACTTGAAATACTGGAATTATACTGGAAGTGGAAATACTGGAATTATACTGGAATTTCAAAATAGATACTGGAATTTTAGAATTTTATTAAAATGCATATTTTTTTAAATGCATAATATATAGATTTTGTTATTTGATCCGTACATAATAATGTAAAAATATTTTACAAGTCATTTTTGCTGTTTAAGTATGTTTGCAAACCAAAATCAGAAAACTTGTAGTTCTCTTCAAATAGTTAATCAAGAAATGTAAACATTGGTGTAATGATGGAGCCTAGAAAATGTTTGATTTTATACTAAAAATTTATTTGTCTTTCTTAAATTTTTTATCATATTCTCCTTTTTTTACTTTTAAGTATCAAACTATTTTATTATTTTTTGTATTTAAATGTTCTTTATGATTATTTTTCATATTATATAAACGCAAAACAAAGTGGGAGGAACAAAGGGCTATAGAGTGAGTTAAAGGCCTTCACAAAAAAATTGTAAAAAAATATTATACAAATGTTATTGTTGGAAAGTATTTATTAATCATAATTATAAGGGGTTTATCTCTTTACAAAAATCTATTTCAATATTGATTATATGAATAAATTGTCATTATTGTTACTCCATGTTCGAATTAATAGTTCGCGAGTGATACTGGAATTTTTGAAAAAAATATACTGGAAATACTGAAAGTATACTGGAATTCTAAAATGAGATATCAGTAGACACCCTGTTAGTAAGAACAATAATAACGATAATTTTGTGAAAGTAGGCCTACGGTATATCAAAGACTTTTGAATGAAGTTTCCACATTCCCTTTCAGGTTCGATATATCGAGGATCCGCTGTACTATTGTTTTACTCGTGACCAGAAAATATTGGGGTTGATTAAAAAAGGGCAATCATTATATGGGCTAATAGTCCAGGCGTTATGAAAATATAGGGGTTCAATCGGACAAAATTAATAACAAAGCAAAACTAAGTTACTTGGGATGTGTTTGGCATGGTCCCCTGATCATTTTGATAAAATTCCCAATTTTCTCCGCCTTTTACATTTTCCGCCATCTTATAAAAATTAAGTCATATAATTTCGTAAGGTTTAATTTGGAAATTACGTAATTTTACAATACGGTAACCATTAAATAATCTAAACAAGATTTTTTTCCTCTGCAAAAATTTTTTCACAAGTAGGCCTATGGCATCGTAGAAATCGTTACAAAATGAAAGTTAGGACTTAAATTGAGCTTCTTTTTATGGTCTGAATTTGTTAAAGCACAATAAACTTAGTAAGGGGGAGAAGGTCTCATGGGAGTAAAAATATTATCTTGCCCCACCCCTCAATAAAAATGCTGAAATTATGGGTGTGTGCTAAATGGGTACAAGCGTCAAATCAGTGCTAAATGGGTAAAGCTTGGGGTGACAGGTGTTTAATGACCGTTTGACGAGGGTTTGATGCGAATGCCATAAACAGAGGGAGTGCTGAATCGGTACACTACCTGCCTCAACAGGGGCGGCGCGGCGGCGGCTTACCACCCACACATTAGAATACAGTACTTCTAGTGTTTATGTGACATTATAATCTCTTAACATTCATTCAATGTCATTTTGCAAGTTCAAGCAGAAACATGCAGACACTGTAAGTTACACTAACAGTGTCAAACTAACTCATTAAATTTTAATAAAACATGAAACATTAATGATAGACCCCATTAATCTTAACTTAAATGAATATTTGTTTTAAGGGAGCGCTACACCTGAAAACATCGCGGCTTAACTAAGGATCAAGCAGAAGCATACCAGCAAACCACTCAATTTATAAAAAATTATTTTAGTTGTTGTTGAAATGTAATGTTCATTCATGTATTTCTACCATTAAGTATATGACTATGCCTATTGTACAGTCTTGTATTTAACGGCAATAAAAATCTTTGAATCTTTGAAAATATTCAATTTTAATTGCAAAAGAAACATCGCCTGACCACTGAGACTCGATTTACACTCAATTTCATTTTTATGTTTTGATCATAACATTTGAAAGCCACAATATAGTTCGCTATAACGTAGTGAAATATAAAAGTTCCTGTTGTTTTAAATTCACTACACAAAAATACTTCTCATTTAGGTAATTAATGGTCAGATAAAAAGACATTGGACCTTTTAAAAGTAATGCTTCAAATAACTAAAGTAAAAAAGGGTCGGCTAGTCTGAATAAGAGTGAGAAAGAAGGCCTAACACAGTGCTTTTAAAACACAACCTAAGATTTGATTTGAAATAAAATATAACAAACTTATATTAATATAAGTATAAGTATTAGTAGTAATAAAATATAAGTATTAGTATTAATATTTATATATTTCTTTGTTACGAACTCCGTGGTAGATGTTCTACACTGTGTATCCCAGCCGGACCGTGGTGTAGCGCTGTATCTCTCTGTTGAGTTAAGAGGGCGTTGGAGTCAATCCAAATTCCGCCTTTCCCCTATAAGAGCAATGTTAAACGGGATGTCAAATAACTCTTATTTATAATCAGAAAATAATGGTTTATAGCTCTAAATGAAGGGTTCATCAAGGCGGATTTGGTTTGCGAGGGGAATTTTTTATAAAAAGTAGTGTTTTTTACTAACTTGAAATAACAAAGCAAGTTTTTTTACTACTTTTAAAACATTTTCTACAGAATTTTATAAGTTATTTACAAAGAATCGATCTCGCAAAAGGAATGGGGAATTTCATTGTGATTCAAACGCTATTTATTCTGAACCAATCGGACAAAAAATATAGAAATTATATGACAAATGCCGGGGAAAAGTTTAGCATTGCTCTAACGGGAAATAAATCCAACATGGCGGCACTCCAACGCCCTCTTAACCGGAGTGTTTCACCTCGCGGGGCGGGTGGGAAACCGTGTCAGATACGTCTTCTTAAGAGTCTTCATCACCTTTGGCAAAATATCCATCGTACACTCTGATTTCCATTACAACTGTCCTAGTACAGTCAGGTGCGCCCAACTAGGGCGAGGGGTGAGGCGCGGGTACATTTCTAAAAACATCGGACTGCGACGTCCCACACACGCACGCGCAGACTCGCTACAATGAGAGTTCGGCCAGTCCGATGCTGTTGCAGCGTTTTCCTGTCTACATTTGAAGAGTAGTTTAAAATTTAGGCTCGAACTTTTCCATTTCAATATAGCCGATTAACATTTTACAGCGATTACAATTAATTAATGGTTTTCAATTATTATATTAGCTATAGCGTTTGAACGGAACATCCGATTTAGATTAAATTTGGTTCAGGGGTGTAAGGCAGTATCTACTTGAATGAGTTCGCGAACCAGAATGATCAGACAATACAGAAACTAAACAAAATAAGTAATTTTAAAATGATGGAACTAAAGTAATTATTTTCTTTGGAATAATCTGACGCAACGTATAGAGGTAACCCCGCACACCAAAAACAGTTAGTTGACACCCACTTACAAAGGACATATAATCAACCTCTTGTAATGTATGCTAAATTGCGTATAGGGCCTATATTGATAATTTTATTCGAATTAACCGAACTATGAAAGAGTTATACTAGTTATACTAGTATACTTATAACTCGTAAAATACTTAATTAAATAGCCCAATTAAAATTACAATTTTGTTTACTAATTGCTTGGAACCATGAAGTTGTTTTTATTTATGTTTCTAGCCTCAGTGTTTGAAAGTCGAAACATCTAGCTGTGTTTTTCGGTGCCGCTTTTTTACAACAGTAAGTTAAATTTGTACAGCATAATGGCTTCACTGGATTTTACTTTTAATGTTTTTTTCTGTAAAGCAGTATAAAATAATTGTAATTTGAATGACATGTGCGACCGTACCTCTTTTCTCTCAGACCATGGAAGGCTCTAATTAAATAGTGGTCAATGAGACTCTGGCCCAGAGTCTAAGAATAAAATACATAATCAAAGTAATTAAATATAGTAATTAAATCAGCCGATCATAATAATTTTGAAAATTCAAACGCAAATGTCGGTATTTTATTAGAACAACTATAGGCTAAAAAATTTCTCCGAATGATGATGAAATCTGCTCAGATGAGATAATTTTTCCCTAATAAAATAAATAATTTTTCCCTTATAAACAGAACTGCCTAAGATTTATTTGCGTTTTAATTGCTTCATCATGACGTTATCCTCTTGAGAACTGAACAAATCAGTGTAGGCCTACCAGATTTCAACTCTCTTGCGTAACGAAAAAATGTGAGGATTAGTAATGAATGAGTGAGGGATTTGTCTTTTAAGGTGGCAACTCACTACCTGACTTTTCACCGGACCGAGCATTGTACCGAGCAAAAACAAACAGCAAGTCCGGAAGTGTGTCAGGGGTCCGTACATCGGACCAAGCGCACTGGAGGCGAAACGTCAAAGAAACGTCTGTTTTGGGGCGAAACGTCAAAGAAAAGATTGGTCAGGTGTACGGTCCGATGTACGGTAGTGTGTCAAGGTCAATTTTGGTAAGAACGCCGTACCGAGCGTGGCCCCGAACGCTCGGTATGGAAAGCCCCTCCCTTCTCCACCCCATCATCTAGCGCCCTGACTCACGCTCTCCCTATCCCTCTGTAAACTTCCTTTTTTACCATTTACCAAGTCCTCTTCGCCACGGTCTTGAAGATCGGGGAATCGTCAGTTACTGTGAGCCTTTTAGGGCCTAATAGGGTAGTGGTGTTCCTCGTAAAATTCATTTATATTGTAATATGGTATGTCAAGAAGGTATTGTTTTAATTTTTTGAAAAAAGTTTTGTTGTCCTGAATTGACTTTAAGTTTTCGGGTAACAGATTGAACAATCTGGTACCCATGAATTGGGGGGTTGAGCTAGTTTTTTGGAGCCTATGTTGTTCTAAGTTTAAATTTAGTCTATTTCTTAAGTTATATTGGTGGCAATTGTGTCTAAAATTTAAAGGTTTATTTTTTATGAATTTGATTGTTTCTAGGATGTATAGGTAGAGGTTAGGGTTAGGATTCTATTTTGTTGGAATAGAGGTTTGCAGTGTTCTTGATAGTATGCCTCTTCTATTATTCTAATTGCCTTCTTTTGAAGTGTGAAGATTTTCTTTATCGAGGTTTCGGCAGCGGCTCCCCAGGCTATTATTCCAAAGTTTATATGCGCAGCAAAGAGTGCATGATATGCCATTATTGTGATTTCTTTATTGGTAATTTTTCTTAAATTCACCTCGCTTGGTGGATTTGTCCGGTACGATGCCCGGTCCGATGTCTTGCTCGGCGAAATGTTCGTAGTAAATTTACGTCCCTTTACGATGTAATGTACGGTACGATGCTCTTTCTGATGTCTTGCTCGGCGAAATGTTCGTAGTAAATTTACGTCCCTTTACGATGTAATGTCCGGTACGATGCTCGGTCCGATGTCTTGCTTGGCGAAATGTTCGTTACGTCCCTTTACGATGTAATGTACGGTACGATGCTCGGTCCGATGTCTTGCTCGGCGAAATGTTCGGAGTAAATTTACGTCCCTTTACGATGTAATGTATACGGTACGATGCTCTTTCCAATGTCTTGCTCGGCGAAATGTTCGTAGTAAATTTACGTCCCTTTACGATGTAATGTTCGGTACGATGCTTGGTCCGATATACGGTCTGATGGGAAGTCCAGTAGTGTGTCGCCGGCCTTATAAAAAGGAATTTCCTTCAGGTAGTATCAGGCGGAACCGTATTCCGCGCACTTCCGGTGTTACAGTATTTGTTAACACTGCCATTAGAAAAATTAATGAACGGTTTAGGCTATTTGTTTGTAAGATTAAAATTTGAATCTCATCTGTGAGAAGTTGAAAATAAACTTATACATTACTAGTTTTCTGTATTATGTACTGTAAAAACCAGTATAGTGCAAATAATGTACTGCTCGTCTTGAGTACATAAAAAACAATCGCCAATGAACCATAGTGCTGTATAAACACACGTGTTTTAAAATTGAATTGTACGAGTAATTTAGATGGATAAAGAAGTATTCAAATAAATACAAGGAATGTGTCCTCCAACATCACTGAGTGATTTATAATGCGATAATGTTTGTGTGTGTGTGCTTGTGTTAGTGAAAAAGACGACGTTTGCGAAAAGGCTAGTAGCGCCTCGAACGGACGAATTCGCAGACCCCGTTTTTGCTCAAAACATGCGTTCGTAGTCCCCTGTTTCGGACGACATTTTTAAACCGATTTGACTGAAAGTGGTCTTAAACTGTTCAGAAAGAGTGCCTGCGTGGTTCTTGTACCTTGATAGTTCGATAATGTTTCTTAAAAGTATTTTAAAAAAATGTTAAATATCTAGTAATTTTCTCCTTTTTTTACAGTATTTTTAAGTACTACCGAGTACGATTTTTATTATTATGAGGTACAAGAACCACGCAGGCACTCTTTCTGACCAGTTTGAGACCAATTCCAATAAAATCGGTTCATAAATGTCGTCCGAAACAGGGGACTACGAACGCATGTTTTTGACGTTTTCCGCAGGGGTGATGAAGACTCTTAAAACAATTTTATCACTAATAAAGTAAATGGAAGAAGACTGTAAAGTAAGTATGAAGATAACTATAGTACCTAACAAAATGTTGCAGAACTCGCAAAATGACATTGTATGAATGTTAAGAGATTATTATGTCACATAAACACTAGAAGTACTGTATTCTAGGGTGGTAAGCCGCCGCCGCGCCGCCCCTGTCGAGGCAGGTAGTGTACCGATTCAGCACTCCCTCTGTTTATGGCCTTCGCATCAAACCCTCGTCAAACGGTCATTAAACACCTGTCACCCCAAGCTGTACCCATTTAGCACTGATTTGACGCTTGTACCCATTTAGCATGCATTCGAAATTATGCTACTAAAATATGGCAATTTATTGACGATATTATTCTTCAGGGTCAATGAGTTTAAAGTTAGAATTTGACGAAATCGTCATATCGTCTTTAGGGGTATCCAAGTAATACAGTGTGGTAACCCGACAAACGGTATACAGTGACTACATCACATTACATTACAGTAAATTTTTTGTTTTATTTTAGTAGTGCATGAAGAGATAGGCAATATTATGCTCTGAAACTTTTGTAGCCTTTACCTAATTACAAACTTCGTATGAAATACTATTGAATACGAATAAAGAGAAGTTTTATATCCCAAAAGAAGGCATACTTAATAGTTTTGTAAAATTCTACCATTCTACCTGAACGCCCGAATATTGATACTGAATTTTAAGACATCATCTTAAATTTACGATATTTACTTGTAGGACAATCTTATGCCGAGCATAATAAATTTATTTAGGTTATTGCATTATATCGTTACTGTGCAATTAATTTCTAAATAAACCTCCCTCCCAAACATTTTATAACTTAGCCGCCATTTTTCAAGGTGGCGGAAAATGCCAAAGTGGGAAAAGTGGTTAATTTTCACCAAATATTCAGGGTACCAAACACCTCCCAAGTGCTAGTGCTAGTGCTGCTTCAAGTGCTACTTAGTTATTGATGTACTTTTTTAAGAGGTTGGCGGACCTCTTTTTGCCTTACTTTGCCCCGTCCTCATAGACTATGTGGACTAATGATCTGTGCGTGGATCGTATTAGACAAAGTAAGGGGGTGAGCCTCTACAGTACAAGGCAAATGGTTCTGATAAAAGTCACTAGCAGAACGCGGATCCGAACCCACGACATCGCCACCGACTCACCAACCGACTCACCCAACCACTTTGCCTGCTTAGATTTTATATTGTCTCGCTTAAAAACCACATAGTGTAAATGTTTGTAAAAAACTTCTTTGAGCTGTTGTAGGAGTAATGTCCGGATATTATATGCCTACAAACCCTAGAAGCGGCCATTGCCGGATATCCGGCAATTGCATTTGTACGGAAATTCTCTGTTGCCTGATACCGGCAATATAATTTATATTTTTTTAACTACTCATATCACATTGAAAACAATCTAGAAACGTCCTAATAATATCTATACCATTTTAGAAGCCATTCCAAACTTTCATTTTAGTATACAATTAAACCTTGGAGCATTGATAGATTGGCGCAATTTGTATTATAGATTGAACAAAATTAAGCGCGCGAACAATTTCTCACTCGATAACCGCGAAACGTTAAAAATCATATGTTTTCATAAAAATCTTAGTTTTTGTAATTTTTGTCCAATCAGAAAGCTGTTAGTATCGTTGAAAAGAATACGAGTTATTTTTTCGTTTCCTCTATAACAAACATTTGTCATATGATTTCGGAAAGTAGGTAAAATAATTTTTGAAGTCAGCTATAATGTGCGGTGCACAGTTTGCCAAATTTGCCGGAAATACGGCAAATTATAAACATAGATATAAACAAAACATCTGAATCGGTAACTGAAATGGGGATATAGCACTAAAAACGAGCCGGCTTCCCCCACCACTAGTTGGGATTACCGCCGCCGCCATGCCGGGCCTTATGTCAGCTGGCATCGTTATTATATTGGTGCGTCTGGTTTGTTTACATTCTTTTATTTCAGCTGAAATTATTATTAATGGTGGATCCACTTGTTTCTCGTTTGTTTACCTTCCTTTGCTTCCCAATAGTGGTGGGGGTACCGGCTCGTTTTCGCAGCACGGAGTTAGCTGTCCAGATGTTTTGTTTATATCTATGATTATAAATCACACATTGAAACAAATAATATTGAGTTTAGTGTGTTAAAAATCCAACGAGGTTAAATAGATATAGAGTCCTCATCACATGTTAATTTTGTGTCCCTTTTTGATTTGCGCCATTTTACCCATAATTCCCACCGTTTCCTTGGCAACCATCCCACACTTTACTCTCGTTTCCTTGGTTACTAGTTTTAGCTATTCTAATTGGTCGTTACAAGCTTAAAAAATCACAGCTTAGGCCTATACTCTTAAAACATCTGATGTTTTGTTGTTTGTTTTTAAAACCAATTTGATTTGATGGTCTGTGAACAGGCGATTGAGATTGGTTACCATAAAAACGTCGGATAGCTGTGGGTAATATGGCAAAAAAAAAACACGTGGGGAAAGTGTAAACAAAGGACTGGTTGCCAAGGAAACGGCGGGAATCGTGAGTAAAGTGTTGCCAGTCAAAAAGGGACACTTTCCCTATCTGGTGACGTGGTGAGCACTCTATATCTATTTAATCTCGTTGTAAAAATCATATAATTTTGTTACCAGAAAAAAGTTTTACATATTAGTACCGATTCCTTCCTCTATGGCACGTCCGGTGTTCTCTGGAAAAAGACGGAAATACGATGTTTTGCATGGTCTTTCTATCTATTGCCGGTGCGTGGCATAACCTATGTCAGATTATTCAAGTGACCCACGGTGCGTCCATCCAATCAAATGCCTTTGGAACATTTTTTATAATACATTTCCTTAAACAGATACATGTTTTATTGTTTAGAAAGATCTGTACTACAAACATAAGCACAATTAATTATATTATAAAGTAGTTAAAAAATTGTTTGAAACTTTAAAGGAACTAAATAGTTGTTTATGAAAATAAAAATAATAAATTTAAACACATATAAAGTGAAGAAAACAATTTGTATGGTACAAATAATACAGTATTTCCGATTAATATAATGTAAAGTTTAGTAATATAATACATTTACTATTATGTTTATATATTATTTATTTTATGTTTCGATTGACACAGCGCACGTTCGTAAATTGTTTCCACTTTTTGTATTTTTCTCCATAACTGGAGTAAAAAACTATTTTCAACAATCCAAACATATTTACACGCATGGAAATAAATTTCCTACATTTTGTATACCTTCGATTGTTGTCTGTATAAAAATCAGTGTAAAAGATCTAGCACTCTACTTTTGAAAAATATTTCAATATTTATCAAAACATTTAGTTTATTCACATTTTGTAAAAAAAATGTACCAACAGTGATTCTATTCAATTTGTTTTATTAATAATCTACGTCTTTCTCAGAACAAAATAAATATGTACATGACTAGGTTACCAGCATTAATAGTTTTAACACTGATAATTTTTGAAGAAAATTTTTTGAAGTTTATGCCCAATAATGGACTTTGACGTGTTCGATATCATAAATAAATGTCACATACTTGAGTAAAATCTTTTGGCTAGTAGAATAAAACAAGGGTGGAACCGGGGCTTACTATAACTCATTTACTTTCTCCCCCTATACCATAGTATATGGAGAAAGTGTTGGTTTCGTAAACATTTCCGAATTAGTTTGATAATGTATATATCCATTTTTGAACCCCCTTTCCCCCTATAAATGTGTATAAAGAGAAAGAATTGGTATCGTAAAAATTTTAGAAGAGTTGTTGGTAAATTTATCCGTTTTGGTGCGCCGCCTGAGTCCAGAAAAATGGTTTTCATAGTGATGTCTGTCTGTGTGTGTGTATGTCTCGATGTAAACAGAATTAGAGAATGGCCTAATGGTCCGATTTTAATTGAATTTGGTATATAGGTCCATATCCACTATAATCCCAGACGATTTATTTTTTATTTTTAAGGGTAGTTTACTCCTAAAATCCGTCAAAAAACGTGAAAAATCCAGATTTCTCAAAAACGGCTCTAACGATCTATATATTAATAGGCAAGCATGTTTCATTTCCTCCTTTTTTCTCAGCTTGTGTGCATCGTAGGAGAAATCCACGCATACCGTTAGAAAGGTATTGTGCTGTAGATGAGCAGAATCACGTTTTAATTCACATTGGCCCACGGGGCTACGCCCTACAGGCTTTCAAAATTTCAATGTTAATCTTATGGGAGAAGGATAAATGATTGAATCATATGACAGCTGTTGTAATAACAAATCCTAGCAAATGAGGAAAAACAGATGTTTCATCTATAAAACATTTTTAAAATAATTGGCTCAAGATCAACAGAATTTTTGGTCGAATTTCGACCAGTGGGCGATCTCTATAGTTTTTATTAAAATGTTGTAGTTTATTAAGATTAATATGCTGAATAAAATGACACCACCCGCATTTCTTATTTAAAATTTTTAACCTACGTGTAACAGAGAAAATCCAAAACCCGTTTCCCATTTATTCTTATGCGGAATCAACAAAACTCTTTTAAATCTCACCTATTCATCGTTATAAGTTGATCAGATTTGTTGTTCCTTCGAGAGGAAAGAATTATTCTATATTTGCTTGTAGCACCCACATGGCGGCCAAAACATACATACTCATCCCCCATGGGTGTTTTATGGGACAAATAAAAATATTACGAAAACTTGATACAATTGTGGAGTGTAAAGGCTATCAAGCTATAAACTATTTATCCTATTGCTAATAAAGCCCTAAGTGCAGAAAATCTAATTTCAAACCCCCATAATATTCATGGCGAAATAACCAAATATTACTAGCGGACTGGAAGTTTGGGAGCTCATAGTACGCAGGTCTGCTGCGACGGGGTATTTAAATTTAACACTTTCCGCACCTTATTTCTGGTAGGCCTGTCATTAATTTGTAATATTTTCAGCGATTAGGCCTATTTGATTATTATTTCAAGCTATTAAATTTTATGAATTTATTAAGGTTGTTAAAGCTAGGTACTGCAGACACCCATCACTCGGACTGATCCTAATGCACGGTGTAGGAAAGGCCACGTTCTCAGTAACTACTGAGCCGTTCTTCACTAGGCTACTTATTATGTCAAATTAAAGGTATTGACGAGTAGATTTCCAATGCACGACCGCCCTTAAAGTTAACTCCTTAGCCCTTTAAAGTTTGGATCCAATGCAATTCTTATAGAAGATTATAAGAATAAAATTCAAATAAAATTGAAAGCTGTGAGAAGTTTTTTTATATGACGCGATATAACTGCACTTTTGGCATACCAATTCGTACCGTAGTAGCGGAGCCCCAGCCATTTACCATAGTAGATACATAACAAACGAAAACTAGGTCACAGATGCGCGACATGTGTGTAGGTCCTCATACCTATTCACCCGGATGTTTACATTCACTGTCATTGACAATAAGATACGATATATGTTCTTATTGTTTTTCTGTTGTTAGTGGCATTAAGTAAAACAAATCGAAATACTCGTGGGTATAGTTCACTATTACTTAAGTATAACTATTTTTTTTAAATAATAAATGTTATAATTTTAATCATAAGAGCCATTTTTGTATACCAGCAATTTTTTCTTTAATTTAATTTAGACCTGGGCTTTCCAAAATTAATTTCAAGCACCGCAATTATAGCCTATACCATCACTTTTAGTAGGCTATAATTGCGGTTATAGCTAACACTAAATTATATAAAACCGAATTACAGTTTAATTCATTTTACTCCAAAAGGGTGGAACCGCTGACTGTATTCAAAAATTGACTATAGTATTTGGTCAATGATTCACAAGTGTACCCTACATAGTCAATGGTAGAACCATGTAAAGCTGCTTGTTTTGTCTATTGTGGCTATGGCGTCCCTTGTTATGTAGCCTACACCAAATTACACCACGCCTCTTTTTGAAATTTAAAATTATTACTAATCCACGAAAAAATAATTAAAGTAGCTTGCAGTCCATGATACAGTAAAACATCACAAACTCGACTCTTGCTCGATGCTCTTACTTTAGACACTCCGGATTACTCGACAAGTTCTTGCCTGGATGTTGGCTGGTGACTGATATAGCCGCCTTGAAAGACGATCGAACACGCCTATACAAATTTAACTTTAAAGGTTTCTATAAAGCTCGCATTTGAATCTGGGGATTGCCGGTTCGATGCTGTAGAAGCTTTTCTATGGTTTAAAAACTGGACCCAGAAGACTTTGTGCATTGGGCCATTAATTAATGATCCTGACAAATTAATCAGCTGACATTTGTCAGTAACAAAAGCTACACCCCCCCCTCTGATCCATCACACTAATCTTCAGTCATATCAATGTATAAAATACTCACCGCAGAGTGCGCCTATTTCTTTAGTAGTGTAGGTATGGTGAGGTTTTCGAGGACTCGCGACAACCGGGATTAGGCCGGTTCCTACGTGGGTGACAGATGCGACGCTACAAGAGCGACAAAATTTCAAACAAATGTATATGCATTGGAGCGTTCTTAGTGGGCGACAGCAGCGACAACAATTTACAATGTATAGCGTTATGGCGATGCAAGCTTGTCGCTCCCGTCGCTTTCGTCGCGTCGCATCTGTCGCCCACGTAGAAACCGGCCTTATGTTTTTTGTCACGTGATAAATCACGACGATGTAATTTTGCTCTCGTTTTATGAACCCACCGGGATTGTAAGCTTGAAGTTCACGCGCCACCTGTTACTATTAAAAAAAAACTACTCAAACCCGTAACTACAGTGGATCGTGAACCTGACCAATATACAGAGCTCGACCTTGCTCCACGTGACTCGATAACCATTCGTGCGTTTTATTCGTGCGTTTTATAACCTTTTGATGCGGTTTTTTCACCATTGCTGTAACTTTTTTCCGTCCAACCGTCGTTGATACGGTATTTCAATTTTCAACATGTATTTCTGGTAATTAAAAACACGATTTTATCACTAGTGATCGTTTTGCCGTGGACCGATCGTCATTTACAGCCAATATTGTAGGGAACTTATTGAGGAAACTCCTTCGGGAATTTCGGCTCCAAAATATTCGACAGTGCCCAAGTTGAGATTGAGGCGAGTTTGCGATGTTTTACTGTACCTATAGGTACTCCAAAATAAGCCTTATATTTTTCTAATATAGTAGGACACGACCGATGATAATAATCCCTCGAACCCCTCGCATGTTTCTCAGGGGTGTTTTCTCGATGGGCGAGCACACCCTGAAGGTGCCGATGGAGTTGTTCGCCCTGAACCGGCGCCGCCTGCGGGACCGACTCCGCCAGCTGGCGCCCAGGGGCGTGGTGGTACTGGAGGGCGGCAAAGACTCGCCCGTGCACGACACGGACGTCAACTTCGTCTTCCAACAGGTACGAGCAGCCAACTGTTTTGTTCTTAATTGGAACCAAGTGTTTAAAAAGGACTTAACAACTTTTAAAAATCATATAGTAATGAGAGAACCTAGATGTGATGACAATTTGAAGTAGCATATTTATCTAAAAATTGACAATCTATACAATCATCAAATTGTTCTTTTAATGACTTTTTTCTTAAACTTTTGAAGTCCTTTTTAAACACCCGGATTCAAATATGGGGATCTGTAGAATTTGAGATTGTAATACACAAGGAAAGTCTCCATTTATTGATAAGTGGATCGGATAAATTTCAGAGGGGAGTTATTTGTCGCTTTCCTTGTCTTCTTACGAATTTTTCAAGAAACCGCTCGTCCAATTATATAGGGGCCTATGAGAGTAACTGCGGGATTTTAAGTATAATTCCCCGGTAAAATAAAAATTGTAAGCCTACCAAAGTTATTCTTTATTTTTATCACATTCTTTTGCGTGCTATTGTCATCAGCCAGCCAACAGGACTCGTGATCATTTTCTCCACTAGGTTGAATCGCCTTCAAGAAGAGACACTTCTATGTGGGAGTTTAAAAGTGGACACTTCAGTGTTATAAAAATGAATAAGGCGAAGGCTTGAGTAAAAAATAACAACTCGAGGAATGTCCAGTATAATTCGTTATACAAATGTTAAGGTGTATTTTCGTGGTTTAACAATTATTTATTTCCTCATCGATTACAGTATTATTAACTAGCCAAACCGGATAAATATTGAGACGCAAAGCTAAAGGAAAGGTTTTGATTTAGATCGTGTTCAAGTCAACGATGTACATGTACAAGGCCTATACATCGTTGTTTCGAGTTTGTTTCCCCTCCTAGCTTAGCTCTTTCGGGCAAATATCTATCAGTTTGAATACATAAATTTAAGAATTGCATTTTAGCGAATTTCCCTATAGGGAATACGCTATTACGGTAGTAGTCACGGTAAGACCTAAGCCCGGGACCATGATACTTTTTCGTTTTGAGGTCCCTAGAAGCCAAAAACACAGTTCGTTCAAATTGATATATATGTATATATATATATATATATATATATATATATATATATATATATATATATATATATATATATATATATATATATGTGAATATTAAGAAACAACCTGTGTACCCTTTTATCATTTTATATATATATATATATATATATATACATATATATATATATATATATATATATATATATATATATATATATATATATATATATATATATATACATATATATATATATATGTGTGTGTCCGTTAACACGATAACTTTTGAACGGAACCTCCAAATTTTGATGAAATTTGGTACAGGGATGTAAGCCAGCGTCTACTAAGGTTGAGTTCGCGAACCAGAATGATCGGACCATGGGAACAGGGTTTTATGGGGTTTCAAAAGGGTTAAAAATGGGTTTTTGGCTTTTTTTACTTTTATTTAGAAAATTCAACAATTTTAACTTAAACCATTTAAAAGAGCTTAAAAAAACAAACAATCTAGTATTTTGAATTTTTTACCCAGCTTAAATAGTTATGGAGAAAATCCAAAAAGTATGTTTTTCATGTTATTCTTATGGGAAATCAACAAAACCTTCTAACTTGCTTATTTATTGACATATCTTGATAAAATTTGGTATGTACATTCATTAGGAAGCGTTTAACTTATATTTGCTTAGAAAACCCATTTGGCGGCAAACCTACGTACTCACCCCTATAGGGTTTATGGGGAAAATAAAAAGAACACCATAGCCTTATAAAATTTGGTATGTACAATCACTAGGTAGGGTTTAACTTATATTTACCAACAAAACCCATATGGCGGCAAACCTACACACTCTCATCCCCATGGATTTTATGTGGTAATAGAAAATATACCAAAATTCCATTGGAAATTCGCTGAGTACGCAGGTCTGCTGCGACGGGGGTATTATAGCACACATATGTGTTAACTATCTCAATCCATACACATCTATACTTATTTAATAGGCTAAGGGTTTTTTGTAACTGGACCCCCTATCACAATTGTGAACCGATTTAAAAAAAATTTGGGTCGTTGAATAGTATGCAGTTGTTTTCGCAAAAAAAATTATGAGAATCCAATCAGCTTCCTGAAGTATTAAGGCGATAATTGGAAGGAGTAAACCAAAAGGAAAACAGACAACATAATACAGATAAGTTGTTTATTTGCCACAAAATCAGCACAAGAGTTTCCAAACACGACGCCATGGCGAACGTGCCGGTGGCGGACAGCGTGCGTTGCCGTAGCAGTCGTTGTGCTTTGGTGGGGAGGGGGTGGGCAGAGTCCGTCGGAATTCCACCGTCTGGTCGCCGGACTTTGTTTACTGCGGTCGCAGATTGTTGACAAACCAGTCGGAGATGGAAGAGTCGTTATCTGGCGGTGACCCGAGGAACCTCTCGCCTCGCGCGGCCTTGGAACACATTCCCGGCCCTCTTATCTGGGGAAACAACAATATTGTTGTTTTCTTACAAATCTCACTTGTATATAATATGCTAGTTTAATTTGTTGTGTACCTGAAGGCCCTCTTCTTTAGGGTACAGCGTGTAATGAACCGTTTCCCATCAAAACGTAAAAAACTCAAAAAGCGTTTAGGACTTTAACGTTTTGTTGGGAAACGGTTCATTACTACCTGTACCTTTACTATGAAACGTTAACCTGTTGTTAAATATATAATTTATAAATTAAATAATTAAATCAAGACAGCATGGCAACCAGGCCCAGTGGCGATAACCTTGAAAAAGCTACTAACTCTCTCAGGATTGAACCAGCAAACTTTGAAATCTGGGAAGTACTAACTACTAAACTATAATTCAGCTTCTTATTAGGATTGAGCTGAACTAGAGTAAAGCGGTGTCGTGGTAGGGGAATTAAGCATTTAAGTGGTGTACAGGTGGATTTTGTTTTGTGCGGAGATGTTGAGGAGTGACTACGGGGTGGAATGATTCAAACAAGAAACTCTAAAAGACCGTCTTCCCAACAGTAAACACACATTCAAATGTATGAAAATATCTGGTTATAAAAAACGTGTAATTCATAATGACATGGACTGTAATTAATTAATCTTAACACAGCCGAGAGAACATAATACTGAGCTAACAAATAATACTAAGGAGAGGACAAATGAGAGAGCAAACGGAGGGTCAGATTGTTAAGTTAGACAGAAGGTTCGGAGTAAATCATAAACATTGTACAAAATAGGAAAACCATTAAAGTGTATTATATAAGAAACAAACCTCACATCAAAATAATTTGGAAAATGTGTGTAGCAACTTCTATTCTAGTGTCGCAAATTAATGTATAAAATTGGGGCTCGATGAGTTAGCCGATGAATTCAATTTGAATACAGTATAACATTCCACCCAATCTCAAACATACACTGCAAGTCATTGATTTGACACACATGACATGCATAAGGTTTAGTCTGTGACTAAAGGCAATATAAGGAACGAAGTAATCTAGTTGAACTTGAAACAGATTTTCGGTAAAGACCAATTGTTTTTGTTTCACTGTGAATTATTGCATTTATAATCTCCGTTCGGTAAAACCGTTATATATATACTGTACAGTATTGCTATGGAACATGCACTAAAACATTTTCTTAATCGGCGAGTGAACAAAAAACAGACAGTTGGTCTTGTCGCATTGTTTTTACCGCCAGTCCCTGTGTACTTCCTCGTCAGACCCCGGAAGTTCCGGAAGTGTGAAGGAAGTGATTTCTTCCCGCCAATAATGAAGCGGTCTTTTGTCTCGTATAGTTTAGTCAGACACTGTCGCGTTAGCGGCTCTCTCCCATTGTTCTTGTTGCGTAACCTACCTGGTTCGCTGTTGTATGTAATGAGCTTTCTGTTGAAATTTAACGGTTCATTGGTTTACATTGTTTTGAAGAAATTGGATGTAATTGAAAATACTACATGTAGTTGGAGGAAGTTTTGGTTTTGGGTATTTAATCTATATATTAATACGCAAGCATGTTTCATTTCCTCCTTTTTTTCTCAGCTCGTGTGCATCGTAGGATAAATCCAAGCATACCGTTAGAAAGGTATAGTCATGTAGATGAGCAGAATCACACTCTAATTCTCATCGGACTCCAGGGCTACGCCCCACAGCCTTTTAAAGTTCCAATGTTTATCTTATGGAGAAAGAATAATTAATTGAATGAATCATTGGACAGCTGCTGTAAAAGCAACTGCTAGAAAATTAGAAACAACAGATGTTTTAGTTGTGAAATGTTTTTAAGCTTCTTGGGGCCAGATCAACTCAAATTTTGATCGAATTTCGATCAGGAGGCGATCTCTAGTTCAAATAAATATGTGTTCAATAGGAGTAGGTTATCCCCTACAACGTGCAATTTTTGGGATTGTAACTTCAATCCCCAACCTCAAGGACTCCGATATTTGAGATTTAAATTCACTAAACTATATAATGACATTTCTTAGCAAAATTTATTCTCCATGGCAGTACTGATATGCTGGTTTTCGTAACTCAAGAAACTCCCATGTTAAACTTGATTTTATCGACGTGTATTATCTTCTGCACTTAGTGTTCTTGTGTCATCACACTTAACCTTATCTTTGTCATACATTCAAAGTGTGTCATATTGTCGTGCACTTGAAATGTAGTAAGACGTTCTTTACTTTAAAGTAAATCTGTTTCATTCCCCAATTCAAAACAGTGTTATCACCAATAATTATGGCGTCTATTTAACTTTTGAAATGCATAAGGCCTACTTCTTTGAAGTGGTCAGGTCTAAACATTTATGATTTAGATCCACAAAATGAAATCATATACCCATACGCCTTCAGGCGTAAAACTCATTTCAATTTACTGTGTAAATCTGGCATTTTTCTGTCAATTTTAATAGAATACTTTATTCTTTAGCGGATTAATGGGTATAGTGAAAATGAAACGGTTAGACCCGTTAAATATACATCAGTGTTTTGTATGACATATACATCTTTCGATCACCTGAGTTTCATTTTCCAGTTTGTGCTCAAGTGTCGAAGAAGTTTAATTTTATATTCGTTATCACATTTTGTGTGGAATTTCCTTACTAATAAGCCTAACTTATTCAACGTGGAAATTAGATTCTGAACAATTTTTGTATAACCTAAAATTTTCAAATAGCAAAACTAATAGTGGTCTGTGACAAACAAAATATATTATGTTTGTTCATCGTATACTAAAAATAAATAGTCTGTCCTCTGGCGAAGACAAAGACCACAAGTTATTATAGAATTATGGGAAGACCAGATTATGAGTGCATACAAGTGAATGTGAAATGCATCGTGTAGCCTTGTTGCTATAAAATTAACTAATTATTTAGCCATTATCATTCATATCCCAATTACCAATGTCAGCGGAAGTCAGTTCAGAACGTCCACGAAGAATTCAATTTACACATCAGGAACGATCATCGCAGGTTCGGAATTTGAGGCGAGCGTTCTAACCACTGTTTTGAAAGTCCAAAAGTGTACTGACCGCACAGTTTGTCGTTGCTTGTTGTTGACTCCGGCGTCAGTTGTGTAATTTCCCACAGACAAGTTGGAAGATTGATTATCACTCTTCTCCCTCGGGCTTCCGTCTCCTTCTGTAAACAAACAGACGTTTAGAGCGTCTATTCTAGGCCTCTTTGGGCGTTCAGCAAGCCTTTAAGTAATCTACTGTTATACAGCAAACACGGGTTCTTGCTAAGAAATCACACCAGATGAAACCACTTCCTAAGACGAAAAAGAAAAAAATTTGCATATAGCTAACGTTTTTCAAACAGATATCGCGAGAAATGTCATTCCCTGATGCAACAGGGAACGACCCATGAAGTTATATTCCATTATTCAGTTTATCTATAAAATATTCCAAATTCAGTATAGGCTATACAGTAAAAGTTACAATTTAATTGAAGTGTACATTTATTGAGAGAGAAATTAACTTTTTTAAAGGTACAAATCTGACTGGACTTCCAGTTGACCAAAGTTGATCCAGAATACAAACAATTTTGATTGTGGTATAATAAGAAAAGTTTAAATTACATAAAGTAAAATAAAAGTTACCTATTTGGCTGGAATAAGTGATGATTTAAAATTTTGATAGAGTCTCTTATAGCACTTATACAAATTAAGTCGATAATTTTGGATGGTATTTCATATTTTCTACAAAAATCAACAAGAAATTTTGGAATGGTTCCACGACTGCCAATTAAAATGCCAATCACCATCCAATTTTTTATATTATAGGCCCTACTTCTCAGATAAATATGGGATGCAAGGTTCATATATTTTCTTCTTTTCATTATTCACTTCTTCTACCTGCTCTTCCCCGATGTCTCCGTCCTCATGGTTGGGTCAATTATTAAAGCCTTGTTTTCTTTTCTAAATATTGTAGTAATGACGACATGTCTTTGAGATCCATCAGAAGATGTTGCACTTATTTCTTCAAATATTTCCCAACCTGGTTTCTTAAAAGCACCTGCTAATATTGATCTTATTTTATGGTGTCTAAGCATAAAACCTTTCGAACGGTATGCGCGGATTTCTCCTACGATGCACACAAGCTGAGAAAAAAGGAGAAAGTAAAAAATGCTCGTCTATTAGGCTTAATATATAGATATAGATAGCCTACTTTAAAATACTTTTGCGTAAGATACAAGAAAAAACGATCGCTTCAAAAGTCCCAGTTTATTCTACTCTTATTCATTTTTTTATGACTAATCATCACTATTAAAAAAGGCAATTTTTATCTTCTTTAATAGTGATGAGTACCGGTAGCCATAAAAATGAATAGCTTTGATGACATCTCAAATAAGAATTCATATGGAAAATCACTATTATACTCTATATCTTTCCCAATGGAATGATGTTTAAAAAGTCTATGATAATGAAGGTGTCATCATTCGAAATCGGCTTCCTTGTGTCTTTTGTTGAATTCATCTTTTAGAACGCAATATCTATAGAGATTTAATAGTTAATGCTTAAATGTCTTGAAAATAATTGTTTATATTTTATTTTATATAAACGGTTTTAGTTCAAAAAGTAACACCGTTTGAAAATTATAGAACTAAATGTCTGCTATGATTGCACATCATCCAACATCGATAGAAAAACTAACCACGTACTACCTGGTTATTAGTTTTCTATGCTATCAGTGACTGATGACTCATACCATAGTTGGAAGCAATGAAATGTAATCATTGCTCACTGCTCACACACGCTTGTTATCATCACTGTAACCGGGAAGACAAAGGCCTATAAAATGGGAATTGCGTTCTGCATTCTACCTCGCTAACAACATGGCCATCACCCGTGTTGTCTGTACATTATCTTCAAGTGTGGGGCTCTGCATAATCAAATACAGTCTGAGACTCGGAGATGACTCGTTTGCCTAATAGGGAAGAGAATTGAGAGGTTACTCCCAATTTAGGTACTGGTGGCTTTCCCGACTATATCAAAGCAAGCCGCTCCTAAAATGATGAATGCAGTCTTTGAGGTTATGTTGCCAGTTCGTTTATCCACAAACCATGCACATTCCTTGATTAATGGTGAATTGAGATGAATTCGGAAATGATAGGCCAAATGCGTAATAAATCAATCTCAATAGCTATTCAAAATATACGGTATCAATTACGTTTGATATGATATCCACCGTGGTAGCCATCGCTGAAATCGAGTTAAGAAGGGTAATTGATTTTTTGAGGAATGTGAATTCATTTAATGGCCATTACTGAACTAGAAGAACAAAACTTGTTTCAGTGTAGAATCAAATTTTTGCAAAAAAAAAAGTAGAAATTAATAATACTTTAATGATGGTTGATCTCGACTTGATGGAACGGCTGTTGCTCCACAGTCTGACGATTTAGCTTAGCTACACATCTAAAAATGATTTATGCAATTTGTCATGCGAGTTTTTTTTTTTTTTTTTTTTTTTTTTTTTTTACCGGGACCATCTGATTCGTTTGAAAGAATGAAATAATGCAGCAAATCAGCGATTCCTGATTTTCCATTGTTTGAAGAAGAGGGCGTCCACAAACTGTTCACCAACAGCTAAATACTTCAGATGAATGAAGTTCGAACGTTAAGAAACGCTAATTGCTAATTTTTTCTAGCACAGTTGCAAAACTCATCCATGGTCAAATGAAACTTGAAATAACTTAAATTGATAGATACTCTACGACGTCTTTATAACAAAGTAGGGTCTGGGTCTACACAAAACAATTGGCAAATGTGCAAAACATAATGAAATCTCATTAAGTTCTGAAAAAATCATATTTTGGCAAACTATTTTTTATAGATTTTACAAACAAACTTATGGAAAGTTTTATCCATTTAATCTAAACTACTTGATTCGCAAAATGTAGATGTAAAGCTTGTAAAATATTGGTTCTATAGTTCACTGTGAATCACAATTTACAAAAAAAAGTTTGTCCTTAATTCCAACTTATTTCAAGTTACAACGAGTGTTACTTCACTAGCAATTTCAACTTTGGACTGTTTAATGAAGTAGTTATATAAAAATAAATAAATTTAAACTGCAACCAGCCAACTGTCAAAAGAAACCGGGCGTTTCTGCGACGTCAAAAATCTAAAGAATCTAAGGCCCCCCATACACGTAACGATCGGTCCGTCAGATCCGTCCGAACGGACCTCGTCGTGCGACGGATCGTTACGTGTATGGGGACGCTTCCGACCGATTGACGACGATTTTGGTCGGACGACGACTGATGAGAATCCCATCAGTCGTCGTCCGACCGCGTCCGACCAGCCTCGACGTGCGACGGATCGTTGCGTGTGTGGGGACGCTTCAGATCGGTCGACGACGAACGGAAGGCCCAGAGTGAGCCCGCCCCGCGAGCTCATTGTGAATTTGTTCGTGCATAGAGACATAACCCTACTTTTTGCTGGACTCAGTTTTTCACAGAGGTTAAGTTAGTTGTTATATAGTTTGAATAGGTAGTTGTTTAGTTTAAAGTGAAGTGTTATTTTAGTTAGTTGTTATATAGTTTGTGTAGGTTGTTGTTTAATTTAAAGTGAAGTGTTCCAATTCGTTCCGATCGGTCGTGGTTCGCCGGTCGTCGACCGATCGTTACGTGTGTGGGGAATCACTCTTCAGAGACCGATCTGTTGCGATCCGTCGTGGTTCGCCGGTCGTCGACCGATCGTTACGTGTATGGGGGGCCTAAAGAAACGCAAAACGTCAAGGTCGCAAACGGTGCTTTGAACTCGCTGGCTGCCGTCCAAGAGAAAACGATGAGCAAGCGGTTACCCAAACCAAAGGGAAAACGTCACAGGCGCAGCTGTAGGTCAAACGAAGGAAATCTAAAATACCCCCGTCGCAGCAGACCTGCGTACTCAGCGAATTTCCAATGGAATTTTGGTATATTTTATTTCCCCATAAAATCCATGGGGATGAGAATATGTAGGTTTGCCGCCATAATATGGGTTTAGTTGGTAAATATAAGTTAAATCCTACCTAGTGATTGTACATACCAAATTTTATAAGGTTATGGTGTTCTGTTTATTTTCCCCATAAACCCCATGGGGGTGAGTATGTAGGTTTGCCGCCATATGGGTTTTGTAAGCAAGTATAAGTTAAACCTTATCTAGATAATGTACATACCAAATTTGATTAAGTTATGTCAATAAATAAGCAAGATATAGGCTTTTCTTGATTTCCCATAAGAATAACATGGAAAACACATTTTTTGATTTTCCCCGTAACCAGTTATGCTAAGATAAAAATTCAAAATACCAAATCGTTTGTTTTTTTAAGCTCTTTTAAATGGTTTCAGTTAAAATTGTTGAATTTTAAAAATTAAGGTCAAAAAATGCCAAAAACCCATTTTTAACCCTTTTGAAACCCCATAAAACCCCGTTCCAATGGTCCGATCATTCTGGTTCGCGAACTCAACCTAGTAGATGCTGGCTTACACCCCTGTACCAAATTTCATCAAAATCGGAGGTTCCGTTCAAAAGTTATCGTGTTAACGGACACATAGATATATATATATATATATAGATATATATATATATATATATACATATATATCAATTTGAACGAACGGTGTTTTTGGCTTCTAGGGACCTCAAAACGAAAAAGTATCATGGTCCCGGGCTTAGGTCTTACCGTGACTACTACCGTAATAGCGTATTCCCTATAGGGAAATTCGCTAAAATATTACTAATCTGCTGCGTCAGAGATAGCCTTTCGCGAGACAACAAAGAGAAAACAGATCAGAAGAAAAATGCATTAAAGATAAGCAATATATGAGATCTGTCTGGATTGATGAATAAATAAATGTGACATCGCGCGGGTAACGCGTTACACAACAGACATGTGTCGTTGGGAGCTGATAACTGCGGCGAGGCATATAACGTGGTTACACAACACCTCAGGTTGTCACTGGTATTGGGGAAACGAGATGTGAAATACATATGAGAGGTCCTCTTGTCTGCGATGGCGATGACAATGGGCGTGCTCAAATGCTACAGCGTAGTTGGTGGAGAGAACTTGAAATTGCATCACGCAGAAATAAGTCAACCCCAGTGGTTTGTATCGGCCGAGCCTCTAAAGAAAACCGGCGTACGTAGGGCATTCAATACTGAAATCCTTTGCAACATTATCTGCAAATATAACAATTATTTTCATTTTGTAGGACATTTTCTTGAACTTTTTCATAAATTTTCCTAAAGTATTGAGTCATACGATTTTGCACTTTTACGATTAAAGTTAGTTTTTATTTAGAATTTTAATTAATTGATTTGGAGATGACACTGACATACAAGAGTTCAAAACTAAACGGCATGTTTGAAGTCCAGCACAAATAGTCTATATGATTTTTACCACAATGTTTTTTATATTGTGCTACATACCGTATTAAAAGTTAAATATCCAAAATATTATATTGGTTGGCTTGTGCAATGGTTACGTTCATTTGCATCAGTTGCGTATATACATCCGGCAGACGGTTTGGATTTCCAAGTTGCATCATCCTCTATCGTCCATGACAAGTGCCTACCGTATGTTACGCGTTCTTATAAGCATCACAGCCAACTTTAACTATTATTAAAATACATACATGTAATTTTCGGGAAGGGGATTAATTGATATGGAAGGAATAAACAAGGATTCACTGAAAAAAGATAAGTGTACAGTAGTAGCCTTGATGAAGTCCATATTTGATAAAAGGATATCAAGGTAGGGGACATTACCTGTATTAACTACCTTATTCATAGAAAATCTTGCCCCCCATCCAATCAAAAGCTGAAATCATGCTCGTAGAGTAAAGGGTAACCATTGCATGGTAACCAAACCTTGATGTATGTTATGGCCTCTGATATAAATTCACACCAACCTTTTCTCCGCCAAATCAATTCTGAATTTTTTTTTAACAGCTCTAGAAAAATATAACAGTAATCTTTGTACTTCTCTACCCCACGACAATGCTATTTTCAAGTTCCAATGTTGTACGTCCGTCACTTGACCGCCATTCAATATCGACATCCCAAGGACGCCTTGCCTTGAGCAAGTGGCTGTCACTGTTGTGTTGTGGCAAGTGTGAGTAACAACACTGCGTGACGTCACACCGCCGGGCCGGCCAGGTGGGGGGGGGGAGGTCACGTGGCCACGGACTGACCTAGCCTGCCAACACGGCTGTTTGTATTCAGGTTGTCCCCCCACCCCACCCTCTCCCGGCAACCCAAACATCGTTACCACGACAACCTGGGTCGACCTTTCACGCACCCCAACGTAAATTGGAACTGCGTTCGCTACACTAAAAGCGGGTTGAAGTAAACCGAGGATGGGAAACTCAAAAATTCTAATGGAAAATAAAAATAATGCATGTTTATAAAATTAAATAAAATTTATATGAAACCTTATTATTGCACCAAACCATTTTACACTCTGTGCATGAAGAAATTTTGGATTATATATAAATCGATACGTTTCATGTGAATCACTCAATTCTATTAGAAATTGACTGAATACAACTGCGACTAGTGCTACTATTTAAAGTTTTTTTTGCGTCAAAAAATATATGGAGACCGACTATAATCTATATTAGTCTTCATTAAAAATACTCCATTCAATCCGAGAAGGCAAGAAATTCAAACAGAATGTTGATTGAGTCATCAACAATGTTAACGTAGGCCTAGTTAGGTCCTTTCATTTTCAAATTCAACGTGGTTCACAGAATGAATCAGCAGAAACAACTTTTCGTCTAGCTTCAAGGATTGTGTTGGATGTTTTGAAAACAATGAAATGAAAGCACTTCAGGTTCTTATCGCAACACAAACAAATCATTTTGAGCCGATTAGCAGTGTCCAAACCAAGGTCGTCGATGTTGAAAGTTTCATTATCTTGCTGTGGCTAAAAAAGTCTTTTGAAAAAGCTAACACGGGTTGTTATGTTATGTTATGAAATAACTTGAAAAACTTAGCTTCAAACACCATTGCATTAGAAAAATCCACACAGTATTTTTTTACACATCAATAAAGATCTTTGAAGATGTATTTCTTCCTGTATTATTTGTATTTAATTTTACATACTCCAAACCTTTTACCTCATTAACTTCTCTGCTTATAATAAAATTTAAAAATCGGGTTTAAAAATTGTCTATTCAAGGAAATTGAAAAAGTTTTGTAAAGACATTTAATAAAATATATTTAAGTAATTCCTTTTTTTAAGTAAAAAACCGGGGAGCGAGTAATTTGCTCCTTAAAGACGGTAAATTTGTAAAACGAGCTCGTTCGTCGCTCCAGCTGGCGACGAGGTGCTGCATTCTACTTGTTAAATAATCCACAGGTTGCAAATGTCACTTTGGCTCATTGTGATGCAGTATGCAGTTAGTTATCAGAGAGTTTTGTTCAATTTAGTAGATAATCTATATACTATGTGGACAAAATTGACACTTTACTCTGAAGGGCCGTAGGAGTAAGTAATGGGACCTCTTATATTTAGCGCTGGTTATAATACATCCCTCGTGGGTGAAACACCCATATAAAACAAAAAATAAAATCCTGACTGAAAAGGTTGTCCTTGAAAACAGTGTTTGTTTTAGAGTAGGCCTATGATTAGATTTTGTTGCACCAAAACAGTTTTGGAGAGTGGACTCACAGCATAAAGAAAATTCTCATTTTTTACAATAAAAAAGTTAAATAAGTTCACAATAAACAGATTTTCGCGATCCAATGAGAAAATAAAAATGTATGAGAAAATAATGTATAGTAGAACATAAATATTTATTTTTATTGAACTAACGCACAATTCTGCAAGTTTTTACCTCCTTACAGCCCAAAATCATGCCAATTTCGCTTTTTCAAATTTCTTCCTCCACTTTAAAACAAAAAACGTGCTGTAGTAACCTTTTCACCCTCGGTCGTCGCGTTTCTCGCAGGGTTACAATGTGGTATTGTTATCAACTTCCGGTGGAACAGCGACAATCGCCATGTCCGGTTCCGCCCAGAGGAGGCTAATTGCTGGGCGATAAGTGGCGAACATGGCGGGCCTATATCGCTTATCACGAATTGAAACTGTAAAATAGCGATTGACTCAAACTACTGGATCTACAATAGCCTTCCCTTTGAGAATTGCATTACGAATTTGAAGGAACTCTTTCTGTTATTTCACAGGCAGTCGTTCTACCTTTTATACTGTTTTTCAAGAACCTTCTCCCTGATCCACAAAAACAGAAGAAACCTTCTCCCAGGCACGCTGGACAAAAAAATACCTTATAGATTTTTCTGTAAATTTCACCAAAGCTATCCTAAAACCACTTGGATTAGCACTTGCAGCAGTAATTTTACTATTTAAACTTCTTTTAATGAAACCAACTTTTTTATTTTTGAGGTTTTGTGAGGAATAAAATTCTTTTATCGACACAAATGCGGATCGGAGTTGGTGTATCTCGATTTCTGACGTATGTCATTTTTGTGGTTCGAATCCCATTCACTCATAATATGAGCGACCTCATTATGCCCTCTTGTTAGGACTTACTTATATCATTTGGTCCTAACCTCATCTGGCAATAAAAGGAGGCCCCACTAAAACTAAGAATTTCAACCCTCTTGTTGTGCTTTATAAGTATTTTCACTCTCCAGGCAAAGCTCAGTCTCCTCGCTACTCCGGATGGCAGGGTTGGTGGCATTGGATGGCCGTGATCCGAGACCTTGGTGGAATCCGGTGGCATGGTCGGCTACCTCGCCACCGCTACCGGCGCGGCGTGGCGCGAACACCATAGGTGTTACAGCAGATTGGTACACCGTGGCTTGGAAAGGGAATCCAGCTAGAATGAGCCAATTGTGACGTAGTCAATAGTAAAGAGATAAATACGTCATAAATGTCCAGCAAGAGACCATGGATTCAGCGGCAGCGATTATAATTGTTGTAAAAGTCTTCTAAATTTTCTTAAAACAACCGTTCTAAAATTTATAAACTAGAAAATCCGCTATAACGTTGTTCATAAGCGAATAGTTAAAAAAAAAATATATATATATATATATATATATATATATATATACTGTTTATCAAATGGTTTGCTGAGTAAGCGTTCAGAGAGGTTCGAAATGTGAGTGGAGGGCGTTTTGGGAAGACCCGTATATGTTCAATATTTTCACGCAACTTCTGTTGTGTCCAAGCACGAGTGATCTTCATAAACTTCATTCAATTATACCTGGCTACAAATTACGCTTCGACAACGTCGCTATAATTTCATGTACGAAACAATGTTGCAGACTAGGCATGGGACTGATAAAAACAAGATGAAGTAAAGTATGTAGGCCCTTAAAACATGTTTACAAGTGGGATGATTCATGAGAAAAGAAGATTTGTTTCTAGCTATTGAATTGTTTATTATTGACGTTGACGTAAGAGATAAGTTTTAAGTGGGGATGAAAATGTGAAATGTTAACGAGGAAAGTACGGTATTGAAAGATGAAAGCTGCTTTGAGAACACATTGATTTATCACATCAGTAATCCAGTCTCGGTATTTATCTTTTAACATTTAATTAACTTTGTTTGAATCCAAAATTTATTAGTTTTATATCAAAATTTAAATACTCTCGAGAGAAGATACATCAGAAAACCACCTTGTCTCGAGTTTCTGGAATACAAATAGCGCTAACAGCGTGTTTCTCGGAAATGTTCAAGACGGCGGCGGGAGCTTGTAATGCGATCCTGCTGCAATAACAGAATCCCAGATAACGATACTCGCTCAGAGTGTAACCGAAAGGTAAGGGGCCGTCCATAAATTACGTCATCGCTTTTTGGCCATTTTTGGACCCCCCCTCCCTAAAATCATCCTACCATCATAATTTGTCTGACCCCCCCCCCCTCTCAGAAAAATGACGTCATTTTTAGCAAACCTTCGTTTTAAGTAAAAATAATGATTTTTCTACTTATTTTGGTCTGACGATGAACTCTACCGGATAAACTAAAAACATTGACAAATCAAATCTAAATTTACCTTCAGAAATAAGCCAAAATGACTTTCTCAATGGAAAAATAAACTATAAACTAACGCTTAAAAAATGTCTAATGTATTTTCTTAGATAATTATTTTGTAATAGTTGAATTGTGTACGAATTTACCGTCGTTTTATTGTCAAAATTTGATATAAAACATAATTTTTAAAATGACTTCATACCAAAGCCGACCCCCCCCCCCTTGCACATCACCCTACCGTCATTTTCAATCTGGACCCCCCCCCTCCCTATTTTCATATGACGTAATTTATGGACGGCCCCTAAGACAATTCTACTAAATAACTGTGTTTTGTTTGTTATTCAGTATGATTTAACGCAGTGAATTTAATAACGGCGAAGGTAATACAAAGGTAATACCGCGGCTTACAAAATAATAGTTCTACTATACTTTTCTATAACTATGTGTTAAAACATCGCGGTGGCGCTTATGGCGCTTATATAGGAAAAATAGTAGGCCTAAGTCTAATTGCTAAGAAGCCTTGTCAATTTTTCCATGAGATCTAGGACGCCATATTAAAAAAATAGGTAGAGTTTTAGTTATATAAATTATAAAGCGCCATCCACTTCAAAACGGCATCAAATCCCATAACTCTGTCGACGTTAACGCTTAACAAACAATTGCTTGTGGATGTAACCCAATGTTTTATTGATGTATACGGCGAATGCTCACCCCAGACGTCTTTGATATAGAAGCCTTCTCTGCTTAAACTCTCTTGATTTGTCACATACTATAAATATATAACAGTTGTGTAAGAAGACACCGATCTTCTCAGCGAGTAGTTTGTCTAGTCAGTGAAGAATGAGATTCGGTGGAATAAAAATGGATAGATAGTGGAGGGAGGTAAGAGAACTTTATTATCAGGAGCACAATCTCAATAGGCAAATAATTAATTAACGTTTAAGTCTTATGGATTGAAAACTGAAGTTTCCAATAAATGCTTTGAGTATAATAAGTGTCTGTCTATAGAGGAAGGATTGAATGAGCTATTTTTCAAGGTCGTAGGTATAGATGTTGATACTACGAAATAGTGTTACTACGCTACTTTAATAAAACATGTTGCTAGATTGTAAACTTAATACTTTTTAAACATAACTTTAAGGCCACAATATTTTTAGTAGGCTACATTGTAAAAACTATCTTAGTTATGTAAAATAGTACTGAAACTGAAATGGCTGTAGTAGTGAACTTGACATTCATGCCGCTTATATTCAAATACATCTCAAAAGTGACTCGCTTTTTTAATTTCAACTCATGTCGTAAAACTTCTCATTATTTGAGATTTTTTAGAAATTTATCAGGCAAATCTTAAAGTGAAATAAAAACAAAATCATACACTACCCAAATCACAACGAAAAGATGTCCCTTTTCTCATCGGAAACATAATTTTCATGAATATTACATACTGTTATAACGAAGATGATATGTGTGAGTTTTTATATTGTAGCGTGTTAATTTGAAAAAAATCTGATTCAAATTTAAGATCAAATATGATACTACACATTCTTTTGGTAGGCCTACAGTCAGGGATTAAGCCTAGGCGCATATTGAGCTGTGCGGCACAGTCCGCGCAGCGCAGCGCAGCACAGGGCAGCATCGGCAAACACTCGCACAGTTTACTGTGTCGCACAGTTTACATCGCATATTGGGACGCAGTTCAGTGTCGAAGTGTCGTTGTAGTATTGACGATAGCATGGTGCGAGTGTTGAAACCGGCGCAGGTGAGCAATGCGGCACAGTTTCTGTGCCCCGGCCACAAGTGCCAGTGCGGGACTGCGCTGCGCTGCGCTGTGCTGCCCTGCCCTGCGCCTCAATTTGCGCGTGTCCATGCGAATACATAATATAAGCAGCACAGCCACGCACAGCGCAGCGCAGCGCAGGCCCGCACTGGCACTCGTGGAAGAGGCACAGAAACTGTGCGACATTGCTCACCTGCGCCGGTTTCAGCACTCGCACCATGCTAGCGTCAATACTCCAACGACACTTCGACACTGAACTGCCTCCCAATATGCGATGCAAACTGTGCGACGCAGTAAACTGTGCGAGTTTTTGCCGAGCTGCCCTGTGCTGCGCTGCGCTGCCCGGACTGTGCCGCACAGCTCAATATGCGCTTAGGCTAAAATGAGCTGTAAACTGAAACCAGTAGCTATGGAATATGAGGTTTTGTTGTGAACGATGACGGAACTCAAACTGATCACCACCCGAGCTCGTGGATTATCAGGAATCGGGAATTTAACCCTCGATCCAACTTTTATTGATTAGCTTATCTATTTCCTACCGATTGTTTATTTCACAAATGGGTGCATCTATATTAATAGGCAAGCAAGTTTCGTTTCCTCCTTTTTTCTGAGCTGGTGTGCATTGTAGGAGAAACCTGTGTATATACGATTAACTGTCAGTTCTAAGTGACAGTTAACAGTTAAAAACTGATCGTCTGTATGCAAGATTTGGACTGAGCTCAGGCAAAAAAAAAAAAAAAAAAAAAAAAAAAAAACTGAACTGATGGACTGATGAGACAGATCGAACTGACAGCAGTCCAACGTATCGTGTGTATATGGTCACCTCAGTGAAGTCGCTCAGCCAGCCATATGCGCATGCTCAATGTAGCTATATTTGTGTCTTCCTTCTTATGATGAACGGGGAGAGGCCTACTAGTGACAGAAGTTCCAAATAGGTCTCCTCGTCCATCCTTAAAAATAATTATGCCACTCCCCTTCGGATGAAAACGAAGTTCTTTCAAAATATTAACATGTGAATATTGTTCCCTCTTCAACAACCTCAACCCACATATTTCGCATTCCTCATCTCTTCCGTTTTTTTACAATCACGCACACAACTGCACTATACAATAACAACAAGAGTTCTTTGTCAGTCATTTTTCAGCGGCAAACAGATTGTCAACATACAACACAAACTCAACTGGTGTACCGAGGTAGACTGTCAGATAAAGATAAAACTGACCGTATGGAGGCAATTGGAGCCTTCAGTTTTTACTGTCAGTTCAAACTGACAGTTAAGAACTAACAGTTAAAACTGATCGTCTGTATGGGGCATTAGAAGGTTATAGTCCTGTAGATGAACAGAATTCAATTCTAATTCACATCGGACTCCAGGGCTACGCCCCACATGCAGGCTTTCAAAGTTCCAATGTTCCTTATGGAGAAAGGATAATTATTGCGATTGAATCATTAGACAGCTGTTGTAAAAACAACTGATAGAAAAACAGATATAGAACAGATTTTTCAGTTATAATTTTTGACTTCTCAGGTCCAGATTAATTGAAATTTTGGTCGAATTTCGATCAGGAAGAGTAAAATGAAAATTGTTTGTGCTACTTCCTATTACAAATGGACTGATTACCAAATAAAAACATGTTCACTCGTTGGATGAAAGGTTGACACGTGAACGGCTGAACGTTGAGCATTGCATGACTCACATTAATAACCTTCAATATTGTTTTCATCTTTTAAACAACATTGCACATTGTGTCACCTGTACTCATGCAATGGTATTGGTGGATAAGGTAATGTATTGAGGTAGCCATTCTGTATAGTGTATGAGAACAGTACGGTAGAGAGAGAGGGGAGATGGATTGTTTGTTTGGGAGCGAGAGAGAGCGCGGAAGGGTCACCTTGACTGGCCGGCGCGGCGAGACCATTCACCTTCGGTTGTGATGCGAGGACCATGGAAAACACACAACTGTGAGTGTGCTGGTTGCCACTGCTGGTGGAAAAACGGTTTCAGATTTCCATTAAGATAGAAATAATAAATACCCTTCAAAACATAACTCAGTGAAATTACAACAGAATTTGATGATTACCTTGTTTTCACCATGAATAAATTGGTACTGAGTATATAGGTTTCTTGATTTGGGGGTGTGTGTAAACACCCACCCCCCTCACTCACACACACGTATGTTATTCCCCACCTAGCGGTTGTTCTTATCAAATTTTATCAACATGCCTATAAATACGGTAAGCAAGATAATGTTTGGTTGGTTTCCTATAACGATAACATTAGTAATAAATACCTTTTTCCTCCATACTGTAACTGGTTGAATCAACTTGACGATTTTTGATAAGCAACTAAATTTATAGTTTTTGACTACAGGAAAATCTGTGAATTTTAACGGAGAACAATAATTCATCCTTATGCAACGAACATGAAACCCTAAAAGCGGAAGGTATCTTGGAGAGGGGTCAGGATAAGGGATTTATGCGTAGTGTATTACAAATCCCTCTTTAAATATTTGATGAAATCGGTTTCGTGTAGGCCCACAACACAGGTTGTTCTATTCGGTTTGTCTTCAGTCGAATGTGGTCGAATGGATGTGCCAAGCGGCCGGATGACCTCCCGCGGATGGTACTGTAGTAGGCTACTGTAGCGGTAGCGGTAGCGGCCCGGACGGCGGCGATGCGGTACTGTACCACTCCCCGGTGTTGTCGCTACTCGCTGTCTGCTGTGTAGTGTACCCGGATGGCCGCTTGGCTCGGTGAGCCATCTATCGCAGGTCGTGGAAAGTAAAGTAGAACTGTGTGATTATTGGTGCGGCCACTTCCGCTCCTTCATTTCCGCTCTCTCCCCCGCCCGCCGTGTTTTCCGTTCAATGCGAGAAAACTAGGATTTTGTATTTATTTGGGATCAATACCTTAACCGACGAGAAAGGTTGAATCAATTACGTTTTGTGCTTAGAATTGCTAAAAACATGTTCAAAATTTAGGCGTACTGAAACTTTACATTACTGTTCTTTCATTCAGTGTTTGTATGTAATCTTGTGTTTTCACATCGTTACAATGTTAATTTTATACATCACCCCTTATTTGGTGAATAGCACGTTTAACAGTTGAAAAGAGGTACATTTTAGCATTATAATGCTTAGAGCCATAAAACTCTTCACATATATTTAGGTTCCAAGGGAAGAGCAAAAGACTACACATTTGCGAATCGAATGCATGCTTTCTTTTCTTGTCAAACAACGATTTTTCAGTTTTTTTTTTTTTTTTTAATGAGAAAATATGTTTAGTAAAAACGAAAAATCTTTACTTGCACCATATAGGCTATTGCTTGCAATTTGGTACTGGTTGTACTGTATTGGACAAAATTAAAATTAGTACAGTACAAATGTGTAACTCTTCTGCTATCTAAATTGCGAATGGCCGAAAGAAAAGAAGACTAAAAAAAAGGATTTTGCGGGAAATGTAGTCTTATATCTTGAAATGCGTCACATACATTTATTTACAGCCATTTAGATACCATTAGCAACAAAAATTACTCGACCGTTAAATAAAGTAAAAAAGATAATAACTTTGAGGGAGTGCCACGTCACGGGTTTTCAATCAAAAAGTTATAGCACAGAGTAAGTGGTTATAGTATAACATTGTAGGTCGGTCCAAACGACAGGAAAACATGTTTACCGTACAGGAAGTTCAATGGAATTATTTTCAACTAAAACAGAGTTAATTAGTTACCGCTAATATAGTATAATCAGGCCGGGTGTATGTTGGCACGTGCATCTTGTTCCCTGTAGGCCTACGCTGTGACCGTGAGGTGCAGGCAGCAGTCGATATTGGCGGTTGTGTTCACAATTGGGGAGCACGTGGAGGAAACCGCTAGGGAAAACTGCTTGTTACGAATCATGGGTTCATTTTATGCCTTATTTTTATCGCTTGGTGTCAGGTTTTTATAGCCTTTCTGTCACGCGCCAGGGTGTTGATTTAGTCACACAGTTAATGCAATAACAAATTGTTGTTATTATTTACTTTATAATGTTAAAAAGGTTTTAGACAGTATTAAGGTTCATTAAAGTGAATGCCTTTGCCTTACAATAAATCTACGGCTCTGATTCTGTGGTTGTAATTAATTTTTCGAAGCCAGAATTAGCCTTCGTACGTTCCGATGTCTCTTCAGTATCTGTTCAGTGTTTTTTCAGTGATACAGAACAATATTAAAAAAATTACTCTGTGCATATTATTAAACTGTCCTCCATCCTTTAACAGGTAACAAATCATCAGGATGGTTTATAGAAGTCCATCAGGTGAGACAATCAATTAATATTTTATTTACACGAGATAGACGGACGACACTGCAGATTTTCCCACTTCCAATATGGCGGCCGCAGTGGCTTGTTTTGCCCACTTTCGATGGATGGTTGTGTGTTGACGACGCGACGGTATCGCAGCAACAGTTGCAGCGTGCAACCTCGCTCTCGACCTTGGCTGACATGACAGCATCAACGGTGCCGCATGTTCTACACGCCAGCTGTCCGCTACACGTGGAGATATTGTTTGCACACTTTGTTTATCAACAATGATTGTTCTGTAAGACGGTATCAGACTTTCCGGGTCAGAATCGTACCCGGATGTATAGGCTCACAGCTTCCATTGGAGTTCGTTCATCATTGAATCATCGGCAATGGAAGGGTTTAAAAACAAATGTTTAGTAACAGCGAATTACTAGGCCATTTAAAGGTTTAAATAGCCGAATGAATGTGAATAGTTTTTACAATCTATAATCTTCCGGGTATGCATAAATTTGCAATCGCCCAATTTTGGCAAGTGTATCTTCCCTCCTATAAATTTCCGAAATACGATATCATAAATGTGATCTAAAGAAATACAATGTACTGTATACTAATTTACGCCCTACCGTACAATAAGAATATGGTTGGCGATGGGTATGTTTGTTTATGTATGATTCTTCTCGGAGTAGGGATTTACAACAGTTAATGGTTCTTAAAAAATTATAAATAAGGAATTTTTTATGTTTGTGTGTTTCCATATTTTTTTAATTTCATCATGCCAAAAACCACTAGACGTATTAAGAAGGGCAGAAGGCGTTGGAGTCCATCCCATTTCCGTATATTTTCCATAAGAGCAATGTGAAACGGTACTCCCCTATTTGGAATTAGAACATTATGGTTTATTACCTCTGAATGAATGTTTCATTAAGACGGCCGTGGTTTTTTTAGGTATATTTTTATGGCAAGTTTAGTTTCAACAAAATAAGTAAAAATTAAAATGTTACCTATATTTTTTTAATTAAAATTTGTATAAAAACCTTTATAAATATAAAGAATTGATATGGCAAGATCGCCCTAAGAGAGATTCAAACACCATTTATCATGAACCAATCGGCCAAAAAATAAACCAATTTTACCGGTAAATGATGGGCACATGGGGAAACTTTTAAACATTGATTGTTATGGGGAAAAAATCAACATCCTTAGAGGGCGGTACTCTAACGCCCTCTAATCCAACATTTTCCACGAATAAAGAAGAAACAAACTATCAGCGACTTGCATATGTATGCATATTTTTCTTAGTCAATGTAGTATTCAATGCACAGTATACGCCGGTGTTGTACAGCAGTTCGCTATAGTTGGCGTGTTTTCTCCCAAGCGGCCTTTGATATTTGTCCGAGGTTTGTTGGGGACCTGCACGCGATCGCTCAGTAATTCATCACGCCAGAACCTCGTCAGATTTGCAACCGCTCCGAGCTGATAGCGGTTCGCCTTATAATACAAATACACCGTCGTACCCTGCTTAGAGAACCAGCTCGTCTCAGACAGGAACAAAGCTACACTATATTAGTCATACACCCATTCTACACTGATCCTTCATTCATATTCTCCTTTAAATACCCCCTGGTAGCGTAGGCGTCTCAAAAGTGATTTCACTACCGGTAAAATGATCGATGAGCGACACCAAGCCAATTAAAAAATATTTTTCTCAAAAAGTGAGAGATTTTACACTGATTCCGTAGATGATGATGGCGTTCTACGCAAAAGCTCGGAAAGCCTGGAAAATCTGGAAACCTACGGTCTAATTAGCCGGAAAGGCTTGAAATTAGCTTGAAAGTAGACTGTTCAAGACTTATCCAAATGCAGCGATAAGTAACGGTTTCAAAGCGTTACTTAAAAAACTTGGCGAAATTCCATAGGCCTATACTAAGAATAGGATACGTTATCACGCTGGTAGGCCTAAGTGCCATAATACTGTAGTTTTCGTGTTTAAATCTCCGAATCCAAAACACCGTTTTCTCAAATTCTATAATGCTCTTAAATTTTAATTAAAATAAAATGTTTACATAACATTTAAATTCTACATTAATATGTTTTTACGAGTTATAAAATTCTGTTCGTAGACTATCAGGGTGATCAAGTCATAGTACTAATTTATATGGTTTTTTTTTTTAAACAGGCAAAATTTTAATTTTAGAAATTTTGTCACTTGTCTTATTCTATTGTTACGCCAAACCAGAGTAGTGTGAAATTGTTGGTGCTGGCTCAGTACAAGGTCACCTGAGGGATGACGTCATCGAGGTCAATGACCTCACCGATGACGTCATCGATTGCGTCATCGATGACGTCATCACTAATGACGTCATTTCGATGACGTCACACCCATGACGTCACAGAAATGACGTGCTGATGACGTCATCACCCCTTACGTCATCAAAATGACGTCACCGACGCCACTGAGGTCAAGGTCACGCCGAAACTTAAAATTTTTTGGCACTTTTGCCGTTTCTCGCACTACGCTCCGAGTTTCAGTCAGAGTCCCCGTGACCTTGACCACTTGGAGCGAATATTCGACGAGAAACGGCAAAAGTGCCAAGTTAAACTCGAGTTTCTGACATGACTCTGCCTAAATGGGCAATCGGTTATCCCTCAGGTGACCTTGAACCAGCACAACACCAACAATTTGATATTACTGTGACCTTGAAAACCTAACAACGGAGCGCCGACACCGATGCGCACCCCACGACAGTCACCGAGCGACTGACTGTCAGGCAGTGTTTCCACTCGACAAAAATTAATATCCCGCTGGCCCATCAAAAAAATCCCGTTTTATCCCGCTAATATGCATCAAAATATCCCGTTTATCCGGAAAAATCCCGTTTTCATTATACAGTACTGCACGTAGAACAGCCGTTTTCTGGCCTGTATTTAGTCTACAAAGTCAGCGTTTTCTGTAGCATTTTTTTCCGTGCGTTAACCTCAAAAGTTGTTTTTTTTTCTTAAGCAAAAATCATACTAATTCAAATCAAATATAGGGTCAATTGGGGTCAATGTAAAAAAAAAAAAAAAAAAAAAAAAAAAAAAAAAAACGACTTGCAGACTACAATTTTAATGCAAGATTTTGACATTTATTTACTTTAACGTATATATCAGCTATTTATAAGGAATATTTAAATTAAGATGGAAGTCAACTGATAAACGTGTAGGATCTAAACAGAAAATTAAATTTGAATTAATTTACCTTAAAATGAGCTATCCATTTTATTTTTTTGCAGTATGATGAAAAACGTTGTTTATCACTCGGATGGAATAGTATATTTCATAACAAGAGTGGAAAGTGTCTTTTCCGGGCCGAGATCGAGTTTATGCGCGAGGCTTTAGCCGAGCGCGGAATTTCGATCAAGGCACGGAATAACACTTTCTACTCGAGTTATGAACGATATTTTTCATCACAGTGTAGATAATTAATAATAGTAATTAATTAAATAATGCAAGTTTAAGAAACCACCTATGGATGCTCAATTGATTTCCGCAGTACAATGAAAACAGTGATTCTGTTTTACACAGCTGATTACATTATTGAGAACAGCTGATTTAGGGAATAATATACTCTTAGCACTGCTAGCGCGAGGGAAAATCAACAGCTGATTTTCCCTCTCTAGAGTGGGAAAACGGTTTTTCTACACTCTCAGCTGGTGATGAATATAGCTGTTTCCCGTACAGTGTGATGAAAAGTGTTTTTCTGTGCTTATTGAGCACAGACAAAAGCCACTTTCCGTCCTAGTGATGAAAACTACTCTTTGCTTTTCCATTATAAAAAGAACACAAGTTTCATGATATAATGTTAATAATTGAAGAGTAATTATGTTTTGCCAAAGTCATTGGTTGGCAAATAATCTCTACTTTTAAACGTTATGCTGCTAACTACATAGATCATTTATGACTTCTCTTGAAATTTGTTAAATTTCTGAATATTTATATGATATAACTAAGCCTGCAGTCATACATGAAATAATGATGGTTACCTATAGAACTTCTTTTAAAGAATTTTATATTATGTCAGCTATACTCTTTCTAAATATCTGCATTATCAATTTCATCAAACATAGGTAGAAGAAAAATACATGGGCTCAAATAAAATTACTCAAATATCTTTCAACTAAAATAGAATGCTTTGATTTTCCTGAAGAAAAACGTTTTACTTCTTTAAAATAAATTAACATAAATGTAAGTAGCCTATTTAAATATGCTTTGTTTGAAATTTATTTATCTATTTTAGTCTTCTAGTTGCATTTCTTTTCTTGCCTTTTACTATTGGCGAAAACAGAGGCCCTAATGAACAAGAACCACAAGCTAAACTTTTAAGCCTAAAAACTCTAAAAGGCCTTTATCATATTAAAAAATATAAAGCATCAGTTTATATGTACAGAATTGGGAAGGTAAGGAAAGTAAGGAATTTATGGTTTTAATTCAATAGAAAAAAATATGTAAATAATATTTTAATACTTAGGTATAGAAAAAATTATCAAATGATACAATACATATATTAACCAGGATAAGCTTTATCCACAGAAAATTTGCCGTTTTTTATTAAAATTTCTTGCATCTGGTGTACTTGAAGTGCTTGGGACAGGATGTACTTTACGGTACATCTTGATTTACATCTATTCAAGATTTTGGGACAAACAATTTTCTTGGAGACAGATAACAGATGCTATGATGCTAAGAACTTTTTTGAAACTTATTCGTAGATTCCATCCCATTGGTTCGTTGACCAACCGTCTTCTCCCTGACCAATCAGAAAGTTAAACTCTCCCACAAAGTACAAAATATGTAATCCACAATTTTTCAAAATAGTATAACAAAGCACATTCTGTTTGTTTGCACATTTTTGCAGGAAATGGTGTAAGAAAAAAAATCAATGAATCATCAGCTGTAATTTTTTTGTTTGTGCTGCAGTTGTATTGCGTAAAATAAAAGTTGTCTGTAAATTTGAAATATCCCGCTAAATCCCGTTTTCCTCTTCATAAAAATCCCGTTTTATCCCGCATCCCGTTTTCATCCCGCTCAGGGTCTAAAAATCCCGTTAACGGGATAAAAATCCCGCGAATGGAAACACTGCTGTCAGGCTCTGTGTACTCTAGGTATATGGTGAAGTGGAGGGGGAAATCTCAAGGTCATCCAAATGGAGTTTTAAAAAAGTTGAAGAGTAGAAAGACTACTCTTGTGCTTCCTGGGCGACTTCATCAATTTCTAACGGATCTGTAAACCAATCCGATCTGTAGCGGCAGGAGTCCAGAAAACAGGTGCACCACCCATCTGGTTGTCCGTAGCACTTCCGACAATTGGTAAGATTGGAGAAGTGGAACTTAATACACCGCTGCGGACAACAAGTGTAAAAGTAGTTGGATTTGTAGATTTTGAAAGTTTGTAGTACCGGTGTTGGCAGCTGTTGGTTCCTGCATCTACACCTGCAACATCCGAAGCATTCACATTGCCGGCAGGCCAGCCCATCCACTTGCCACTTCGGTAAGAGGAAACACTTATCCTCACAGCAATAGGTTGTCCCCGTCTCTTCCTCCCAACGCTTCTTTGCACAATATGTGACGCCTTGTATCTCCAAACACTTATGCTCGCAACATGAGACACGCTTAGTTTCCATACTTGATGTTGCTTCGGCGAGGGAGCAAGATGAAGTGATGCCGTGGTCAGCGGGAATGGAGCTTATATAAACTAAGGTGAGTGGAGGGGGAAAGGTCAAGGTCATCCAAACGGAGTTTTAAAAAAAGTTAAAGAGTAGAAAGACTACTCTTGTGAGTCTATAGCGATTTCATTGATAGTGAGTGCTTCTGTATGCCAAGTTGATCTGTACTGACACGCTTCTAAATAATGTTTGCAAAAACCTGCAAAATGATTGTTGCACATTTTGCATCCAGTTAGCTGTCTTAGTGTGAATTCCATGCAACGTTCAGGGCAACAAGTGTACTTATGCCCTCTCATCTGGTACACATGGAATGTCTTCAACTCTGGTTTCGGCTTCTTCCAAGACTTGCACTTGCACATGCACTGACCAAAAGCTTCACATTTTCTACACGCCAAGCCATCCACCACATCAATGTCATTTGGCCATGAAAAACATTTCTGTTCGCAACAGTAGTTGAGTTGACTCTCCATGTTGCTGCGGTGAAGGCGCACGATGAAATGATGCTGCAGTCAGTGAGAGTGCACTTTAAATAAACTCAGTGGAGGGGGAAAGGTCAAGGCCATTCAAACGGAGTTTTAAAAAAGATGACTAGTCATCCTCCTCCTCCTCCTCGTCCGTTGTACTTGGAGAGCTGTCAGACGAAGAGCCCCGCGCAGGTGCTCCCCAGATGAAAAACATATCAATGTTAAAACGAAGACCTGGATCTTGCATCATCAACTCCTTTAATTTATCACATACTAAGTCAACCTTGTGTAAGGTGTCAACAATAAGCTTCCAATTTGTTGGCTCAATATAACTTGTAGTTGAATCAGCCTCGCTAATAACCACATCCTCCGGCCGTATTGGAGTGTAAAGATGTGTAAAATCCCTCGGTTGAAGCTGAGGCTCAAGCTGGCTGGAAGTGGAAGGTTGAGTGTGGACCCCTGTTGCATCGAAATCCATAGTCATCCTACATTCAATGTTAGGGTTTTCGTTTAAAACATATACCAATTTTTCATGCAACATATCCACTTCTGCTGAATCTTGCAGATGAACATTCCAAGAAAATAGCCATTCTTCATCCGTAGTTGAGTCAACTTGAGAAAGAGTGATGTCCGATCACGGTCTCTCGCTTGCTCTCAGTAAGACGGAGATTGTGATCCTCACGAAGAAGAGGATCGACACCGTCGTCCCACTCCGAGTGGGAAGGGAGGTGGTCACATCAACTCGTGCCGCCAAATACCTCGGGGTTATGGTGGACACCAAGTTAAGCTGGAGGGATCAGATCTTTCGTACGGCGGACAAGGCCGCTAAGGTAGTCACTTACCTTAGTAGGCTGATGGCCAATGTCGGGGGTCCCCGATCCAGCAGAAGACGTCTGTTGATGTCCGCGGTCCAGTCCGTGCTCCTTTACGGGGCAGAGGTGTGGGCAGGCGCTCTAGATAAGGAGTGCTACAGGTTGCGACTCGCCCGGGTTCAGCGTCAAGCTGCGCTCCGGGTGTGTTCCGCCTACCGGACAGTGTCTGAGCCTGCCGTCCTGGTGGTCGCCGGAGTCATCCCGGTCAAGCTCTTGGCAGGGGAGAGGAAAGCGATTTACCAGAGACAAGGCGAGATCGGCAAGGACACGGCAAGAACCGAAGAGCGCTCCCGAACCTTCCAGCAGTGGCAACACAGCTGGGAGCACGACACCCGAGGACGATGGACTGCGCGACTCATCGAGCAGGTCCAACCATGGGTGGAAAAGCGGCATGGCGAGGTGGACTACTACCTCACGCAGTTCCTGACAGGTCACGGCTACTTCAAGTCGTACCTGAACCGGATGGGCAAGACCGGTTCACCGGATTGCATCTACTGCCCGGGCGTTCCCGATGACGCGGAACACACCTTCTTCCGCTGTTCGCGTTGGGAAAGGCCCCGCCTGGAGGCCACAAGAAAACTCGGTGTTTTTTCGGTGGACACGGTCTGCCAAAAGATTATGGAGGATGAGGGCAACTGGGATTGTTTGTCACAGTTCGTCCGTATCCTCCTGGAAAAGAAAACCGATTTGGACCACGAAGTGGCCCAGCTCCCTTGACCGAACAGCTGGATAAGGAGCGAGCCCCATGGGCGTAAGCCAAATTTAGGCCTAGCCTGACGTAATGTGATAAACAATTCCAGGTTAGAATCCTAAAGAGTAGAGGAGGTTTTTTAGTGGGTAAACCCGTTTTTTAGGGGAGTCCCACACTACAGGCTGGCCACCTGTGTGCGTAATGCATTTTCCCTGCCTCTCCCTCAAAAAAAAAAAAAAAAAAAAAAAAAAAAAAAAAAAAAAAAAAAACTTGAGAAAGAGTGCTGTCCGCCATGATAGCTAAGCAAGGAATGAGGTGAGCTACAGACCGTGGTAATAGTATTGAAAAGTAGAGGGGTAAACCAAAAGTATGTGGAGGGGGTATTCTCAAGGTCATTTAATTTGGGTTAAAAAAAAAAGGAAATAGTGGAGGGGGAATTCTCAAGGTCATCCAATTTGGGTTTAAAAAAAAAAGGAATGAAGGTTACTCCTCTTCAGCCTCGCTGTCTCCCACATCTTCATGAGCCTCGTCCCCCACATCTTCTTCAACATCAGACTCACCGTAAGGATAGATTGGCGACATAGGCGAATATTGTGGAGAGTGTTGACCGTTGTTGTCGTCCCCTTGCATTCTAACTTGGGACCAATCATATTGTAAATTCATTTGAATTATCATCCCAGGGTTGTCCCGCAGTATTTCTTTCAACCGTTCACAAATGGTTTCCAAATAGTGAACACTGTCGATGGAAAGTGTCCAACCTGTACTCGTTTCAACATCAGTAGTTGAGTCAGCTTGGCTGATGGTGTTGTCTGCCATGGTTGCTTGTCGGACAAGGAATGACGGTTGATGTGATGCTCATGCAGGAACATGGCGAAGTGGTGGGAGGCTTGGTGGAGTACTGGGGGAAGTTTCAAGGTCATCCAAACGGAGTTTTAAAAAAAGGAAAACTTACAAAGTAACATTGAAACCTTCCAATTGATGGTGGCGGGCGTTTTCTTCCGCAACCTTGCCGACACATGTAACTATACCGTACAGGATGAACAGTACAACCATAATAAGTCCAAACAATAAAAGATAGCCGTTCACTATCATAATATTTTCTGAGTGGATCTGCTTCCTTCTTATCGCCCTCTCCTGCATCCTCTTCTCCAACTCGTGGACGAAGTCACAACATGCGTGAGGACATCTTTCATCTGTTGGTAGGTCTGCCATTGTTGATGTTGTCGGTGTGGCTGTTGAAGATAGAATGAGGTTTCCAATTGCGATGTGCCATGTACACCATTAGCCAAGTGGTGGGGGTAGCAAAGCAGTGGAGGGGGAAGTTTCAAGGTCATCCAAATTGTGTTTTAAAAAACCTATCTTGTTACTGAGCTTATATGTCAGTAACAAGATAGGTGTTTTCGCTCTTTTACTTCTTTAATATAATGAAAAAATATACATATTCTACAATGGTTAGGACAAGAAATACAACTGCTAGTCAGCTGAAGTAGTCCAAGTTGTCTGGCTCGGTCTTCATGGACGCTGGTGAGCAAGCCGTCGAGGAGTGTCCAGGCTCTTCCTTTGACTGCCGGGTGTTCCGTATATTGCAAGCGTAAACTTGCACATTTATACGGTAGCCTCGTGCCACCATCAGCTGCAACTCCTTATATAAGTCGTTTAGCTCCTGCTGAGTCTTGATGCTCACCTCCTCGTAACTCGCACAACTGACGTTGAGAGACATCCTGACGTTGCTAGGTTGGCTGCTGGAGTAGAAATGAAGCCGAGGCACAGCGTTTGGAGGTACATGAAAAAGTGGTGGGGGTAATAGTGGTGGGGGTAATGGTGGTGGGGGTATGGAAGATCCAATTAAACACTTCTAAACTTTTTCCATCGATACAATGGGATGGAACAAATAGCACAGGTGTCCTTGTAGTTTTCAAATCTAAACATCGGTGCTAGAAATCCGAACTGTTTTCTACCACCTTCCTGTACGAACCGTCGAAGGTCTCTGACGGCAGCATCGCCACAAGGCCTACAAAACTTTTCCCCGTCTTGGAACCTATACCAGGAGTATCCCGAATACCCTCTATTATCTTTCTTGTACTCTTCGATATCCTGCTTTACTGTTATAGGGATATTATCTTGTAAAGCCGTCTGGAATAAAGATGCGTCAGTTATAACTCGTTGTAAGCAAAGCTCGTACAAGGTGCTCATCGTTTGCTAGTTGGCAACAGACTGACCGTTTTTCGCATCCAAGCAGGTTTGAATCCTAGTGCGGTAGTGGGGGTAATTACGGTAGTGGGGGTAATTGTGAAATGCAAAGGTCAAAGGTCAAGGTCACCCGCGAAGTTTAAAAAAAAATGCAACATATCAATACGTGACAAACTTCACATATTGATATGTTGCATTTTTGTTTTCTTATTTTTTTTTTTGGTCTTTTATGATTTATTTATTTATAAAACATTACAATAACATATGTACAACATTAAAACTTAAATCTAACACTGCTGCTTGTCGGCAATGTGGATGGTCAACTCTGTAGAGTTGCTACCCGTGCAGCCGTGGGACACCAGGTATAGACAGCCGGGTTGAATAGAGCGAAGGTCCTCGTTTTGTAGAAGATGGACGAATCTCTTGGGCAGGTACACCTGGAACTTGGGCTCATCCCCCGGAGTAAACGGTGCCTCGCTGAGACTGCAGCAGATGGCCTCCCCAACTGTAGTCTCCATCTTCTTCATAGCATGGATTATGTAGTGCTTTTCGTCTTTTAGTTCGGAGCACTTCTTCACAGGTAATATTGTTGACTTGGAGTGAGCATTGAACTGCTCGACCAAAGTCTGAAGGAACTGGTGAGATGCCATGGTCAGGTTACGGATCGTCTTCTTGCTCGGAGATGTTGTCGTCTCGGAATCTCGAGTAATACTCATGCCAGGTCCCGGTCTGCTCCTCACTTATATACTCTCCGTTACCCCCACCACTCCCCACTTCCCCACTTTGAAGGTAAGAGGCGAGTTTATAGGCATTTTTCAAAGCGCAATGTCTATCTTTATCATGTTCTGGGCTTTTTGTACAAATACATATATTTTCCAGCATGTATTGATAATTCTTATCCAATTCCACATCACTAACCGGAACATGAGTAAATCCTTCGATCCATCTTTTCTTTTCCAGCCCCTTTGTGTAAATATTGGTAAACTTGTCTGAAAAGTGATGCATAATGTGATACAAGTCCGTGTAACTAGTAAAACCATCATACCAATCGATATGATGGAAGTGTTTTGAAATCCATCTGTTGGTAGTAGCGGCTTTACTAGTTAAAGATGAATAAGAACATGGCGGTTTAAATAAAAACGAATACGGAACACTTGTATTCATGTCCAAAAACACAAGTTCTTTTATAATGAATCTATCATCATTACCACGAAACGCTTGAAACTCAATAATACCAGGCTTGGACTTTACTTGTTCTTCTTCTTCTTCTCCCTTGTCCATTTTGAAGGTCACACGTCTGCTCATTATAAAGTCAGGAGGTCAACTGATTTCCACACCACGGTAGGTACTGCTTTTATACCAGGCCGTACAGTTGTTGGCGCGTTGGTGTATATTTAACGTGGGCACCGTCCCCAATAGGCCTAACCCCACAAAATGTTGGTTATTGTTTTAGAAACTAACCATTGTCATTTAAGTTTCCATCTTTATATTTTCCTTGTTTTCGTTTTCATCACTAACACTTGATTCTTCTCCTCCATCTTCCTCTTCTTCCTGTTTTACTGATTTCTTATGTAGTTGAGCGTACTTTTCCAATTGTCTCCACATCTGTACTTCATGAGGAACTCTATTAAATATAGAAGTATCCACAGGTCCGTATAATATAGGTGCGTCCGGTTGTTTATCCAAAGTGTCTTCCAGGTAATCTTTAATAATCGAACTTGAAAACACCAGTTGTCTCAAATATCTTGTTATAGGTTCAGTAGCACAAGTTAAAATAAAAAACTCCTCTCGATTAAGTTGAATTTTGTTATCATGTCTTGTTGTGTCTCTAAACCGCAGCTGATGATCACCACGATGTTTAATAATATCGATTTCCACATTTGAATCCAAAAGTCCTACTCTTGTCTTTCTTCCAAACATGTTACTACTTAAATAGCATTCTAGCAGATGCAAGTGTTTCATAAACGATTCCCAAGCACTGTCCGTAAACAAAATCATTTTGGGTCCATGAGTTAAAATTACAGTAGGGGAATAATCTGTCGATTTCATAACACCGATTAAAACACTTTTGTCCAAACTGGAAGAGATTGGGTAAAATATTCGCAAAAATACCTCACTCAATATGTTTGGAGAAATATTATCTTCAGTATCCCTTTTTCTCTTTTGTATAGCCTTTTTTCTTTTACCTTTTTCTTCAACATTATTACTGGCGTGAAGTTGTCCGCAAACGTTTTGTTCACCTCCTTCCCGGTGACCTTGAAGATCTAAAAACTCAGATATCTCCTTCTCAATATCTACCACATTTTCAGGTGTACCACTAGGAGAAGCCATATTGAATACGATGCTACCCATACAACAGTAGGCAACAAACTGATGAGGAGCGGCCTGTACGCTCTGCTTTTATACTTGCGGAATGAAACAAAACCGGTTTTTACAGTACATTTTTAACAATTCCAGTTAAAGGTGTGTATGTTACAATTTTATCATGTAAAATTAAACAGTATGCAGTTGTATTAGCCGGTATAGCCGAGTTAAATTCCATTTCTATTTTTATATCCACACTTGATGATTTTACTGATTTATTTTGTTTAGAACAATCAATTACAACTATTAGGTAGGCATCGAAATATTTTGAAGGTGATAATAAAGGTGTATTTGCTTTACCGTAATATGAACTTTGGAACCTTGCGTACATATCGTACAATATACTGTATTTCTTCTTAGTGAATGACACATTTAAATTGTCGTATGGAAAGAATTGTGAATTTAAATAAACTTTAATATTTTTCAAGTCACAATGATCAAATTGTCCTGCATGTTTAGTGATGTCGTCTCTTCTACCTGTTTGTAAACCAAATATAATATACCTGGCTCGTTCTACATAATTTGATGTTTTAACAGTCCAAGTGTGTCGATCCGTAGTAGGTAAACTGGGATGCTCATGGAATTCCCAACTTCTAAATGGAATAACAATATCACGATCGGCTTTTAATTTTCTTAAAAGTAGCATTCTATGCTCGTCAGCTAATTTAACATGTGGAACTCTCCATACAATTTTGTCTAATTTTAATTTCCATTCTAAATTTGCATCAGTTGTATTATCTGCAGCTTTAATAATGTCTTTATCGTTAGAAGACCTCAACAAAACTAATTCTTGTTTAACGTTTAATATTATTTTCCTGTAATCTTCAGCAAAACCAAGCAACAAACGTAATGGAATATGAAAATCAAAATATCCATCTGAATTTGGAGTGATCGTGTCAATTGTAGGTAATACCCATCCGGCAGGTTTAAGTAAATTGGTTTCATTGGGTGTTATAGATGTTAATCCTTTTAAAGTTGTTGTAATACCTACTTTTTTAGTGGAATCAACTGTTACACCTGATATTTCATATCTAATTTCATCAAACAGGAAAGCCATAGGATTATTTATAAATGGAACTGTTGTACCAGCGGTAGTACCGTCCTTTTTAGTAACTTTTCCTTCAATATACAAGTAACTTTCACATGGTAGTGTGTAAATGTCTTGATGTTGTATGGGGATACGAATTTCATCGTTATTGTTTAATTTCGATGAAGTGTAAGGGTTGTGGGTGTGATATTCTTTTTCCCATAGGGTTTCGTCGAATGTTGGACCCTGCGCTATATCCAGTATATCCATAATCGGTTAATTTTAATCCAACTCTCTCTAAGAAACGAATGTTCTCGCGTGTTAACTCCTCCACAGCTGAAGAGCTACTAATGTGGTTTCCCGTAGGTTGTTCGCTTTTAAATGTTAAACCCATGGTTTTTGTATTAAAGTGTCGATTTTAAATGTAATCTAATCGTAATAGGCTCTTCTCTGAAGTCTACCAAGTTACCGTCTTGATCCAATACGCTCAACACGATGTCTGAAATGAAAGTGGTGTTCAACGGTAGATATACCAGGTTTTGTGGCTTTTCAACAATTTTAAATCCAGGTGGTACACTTGGGTAAAATGTATGTATGATATGGGTGTTAGCCCCATCCCTGTAAGCTCCTTGTATAATGTTACAAGTTATGTCTATACTATTGACTTTTAATATTGTTACTGTTTTTTTACCGGAATGTGTTACATCTGGTTCTAAAATTGGCTCATCGTTGGCAAATCCTAATAAATCACCAATTGAGTTTGGTCGAGTAAAATCTATATAATATTTGGAAGTAATTTCAGCTTTCATCGTATTATTATTACCTTTTAATGTTATATTGTCTTTTCCCATTTTAGTTTGCAAAAATTCATTTATATGATCAATTTCATAAGACCCTGTGGGCAACCTGCACTCTTGTAAGTCTGTAAACTTCCCACTGGCATCTTTTCCCTTATAATAATGTAATACGTTATTTTTACCTTCCGTAACATTGGGAATAGAGTTGTAAGTTGTAAAATCCAATAGTGCCGCCTCCCAAAATCTTCCTTTTTGCAAGCGTAACGCTGGAAAAAGGATACTTCGTAAAGTGGACGATTTTCCTGTTAATGATACCGTATAGGAAGACATCTCAATAGTGACTGATACTTTTAGCTAGAAATTCCAAACATAAATGGCCGCATATTGAAGTATTATCAGGTTGTTCTCTTTTATAGTTATAATATATGTTTTTAGCAGATTTAAAGTAATTTTGAAGTTCTTTTGGTGGTGGCAAATTACCAAAACTATCAAAATAATATACATTGTTATTTAGTTTCTTATAACAAACCCAATGGGTGCCAGGCCCTTCAGTATTATCCAAATTTACAATTCCAGTCTCATTTTGCCACATTTTCTTTGGTAAACTGTCTTTCATGAATACACCGCGGAAAAATGGTATTTTTAAACAGGAAATATATTTAAACAATTCAACATTGGTTAACGCTTTATGTGGTATAACCAATTGATTTCTTTCATTTAATATGCACGATAAGGTCTTAGGTAAAGACCTGCCCCGTTTTTTACCATTGACCACACGGTGGGCTTCTTCCTGCCTTTTCTGCTAGATCGTCGTCTTCTTATATTTCCTCCGTGTTTTCTTGTGGTTGACTTCCTTTTTACCCTTCTTCTCCTCCTTTTTCCACCTCCTACTGCTGTTTTAGCCTTCATACCTGCTGTTACTGCTAAAGCTGCTGCTTTTTCTGCTATGCTAGCGTCACTTGATTTTACTCGTTGCCAAGCTATGTCCGCAAGCTTTCTGTCTGCTATCGATCTATTTTTTGAATCGGCAAACGTGGAATATGCGATATCGTGTTCTTTACAAGCCTGATCTAACTTATTTATGCCTGGATCACCTCTTTTCAGTCGTTTTTTCAATTTAGTTCCTGGTCCGCAATACTGATAACCTCCCGGTATATGAAATTCGTATGGTAAAGCGTCTATTGCTCTATTTACGATAGATCCTACTGGAATACGATTTAAAGCTTTACTTAACAGAGAAACCGCTGTGGACGTAATACCGCCTCCTTTCCTTACAGTGTCTCGATATGGACTGATGTACTGGAATGTCATTATTATCCTTTTATAACCGCAATGTACAACTTATGTGTTAACTCTATGACGAGTTGGACATAAATGAAGTAGTTTATTGTGTTGTTATATTAAATATCAATATCACCCCAATCCGATGATCTAAACTTTTGAGTATTAGGGTTAATAAAGTAATTATTAAAAATTTCCCGCTTAATCCAATTACCTCTCTCGGATTCATTCAACCAACTATGACGTGTACGGGTTGCAATAAGATTGTTCATATCAAATAATGCATTTCCTAAAACTTTAACAAGAAAATTAACAGTTACAGCATTATCTACATGTTGAGGGTCTTTAAGTTCTGTAATACGTTTATTATTACAAGTATATACTTTATGGTCCTTTATTGAAGTTGTTATAGCCTGTCCTACAGTTGCAGCATCATTTGGATCACTTCCTTGTTTTAAATTACCTATTTTCTTATCATTTGCATTAAAAATATGACCTGTTGGTTTATCTAATATCAAAGATTGACTAACTACAACACAATCGAAATCTAATGAGCCAGGAGATACATTAGTTATCCTTTTAAACCTACATACGTAAGGTTCAGTATGATTATATGGATTAGAATTTATAGTTTGTGCTAAAATTGGAACATCAAAATATTCTGCACCCATACCTACATTTGATAATGTCTTTCCTTTACCATCCCAAGCATTATTGTTTTGTTCAAGTAATGTAAACTTTTCATTTCCCTGCACAAATACATCCCCTTTCCGCGTTACTACTTGGTCTTCTTTTACAAATCCAGTTGTTTCTTGTTTTAAGGTTTCCATCATTTGACCCACTGTTGCACCATCTGATGGCGCCGAACCATCTTTAACATTTGCTAAACAATTATTAAAACAATCTATAACCCCTACATCACGTATGATACAATGATCTTTAATATATTTCAGATTTACAGCATCGTTTTCAGTTTTCGGATAACCTATATCATTAATAACAAATTTATAAAAAGAAAATCCATCTTTTGTCTTTTCAGGTATCAAGGAATGTAAATAGCGTCTATTTACGGTGTCTTTTGCATCTTTAGGGTCATCTACGTTGGATATACGTTTATTGTTGGCACTATACGTTTTCCCATTGAATTTTAACGTATTTTTTAATTCAGATGACAAATAACCTTTGTTTATCGCATCACCGTTTTGATTTGGTTTACCAACGTTGATAATTCTATGATCTTCCGCGTCATATGTGTTATTTTGTAGTTTTAATGTTGGCGATATCTTTTCATTTAACATTTTTAAATTTATTGCATCGTTTTCATCTGAAGGATCTTTTATGTTTTTTAACCTTTTATTACTCATATCATAATCTCCATCAGGTGTTTGTGGTAAACCAGCACTTCTTTTTAAACTATTCGTATAATATAACCCGTCCGAGGAGTAACGTCCGAACTTGTCGACACTCATGGTGCAACTGAATAGTACTCTAAGGAGTAACGCATTTTTATGAGATTACCCCACGGTTTCGGAGTTCATCCACTAAAGCCACCCATTCGTTTTCCAAACCAGTATGACCCGCTTCTTTAGCTTCATGTATTAGTTTCATTCTATCAACCAATTTATTGATATTATTGTAATAAATCACATTTGTGTTATACAGTTTCTTCATTAAACCTGTACCTGTAACAGACTTGTTTCTTTTTCTTGGTTCTGTAGCACTTATATCCAAAGTGGATGACACAAACCTTCGTTTTACAGGTTTTCTTGGTATTATTGGCATTGGTTGTCTTCTCGTTGTTGGTATTAACTTGGATACAAATTCTCTATATTTTAAAGACTTTGATCTAAAAACAGGTTGGTCAGCTGAATACTTCCTCCTGTATGCATTAGTTTGTTCCAAAATCTTTTTATATGCTTCCATGTCTTTTTCTTTAACTAACAATTCTAAAGGCTTATTTTCAAATAATAATTCAAATAATCCCCTTGTACCCTTATATCTTTGATCACCAACAATAATATTATCATGTTCATCAATGTTTACCGGGCTATTACCAACCATTAAACCGTCTTCTGTTAATCTTACTCCATAACTATGGTAGTTTTTATTAGGGTTTGTTCCAGCTAACATTTTTATCATGTATTTCCTTCCTAAAGGTCCTTTGTTATGAATGTTTTCACCCAACAAGCTTATGTTTGACGGACCTTCCCTTGCTTCTTCTTCTTTTTCCTCTTCACTAGCAGTTGATACAACTTCATGTCCTCTTTTGGCTTTTACTTCATATAATTCTCTTATTCCACTATAGTCTGGTGATTCTAGCTCTCTTTCGGGTTCTCCACCGGTAAAACCACTATATGTAGAGGATTCCGGGTCTTCATCGCTAAAATCTTCTGATTTTACATTTTCTCTTTCAAACTTTGTAATAGGTGCAATCGCATCTCCTTCCAATACAGGTTTAGCAAATTTTTTGTTTAATTGTTTCAAGGGTTCAGTAATAGGTTTAAAAGTAGATTCAAGGAATTTCTCCCTCTCGCTAATACCTAGTTTTAATGCTCTGTTTTTAGCCCGAATAGAATCACTAAGTGATTTTATTTCTTTTACTAATTTTTCTTGGTTAACCATGTTTGTAGCAAGACGTGTTGTACAACAATGAATGTTTTATACCACGTTCAATGTATTAATATAAATTTATCAAATCCTATCCTGTATCGACCATTGTTTAGCGGTTGTTCCTTCATAATTGTTAGGAACCCATACTTTTCAGCCCAAGCCTTTCCACATAACTCTTTAAATCGTTCAAATGTCATATCCGCATTTACATGATCAAAATATATATGTTTTAGGTTGGTTTCGTCCTGTTTAAATACAATTAACATGTTTGCATTGTCTCTAATGAGTTGTTTAGGTATTTTGCTGTAAGTTTGGCCAATATAAATGCTATCTATGTTGTTATGTCGACCCATAGCGAAGTAATTCCTTATTGTGTTTTGGTTTTCACAAGATACATCGTCAAATATGAACACAGAGAATGGTTTAGCTTCTTGTGGTTGCATAACACTCTCGCTTGCATTAAATTTTAAGTATTTAACTTCAGGCACATTATTCAGTATTTTTTCCAATAATTGATACTTTGGTTGTTGTAGTGATTTTGAAAATACATATAAATTATTAAAACGTAATCCTTTAGGGTTTGTAATCAAATTGAATACTACATTAGTTTTTCCACAGTTGGAAGGTCCGGTAACCAGACAGCGCACGGTGTTTGGTAACAAATTGCCATGTTTCCCACTATTGAATTCTGAATTATCCACTGTGAGTTCATCTATATTATTAATAGTAAAACTCTCCTTTTGTGGTATTATCTCCATCCTTTGTAATGGTTCAACCTAAAATGATTCTCTATCGTTATATCAAATCCTTTTTAGGTATCCAAGAATCTTCAGTCTTATTAAATCCTAACCATCGTACTTTAACCTTATCTTTTTCCGTTGCAACACCTTTTCAACTAAATATACATCGCCTACTGTTGATTTTAACATTTCATGTCCATAAAACCCTCCTTCAAGCAATTGTCCTTTATTATCTTTTAAAATATATGTCTCGGGTACTGTAGGTTGTACTTTGAATACAGTAAAAACCTCATTGGTCCAATTTGGCAAATATCTTTTACTGAATACACCTTTATATTTACTTATTCGCACTTTATCACCCACATTAAAGTTTTTAGGCTTTAGTTTTTCAACTTTTGGTTTAGTATTCATTTTTATACGTTGTAATACCAGTTTTTCGTTTTTGCTAGTCACCTGGTTTGTTTTCATACCAATAGTTCTATGAAACTTGTTATTGTAATCGTTTATAAGTTTCGGTAACATATCAATCCATATGTGCGATCCTCTGTTGGAAAACATTTTATACATTGCACTTTTTAAAGTTCTGTTGAATCTTTCAATTATTGAGGCTTTTACCTCTGAATTGGTTGAATAATGGTTTATATTGTGTTTTTTCATTAAATTTGCAAATTCCTTATTAAAATATTCTTTTCCATCATCTGTTTGTAAATGTTTAATAGTATGTTTGTCTCTTTGTATAGCTATTTCCATTGCTTTTGTAACACTTTTGCCACTTTTATCTTTTAGCGGTAAAGCATCTGCCATTTTTGAAAAACAGTTAATAACAGTCAATATGTATTTGTATCCTTTATTTTGTTTGCTATAAGGAATCATTTCGATTAAATCTGCTTGATATAAATCATTAATTCCTTTTATCACCGTATTTCTTCGTGGAAACTTTCTTCTTGCAGGTTTATGAAGTTCGTTGACAATTTGTTGCTTCAAGTCCTTCATATTGCAGGTTTCAATGTTTGTTGTGTCACATGTATAATCACAATGAATGTTGTTTTAAAAATTCACATCATTTATATAGGTCAAGGTCATCCAAACTTGTGTAAAAAAATGGGGAACACGGCGTTGGACTTGCCGTGTTCCCCATTTTTTTACGGAAGGAGAAAGGAATAAGGTCGAAGTTGTAGAAGGACGAAGAATAGGTTACTAGTTGATAGGGTTTAGGGAGTAATGGCCGAAAGGAAGAGTGTGGATTTTGTCGGGCATTATGTGTCTTTTATCATCCCGAGCTGACAGTGCTTTTTTTAATTTCGGTGACACTGTAGACTTGATGCTTGAAGCTTCGAAAATTGTTGAATGTTGCTGATATTGTAGTATCTTCAAACAAACAAGTCTTGTAGTGGTCAAATGTTACGTGTTTTTTCAAATAAGATGTCTTCACTCCTTTTGCTTTCTTGACTGTCGGTGTGTTGTTCTTGTGGTACATCTTAAATGAATACAATTTCGCCATCAGCGCCACTATTTCTTCTAAAGGCATTCCATTTGCTTCATCTTTGAATTTTCCGATTACTTTTTTATTTCTTTCATTAAAATTTGGATGGTTCTTCGGATAATCAGAAAAGTCGAAATCTTCTTTGTATGGAAAAGTCCTTAGGTCTTCATACATGTCCAAAGTCTTTATCCAGTAGATAAATGCGTCAGTATCCATGTATGCGACTCCAATGTTTTCCCTTCCGTAATGTTTAACCATTTTGTTATAATGGAAATCATACATCAGGGTTTTACTTATGTCCAAAATCGACATACCTATGTATAACGGACGGTCCATGACTATTGTTGTTTTCTTCATACTGACAGCGACTAGATTTTCGTTTATAATCATGGATGTTCCGAAATTTGGTTTTTGCACCAACTTTTCCAATTTCCTAGGATCACTCACTAATTTTACATTTTTGTGTTTTCTTTTGTTCTCCAAGGTCTTCCCAAAGATGGCGTTGTTCATTAATTTGTAGAAGTCCTTTTCAAATGCTGTTGTCGCTGCAGCTCTTCTTGTAGTGTTGGAATCAATATATGGTTTCAACCAACAAGACTGGGTGAATTCAATTGCTCTATGAATTCTCACTATACGTAGACCCAATTCAAGAGCCTGTTGAACTACCCAGTAGTGAGCCACATACCGATCTTTATTCTCCAGGGTCATCATCAATTTTGGCCATCTTCCTGTCGGTGAAACTTCAGTCTTGGCTAGGAGAGGCAAGTCGTAGTGATGGTCATGAAGGTGCTCCGGGTATTCAAAATCACAGTCCAAAATATAGCCTTTTGGACCATCCTTTGGAATCTGTGAGATGTCACCGATGGTGGCCGGGTCGATCCATTTGAAGTCAGCGTAGGGAAGCGGATTTGACATTGCCCAACCATAAAGGTTGTTTGCGTCAAAGTAGCCAAGGTAGACCGATGGTTGTTGCTCGTCGAAGCCGGGGATGTACTTGTTGTTGGCTTTGACATGACGTGTTACAGCTTGTGTCAAACCGCCCCGTACACCAGATTCCATCATGAGCACCATATCTATATCAGTTAGAAGTTCCAGTCGACAGTTGGTTGACTTTAGCATAGCTTGCCATGCTAATCCTGGAGATGTGTACGAGTGTAGAGGGTCCAGTCCATAGGCGGAGAAGCAGGTGTTTCTGAATTCTTCCATCACATAGCACAGCAGAGTTACATCCAATTTTATATAAAAGTCAGAATATTCCCCTAAGGTTTGAATGTTTAGTTGGTTCCAAACGTTACAAGCATGATTGTAGTCTTCAACGGAGATTTCACTTTCGTTTAATTTGCTATTGAAGGCTTCAATCGGTGGAAGACTAGTTTCTTCAAACTTTTCTGTAGAAGTTATATAATCATAGGGAAAAACTCCCTTCCGTAATACTAGGTCCAATTTATCTTCAGGTACAATCTTGCTGGTTTCTTTTAAGTCTTCTCTTCTTAGGTTCTCAGACAATTTGCTCAAACTGGATGCCATAAATCTATAAGAGTCTACGAAGCGAAGTTTAATTTTGCCTACTGTTTTTGAAAAGCTGATGTACTTTTCCAAAGTTGTAGCAAGAACATCAATTCTACCGTTATCTCTTCCTAACTCTGGGATAATAAAATGGGAGTCGTAGCCGCTAAGATTGTGTAAAACGACAGGAATAAAGTATGGCAGTTTGTAATTTATATTGCATGAATTACAAGCAGCTCCTCTGTATAACCCTGTCAGGTGATCGTGGTCTCTTACTTTTGGATTTTCTTCACTGAAGCTCTTTTGGCATAGATAACATCTTGATGCCATATTGTATTTTTGTTGTTGATTCTCATTCAAAGGTTCCATAGGTACGACATTACCATACAAGCGTTGTACCTTTTCAGCAATGTCATACAATAGGTCTACGAAATACTTAGCGGCTTCTTCACCACGGTAGAGTATTGGAGTGGATGTTAAACCATAGTCTTGCAATTGGTTTTCAGACAAGGTTGATTTAACTAGTAAACAAAAACTGTTGGGTTGATGCAACTGATATTTTGTTCTTCTAGTCACTTCGCCGTCCGGCAGCTCCTGTGGTACTAACGTTGATTCAAAATCTGCGTAGACCACTATTGGAATTCGGTATTGGTGAATTGTCTTGTTAAATTGTATTGAAGCTCGGGTAGGCGGTGGAAGACTTATCTTTACTTCATAGTTCTCGTTGCAAAGTCTTTTATGTTCCAATAACCAGTCCAATCCTCCACGTCTTGCATCTTTCCAAGAAAAGCAGAAACATCTCTTGCAAACTGTAATCCTATTTACTCTTTTGGTCAATTGTTTTACAACTAAGGCTTCAAAGTCCTTTATCCATACATAATGGGAAATTTCACCCTTAGTTATCAATAGCAAATCCGTGTGGTTTCTTTGCTCAACCTTTACTACCCGCAAAGGATAAACGTTGTTCGAATCATCCAGACCAAAAACATTGACTGAAACGCCAGGATTTTTCTTTTCAAATTTGTCAATATCTTTTAAAGTAACTGGGTAAGTAAGACCTTGAAAGTTGTAGCGGTGTTCATTCTCGTAGTATTCTCTACCAACTCTACACGGATTGTTTTTAACATACTTGGTTAACATTGCATACTTGAAACATTCATTACCCTCATTTTGAACATTTCTACACGAGTTAGTGTTTTGGATTTTCTTTGGTAGAGGGATAAAACTACTACCTCTTAAACCATATCCATGTTTATGAACCCTAACATCCATACCTTCAATTGATGACAAAGTCCATCCTGATCCTCTTCCTTCATGTTCTTGGAGTTTGGTTATAAGTTCCTCCAAGCATTCTTTAATAATATCATCAATGTCGGAGGTGAAGGTAAGGGTTCGATTTTTGGTAATGAATGCTCTCAATGCTGTTTCACCATCAGTATTGTTAAACATAGCCTCTAACACCATTCCAAATTTAATAAAATTTAGCCTTTGTAGTTCTTCCCTCAAAGTTTGACCAACAAGTTCCTTAGCCTGGGTTATGAATGTTTCCAGTTCCAATTGAACGTTATTAATTTTGAAATGTGTTACAACTCGTCCTGGCAAGGCCGTGGTGCGCAGTTGTCTTACATCTTCCAGTTCTTCTTCTTCCATATCCTCTTCTTCGGTGTCCTCTTCTTCGGTGTCCTCTTCTTCAATAGGTCTTCCAGTAGTGGATGGTCCAGCACCAGCAAATTGTATCACACTAGGTCTTTTTCTTTGCATTTGCTGTAGATAGCTGTCCCAGTAGTCCGTCTGCTTCTGGTGCTCTTCCAAAAACCGGTCAATTGAGTCTAAGTCTATTTCATCCATGGTAATATCTTCTTTTCTATCTTCGTCTTCATGTAATTCTCTGTGTAGGGTGAAAAGATCTTCGTCTTGAAAGATTTCCCCACAAATGTCGCAAAGAGCCATTTCAAACAGTTTGGCTTTGAATGCACACTCTGTGAATGTCCACGCAATAATGAGCAGCGCGCTCGGTTGGGACCCTTTATATCCGAGGCAGATAGGTGGGGAAAGTGACGTCATATAGAAACAGGTTATCACTCATGTGCTAAATTTAGCCTTTACACAACCGTTTGTAATACATTTATTAGTAGGCTTGATAAATTGATGATATTTGGTCTAGATTCAATAATTTGTACAAGTTTTTTCAAAGACGTCTGTTTGAGCAAGTTTATGTAGGTCAAGGTCATTTGGAATTATTATTTTGAGCGGGGGATAGAGCACTAAGCAGCATCATTTACTACAAAGTGCTCTATCCCCCGCTCACATTCTTTTTTTTATCTTTTGTTTAAACTTTTTACAAAGGTGAAACATCACCATCAGAGTCGGAATCATCCTCATCACGGAATAGGCAGCGATGACAATACATAATTCTTCTGGCAACTAACATCCTATCCATTGGACGATGAGGAGTGTCTTGTTCTTCTTCTTCTTCAATTTCCAATTGGAATTCCATTTCCGACTCAGATGATGACTCTAATGTTTCGTAGGCGTGCAAGTCCACTTCATTGTCCGTTGAACCAGCTTCGTCAGAGTCCGTTTCAATATCCATTATTTCTTCCTCCACCTCTTCTTGATCAACCGCAGGTAGTTGGTCCTCTACTTCTATAATTTCTAGAGGTATTACCTCCAGAATAGAGACAATTCTGTTGCGATGGAACACGGTGTTGTCAAGTGGAGCCATGGTATGGAAGTGTTGTATCCATCCAATTTGCTTACCCTTTTTATACCCCCACCAACTAAACAATTTATGTGGGTCAAGGTCACGTAAAGATACCCTTTGAGCGGGGGATAGACCACTAAGCAGCATGCTAGTCCATTGCCGCAAAGTGATCTATCCCCCGCTCTGTTCTACAAAACCTCAATCAAGTCCAAGTCCGAGTCCTGTTTAACACATTTTATTCTAATTCCATATCCAATTTAAAAATTTCAATTTCACAAGGTTTACATTCCTGATGTATCAAACACTCCAGCTCCCTAAACATATCGTCCAGTTCGTCCAAATTATGATGTCCTACTTTTAACACATGAAGGTGGTTCATGCTTTGCATTGTAGCATGACCATCAACAAACAAGTTTCTTTTCCACGCTAACATAAATTCGCAGTTTTCTTGGAAAATCCTTCTCACCAAACACTCGTACACAACCGTCAACATGTCTCTACAGTTTTCATAATGCACCATCACAGTATACCTGTCCAAGTTAGCACCAAGAAGAGGTCCACTCATTTTTTTTTTTTTTAGCGTTCTACTGGAAAGTCCAAAGCAGAATGAAGTCGAGATGTACAGACCCCCTCTTTTATACCAGTTAACCGTTTGTCCTTGCTTATAAGTGGGTCAAGGTCATCCAATGCTACCCTTTGAGCGGGGGATAGACCACTAAGCAGCATGTTAGTCCATTGCCGCAAAGTAGTCTATCCCCCGCTCTGTATTCTACACACGCACACATGTCCCTGTCTTTTCATTACATACCTAATATATATTCACTACCTTCATCGTCACTATCACTCATCTCCGTTTCTACAAACTCCATCGGGTTAAAGTTAAATTGTTTCAATTGTTCTTTTAGGTTTTCAATTTGTTGGTCCTTTACTTCTAAAACACTGTGAAGGTGTGATATGTAGTCTGCTGCCTCGTTGATGCTTGCTACTCTGGGATCACCTAACTTCAAGCTGGGAACTACACCTTGCAGCCTGAAGTACGCCATACGCCTTTCTTGCTCCTGCCGTTGACCAGGACTGAGCAAGCCTTGCCCGTCTTGGCTCACCTCCAGCAAGGTCCGTAGCATCGGAGCTTTGCAGGCGTTTGCCCGAGCAACAGTTATGCTATGGAATGGTCGAGCAGGTCCACGAGTAGCAGGCAGGACGTTGGCAGCACGCCTTCTTGAAGAAGAAGCCCGAGAGGTTTTGCAGTTGGAAGCCATGTTGAAGTGCGGTATTCAGCTAAGCGATACAAAGCAGAATAACCAAACTGCACATCAATACCCGTATATATACACTTATCAGTGGTGGGGGTACTAGCTAACCTTGGTGAAGTGGGTCAAGGCCATCCAAAATGATTACCAGAACGGGGGATAGATCACTAAGTGGCATGTTAGTCCATTGCCACAGAGTGATCTATCCCCCGCTCTGTATTCCGCATTCACACACACATTCATACAAACACACAAGTCCCAGTCCGAGTCTTTACCCACACACCTATCCACTCTCATCCTCACTAGCATCACTGTCCACTAAAAGGTCTTGACACTTCATAATTAGTCTGTCGTATTTTCTCAGGATTGAATTTGCCTCACGGATTACATTCTCTAACACCCTATCCTTTTCCTCTATAATTTCGTTGTACGCTTCAAATACGTTTGGTGGTGTCTGTGTAGATGCATTTGATGTGGTTGGTTGCGGGTTGGTAGGAGGCCGGGCCGAGCTGGAGGCTCCACTGCTGCAAAGCTCCTTCTTCACAGGGCCAAAGCCGGAAAACCGGACGCGACTCCTTACATACCAGGCTGATCTAGAGGCTCCACTGCTGCTGCACCGGTCCTTCTTGACAGGACCAAAGCCAAAAAATCGGACTCGACTGCTTAACAGAAGGCTCGGTTGGTTGGACCCAACACCTGAGCCAGAAGCTGAAGAGTTTCCAGACATGTTGCGAAGTGTTCTGCTTAACGGATGCAAGCTGAATGAGCGGACATTGGATTACCACTCCTATATATACCTATTTGTGGTGGTAGGGGGCGGGGTGGGGGTGGGGGGGGGGATAGCTTAAGGACTTCCACTAAATTTCCCTTACTCTTCCCGGTCATCGGTTTTACATACCTTTAGCAAACCCATCATTTTGGTTTCTTCAATAACTTTACACAGCTCAAAGACCCAAGCAAACAGCTCATCTATGTTGTTATAATTAATTTTTGTCCAGTGTTCATACTTATGAGTTTGGTTGTTTATAATACATAGATAAAATGTAGACCCATCTCGTCTTATACAATGCTCAACTTCCATTCTATGCCGATTTAGCACTTCCCAAGCATTGTGTTGATCTATCAAGAAGTCACCACCTTTGTAATTGTACCGTGACATGTTTACACGGAGTACAGAAACAGACTGAAGCAAATGAACGGCTCATACAAGCTTATTAAGAGCGTTAGAGTGGGGGGTATCACGTGATACACAACATTAGTTGTAAGGTTATCACTTTACTTTAAACAGTAATTTATATGGGTCAAGGTCATTCAAACTTTGAAAAATTTTTACCTCCAAACACTTGTAGCAGGCTACAAGTGTTTGGAGGTAAGTTTTTATTTGTTAAAGATTTTTGTAACTTAGTCTTCACCCTCAAGGACACGGTTTGAGATTGTCCCAGTGACTTTACATCACCGCCAGGTTAAAGTATTATACAAGTCAAGTATTTTTTTTTTTTTTTATTAGTTGATTTGTATAATACCCCTCTCCCTTACTTTAAGAGGGTTAGGACTAAATTTGGAAGAATAATTTGGAAAAAGAATTTTTGTTTTTTAAATATTGTCCAACACAACCTAACAATTTAGATCTTTTTTAGTAGGCCTACATCCTAATCCATTTCCCACACAGATTGGCATCCTTCTCTTCGTATTAGATAGCCTTTTTTATGGATGAAAAATTGTCTTTGTACCATCCGAACGGGTACTTTCATTGTATGAAGGCAGCCATCACCTTTTACAATGATTTCTACATTGGCATCAAAAGCTCCATAAGTTTGAACAATAAAATAATATTTTTCATCCACTTTAAGTCTTCTAATATCAAGCGGTTGCGGACTGTGGGGATGTCTGGGTTGGGATGTTTTAGACCTAATGTTGTTAAGACTGTAGGGTCTTACTCTCGGAAGATTGATATTTTTGTTCAAGTGCGTTTGCAACGGTCTTCATCTAAAACAGCAAACTTCTGACAGCAAAGAACCCCAAAGTCTTTTGACATATACACGTAATCGCATTTATTACCCTTGCCAGCAGGGACTTTAACACGCTTACGTTTTTGTGTTGGACGCTTTACTGGAGTGTTTTGGAGCTTGTCAGGTTTAGGCTGGCTAGAAGGAATAGGGGTAGAACGCTTTACACGGTGAAGAGGAAGGGAGCAAACAATTTTGGGTGGGGTAGGAGAACGTGTTAGGTCCATGGTTGGTAAGGTAAATTTGGATGTCATATTAATAGTAGGATAGGGAGCGTCAGGAGAAAAGATAGATCGACGGGGTGGTTTAACAGGTGTTGGTGGGATAGGGGATAGAGGTAGAGGACATTGGGATTTGGTGTATGAAAGGATTTTTTGTGAACGGGAGTATGGGTGTACTTCGGCTTTGAAGTCTTCTTCTTCTTGTCGTCCTCCTCCGTCTGGAAAACGGCAGCATCCGAGTTGGAGTCCGAGGAAAGGGAGACAGCTGGAGAACAAATCAATCCTCGGCTGGTTCCAGCGGCAGTTGTATTGGTTAGCGCTGGCATCGATGGCAGAAGGCTGGTCACAGTCGTGATTACAGCCAGCGCTTGCCGCAGGACCGAGTACTGCATCGTAGTGGTCCCAGACGAAGAAGGCGGAGTAGATTGGACAGCCGAAGTGGGGTTAGCAGAAGAAGCAGAAGCTGGAGGGTAATTCTTCAATTTCAAACCCTTCAAACCCATTTTAAAAGTGAAGAAGTGAAGTGAAAATATGTAATATAAAGATGCAATATAAAGATGCAAAGAGCAGGAGCACCGGTCAACACGAGTGTTGGTGGTCCAATGAGAGGTGCATGCAACCCGGCCGCCTTATATCCCCACCGACCATGGGTGAGCCCCACCCTAGGGTATAGAGGTAGGGGTAGGGGTAGGGGTAGGGGCGGGGGGGGGTGGAGGTGTGGGGTGGAGGTGTGGAGGTGTGGGGTGGAGGTGTGGGGTGGAGGTGTGGGGTGGAGGTGTGGGGTGGAGGTGTGGGGTGGAGGTGTGGGGTGGAGGTGTGGGGTGGAGGTGTGGGGTGGAGGTGGTGGAGGTGTAGGGGGGGGCGGAGGTGCAGGGGCAGTCTTTACTGTATTTAGGTCAAGGTCACAAAAACTTTAAAAAAATAAAGCCCCACCTGGCGCATTTAGGTTGCCATCGCTGTGGCCTCCGAAGAGACACAACTATGAACAACTTTAGACTTTTGTGTAAGTAATACCTAACCGTTAAGACTTTAGAAAATTTTACTAATTTAGGTCAAGGTCACAAAAAAACTTTAAAAAAATAAAGCCCCACCTGGCGCATTTAGGTTGCCATCGCTGTGGCCTCCGAAGAGACACAACTATGAACAACTTTACACTTTTGTGTTAGTAATACCTAACCGTTAAGACTTTAGAAAATTTTACTAATTTAGGTCAAGGTCACGAAAAAACTTTAAAAAAATTAAGCCCCACCTGGGGCATTTATGTCCCCATCGCTGAAGCCTCCGAAGAGACCCAACTATGGGCAACTCCAAACATTCCAATGTTGTCTAACCTTCACCACGCAAGACTTTTACACATTTACTGCATTGCTAACAGATAACTTTTCCAAAGCTAACAAAAGTCATTTACATAATTTTGAGAGAGGTTGAGGACAGCCCTAGTGGCTTACGTCCTCGGTCCGAGTGTAGAGGCCGCCGCAAATTGGCCACAGCTGTGGTCTGCATGCCAGCGTGCAAACGGACCGGTTCCCAACCCAGCCGCAATATTGCCTGCCTGAGAGGACCCATGCTAACATTGGTATAAAATGATTTTACACGGGGGCCTACTCCCGTTCCCTATCTTTAATATTTAAGTTTAGCAATGCATTAAATTTGTATAAGTCGTTACTAGGTCAAGGTTACACAAACATTAAAAAATTTCGGCCCCCGTACATCCATGGCGAACCACGAATGTTCGGGGGCCTTGGGGGCAAAAAACACAAATAGCTAACAAAGTTTCATTTACATAATTTTGAGAGAGGTTGAGGACAGCCCTAATGGCTTACGTCCTCGGTCCGAGTGCAGAGGCCGCCGCAAATTGGCCACAGCTGTGGTCTGCATGCCAGCGTACAAACGGACCGGTTCCCAACCCAGCCGCAATATTGCATGCCTGAGAGGACCCATGCTAACGTTGGTAGAAAATAATTTTACACGGGGGCCTACTCCCGTCCCTATCATTACAATTTACTTTGAGCTGTGAAAAAGGCTCAAGGGGGAGTGCTAAAACAAGCGTATACACTTTAGGTAGATATAACACACACTTACAAAATAGGTTGAGCTCAACATGGTAAGTGCTGGAACAAGCATATACACATTAAACACATATGACATAAAAGACAAACAAAACACACAGGATAAAAGACAAACACGACACACAGGAGACATAGGGTACAAGTAAAACACTCACATATAAAGCAATTCCTAATACCGAAACGCAAGCGCAATATCTTAAAAATAATACAAGTCTTAAAGTTAGAGTAGACTTCGCTAAACAGTGAAGGCGCCTTTCAGTGTTTAGTGAGGCCTATGGCGGTCCGTCCCGATCGTTCACGTTCAACGCTCGGGAGCGGACTGCGAGCCGGCTGTGGCCGGGCCGCCTTATATCCCCACCGGTCTCCCCGAAGGGGCGGCATGGGGCGGAGGTCCACCCCGGGGGTGGAGGTCCACCCCCATGGGGTGGGGGGTGGGGGTGGGGGTGGGGGTGGGGGTAGGGGTGGGGGTGGGGGGTGGGGGTGGGGGTGGGGGGTGGGGGTGGGGGTGGGGGGTGGGGGGTGGGGGTGGGGGTGGGGGTGGGGGTGGGGGTGGGGGGTCCACCCCTCAGGGGTGGTTCAAGGTCACCGACTACACTTCTACTCTAAGTCTGGTTCAAGGTCACCCACTACACTTCTACTCTAAGTGTTGCCAATACCCCCACCTTAATCGAGTCCCTAAGCTACGCGATGGCGCTCAGCCAGTATGTCTCAGGCTTGCATGCGGTAAGCATCGCTGCTCTTCGACTCTGTTCATGTAAGTGTTTTACAAATTTTGCCTCAAGGTCATTACACTTTAACTCTGGACAAACATGGCTTGGATTTTCTCTGATTTTACTCAAGGTCACTACACTTTACCTCTGGGACAATATCGACTTGTAGTATTTCAGTGTTTTGACTCAAGGTCATCACACTTTAACTCTAGCACGTCGGTTATCGTACCAGAGGTGCTCAATAACCTAACTTGTAATGTTTAGGGTGGCGTTTGCACGCCACGTGGTATCGCCATGAGTGTCCAGTCCAAATTTTAGGTTAGATTAATTTTACTGTGATCTTTTCCATTTCCACTTCGTTTTGCCAAAGAATAAGGTGTCGCTTTATAAAGTGGTATTTCTCTAATGTTATAGGGGATTGCAGGGATACAATTAGTTTATTTAGGAGACTCTTCATCTTGGAGTTTAACACGATTTCCACTTTGACTTTGCTTCCTCGGCTCTCACAGCATGCTGTACAGAAATGTTTCTTCTAGTGCCAACTCGGGCCAAGAGAACAGTGTGTTGACTGTAGGACAGCTCATGGTGAAGTGATGCGATACTCCAGCGTACAACCTCACCTTCCCCCACCACTGTGACCTTCCCCCACTCCTGCTGTTTCCCCCACCTCTTTTCCCTTGACTCATGCGCTACAAGCAGTCTCTCAGTATTGTGCGGACTTTTGTGAGGGAAGCCATGTCGCGGGACGCTTTAGGTAAGAAACTTAACCGTGTTAAGACTTTATTAGTTGCTCACTGTCCACCACTCAAAGTCAAAAGGGTTTCGACTTTAGCTAAGTGGCGCAAACTGTTGCGCGGACACCCTAAGTTTTATACCAAACAGACTAATGTAAGTTTTACTGATGAAGATTTGTTTAGAATGTTGGATGAGATGACTTTTCCTTGCAAAATTCAGTTAGTTACTCCCATTCCTGACAGTTTGGAGTCTTAGTCTCTCAAGCCGATATACCTAGAGTACGCGGAGCCTGGAGGTCAGTCGCTCGGTGACTGTCGTGGGGTGCGCATCGGTGTCGGCGCTCCGTTGTTAGGTTTCAAGGTCACAGTAATATCAAATTGTTGGTGTTGTGCTGGTTCAAGGTCACCTGAGGGATAACCGATTGCCCATTTAGGCAGAGTCATGTCAGAAACTCGAGTTTAACTTGGCACTTTTGCCGTTTCTCGTCGAATATTCGCTCCAAGTGGTCAAGGTCACGGGGGACTCTGACTGAAACTCGGAGCGTAGTGCGAGAAACGGCAAAAGTGCCAAAAAATTTTAAGTTTCGGCGTGACCTTGACCTCAGTGGCGTCGGTGACGTCATTTTGATGACGTAAGGGGTGATGACGTCATCAGCACGTCATTTCTGTGACGTCATGGGTGTGACGTCATCGAAATGACGTCATTAGTGATGACGTCATCGATGACGCAATCGATGACGTCATCGATGACGTCATCGGTGAGGTCATTGACCTCGATGACGTCATCCCTCAGGTGACCTTGAACTGAGCCAGCACCAACAATTTCACACTACTAACCAGTTTAAAAACTAATATTATTTGTTTTAATAATTTATTTTACAGAAAATCCAACAATCCATTCCTATTTGATTATGGAAAACCTAAAATCACAGAATTACATTGGCGATATGGTGATTTCTCACTTCTGCTGCTACTATCAGATATTTTTGCGTATTTTTGTTGTATTTGTTGAAAACGAAGTGTTAACAAAGCGAAGTTTTTATATTGTTGGTTGGCTCTTTTACCAATTATTGGCTACTCTAGAATTGTTGCGAAATATTTTAAGTACTATTACTACTTTTATTGTTGTGTAATTTCAAGATGTAGCCTAATATCATCAGTGTAATGGATATTAAAAGCTATTTGTAATTTGTAATTTAATTAAATATTTAATTAATCAACATAAATAAAACACCCACTTGTCATTTGGGATATTAATCAATTATGCTTTCTAACAATTGGTCGATGTTAGATAGTAATATGACGGGGTTTTGACCGTTCCCCATCAAAACGTTAAAAAATGCCTCTGGCGTAGATACACAAAATAAAATATAAAAAAGCATTGTCTGACTGTCAGCACCAATGTCCGCTCTGTATCAATTTTCTTCCATATTATAACCTAAAGAATGTAATAGAAGTTACATTGATTCACGTGACAGATGTTGTCAGTAACGTAAACACCGCAGCACCATGTTCTGTCAAGCGTTATTACAACTGAAACGTTATTTGTTTATTGGAATACCGACGACGAAGTTTCGTTTATTTCTTGGTTAGAGAATATTATTATTTATTGGAAAACAAAATAGAAAGTGTAATATAAATTGTTTTTGTCGACTCTAGTACCTAAGTGAATGTGACAATAAATTCGAAGTAGGCACTAGTTATAATACTGTAATAATATATTATATAATATGAGCACTACTTAAATGTATTTGTGGCACTTCAAGAAAAATATTTTAAGTTTATTTTGGTTTGAATATCAACATAGGCCCATTAAAGTAGAATAAAAATGCAATCATAAATTAAACTGTTCGAAGAAATGTATAACCAAAATCTAAGGCTCTTTCTAACCACTATCAAAGTTTGTTTTCCGATTATTGGCGCGTAGCCTACAGGGCAATAATTGTCATGTATCTATTCATGACTAGTTATCCTAATTTAGTTCAGAAATGAAGTACACGCATTGTTCGTCAATTAATATTAAATTGGTCTGAAAATTAACCACAATTAATTGTAAACGAGTGTTAAAGACAGTGCATGGATCTTGAATAATTTTAACATGGACTATCTAATTAAAAATTGCCTTTCGACCCTATCACATTGATTACCTTGTAAAAAATAGTTTTCAATTTAAAGTTTTTGGAGGTATTCATCTACAGTAGGGAAAAGAAGGGTAATGGTGCGCACCTAAGGGAAAAAAATTCTTCCCAGAAAGTATGCGGGCAAAAATTACCAATACATGTGTCAAACTCTTTAGTATTTAATGTAGTTTCTTATAAAAAATTATCATTATCATATGTATTAACATTGATTAAATATACACCATTATATAAGAATATGCACTTGCGCACGATTTCCCTACCCATCGGGTAATTGTGCGCATGGGGGTGGGTAATGGTGCGCAGGGACGTATGGGTTAAAATAATTAGAATAAATGTGTTTCATAAATATAAATTCAATATCAATATAACATATGGAATGTCTTAAAGCTAAACAATACTTTCTTTGAGCTTTACAATACACTTAACAAAAGTTTTGATTAAAATTACAAAATTGTTAAAGGGTTAATGCAAAATTAACACACGTAGGCTAATTTTCTGCTTTGTCTGCACCTGAGCTGTCTGCATGACTCCAGGACGAACAGTTTATGAGCATCTGTAAACAAGAATGTGAAAAGGGGAAGTAATTTTTTTCTTACCTATAACTACATGGTGCCCACTGCCGCGCACCATTACCCGATATTGCATTCGAAAGTATTTTATTTTCTCACTATCTTAAGAAGGAATGAAACCATAAATTAATTGGTTCAAACGATAAAGCAAAAACTACCATTCATTTTAATACTAAATAAGTATTAGGTTATCTAAAGATCTGCCCTAACCTTGCTATTTTCTGAGGCGCAAAAATAACATGACACACACGACTTTTAGATTTTGGCCTCTCATAACCTCAAAAATTTCAGTATCGAAAACCACGAGGTCGGGGTTATAGTTGTTAAGTCCCCCGCTAGTCTGCAGCACATACTGGAGCTTTTTAACTTATTTCATTCATAAGAAACTACGATGCGCACCTTTACCCGCCGCGCACGATTACCCTACTCTCCCCTATTTTGAAATAAATTAAAAGTAATTCACAATTTAAATGTTTATTATCATCTATGTGGACATCACTACAACATCGCGGGGCTTGCGAGGTTGTGTTATGATTCATATTCGCACTGTGATTGAGATAACGGACCCGTGCGAACACGCAACACGCAACACGGCCGACACGCCCGACACGCAACACGCAACACGGAACCGCGGCGACCCGGGGTAAATCACGTGAAGAAAAGTACTGTACTGATAATCGCGGCGTAATGCAAGTATAATGAAGTCGGCCTCTGCAGAGCTGTAGACCCCTATTTATGAGGGCATTATTATTTTGGGGTCGTTTACTTTTGGCAATGATTGATGAAGACGAAAATTACAATACTGAACTGTGTGAAGGGTTTGTGTAGAAATTAATTTTTCGGTCTAGGGTGATCAGTAGGCCTATTCCGAATCATAGTAAAATCTTGCCGATTAAGATAGGTGAGACTTCCCTCCTATGGACTTTTGTTGGATACATATGGAATGTACAGAAAATATCAGAATATTTAAAAACAAAGGTGTAAGCCGAAATAGTGCGAAGGTTATTAAAAAAATTATGACCAACTGTTGCGCAAATGTTGGGTGCTTACAATTATTCCATTTAGGTACCTCGCATTCAAGCAAAGTTTTGATTTTATTTGATACAGTACCAATAACTGTGCGTTTTAGAATATTTCGGAGGTGTCTTTTCCCTGGATTTTTAAAAAGGTGTTTTCTCAGTGCAATTCCCATTGACCCTCTGTGTATTACGGTTTCATGTAATTGAGTGACTGGAAGTCTTTAAATTAAAATTCTATCAGAATGTAACCATATCTTGGTTTTGCTTTGGAAAATTCTGTGTCCTAGACTCTACAACCTACTGTATTTTCAACAAAATCCCGTTCGACCAATTGTTCGTTTCAATTATGACCAATCGGCCTAACGGCACCTGATAGCGTTCAGAGGCAACCGGAAGTGATGCTGTGACCGACCGGAAGTGCAATGTTGGCGGAAACGCCGTGGAAAGCGCGGCGGCGGCGAGGCGGACGCTTTCTCACGGGAGCGCCGCGTTACGTCATCAGGGATGCTCCGGGTCGGGACCCGGGCCCTTCACCGCGAGGCGACCGTGGAGGGTCAGGGCAGGGGGCAGGTGTGGCGGGGAGAGTGTCAGACTAGTGCACTCTTGACGATATAGGGAAGAACCCTGAAAGAAAGACAAACTATAAAATAGGTAGTACAACAGAATAAAGTGCAACCAAAATCGATTCTACTTGGAATCGAACTGGCGGCCTCAGCATTAAAAAATTTAACATTATGGCTTTGATTTTTTTTTTAAATCTGATATTCTCTAAACAAAATACAGTATTATGTAGAAATTATACACGATTGGGTTGGTTGACTATTCTTTATTTATAAAAAGTTCTACTCAGTTCCTCTACACCGAGTAACAAAGGTATTTAAAAATTTACTATCCATAGGGCATAGGCCCAAGTCTAACAGAAAACACACATTGAAATTAATAGCCGCAAAGCGTTTCAACGCTTCTCAGTTATCCTTACCCACTAAAACAGTCACGTTTTCCGCCAAGCAAGCTCGGCGCGAGAACTCCATTGGCCCGTGCGTTTCTCCCCCGCTAGGCCGTGACTTTCTATCCAGGGTAGCCGAGTGCTGGGTGAAAGGAGCGTCGCATCCAGCAAAGACGACGGCGCGGCCACTGTACATCCACTAGGACTAGACAATCTACTATATATTTGTCAAATACCACTCACTCATGTATCAGAGAATCCCCATAACCATGGGGTATAGAGGGTTGAAATTTCGCATGGACGTTCCACTTTGCTCAAAAATGCTCACTAAGAAACAGTTTTGCAAAATTCCTTCAGGTCTCCGCCCCACAGGACTTCAAAATTTCCATCTAATGTTAATCTTATGGCCAATTTTTAATACAAATCAAAGCAACAACGAATCTGAAAAACTATGGGACCTAGAATGTTAAAATTTAGCACGGTAGTTCTTCTTTGCTCATAATAGGTGCTCACTAAGAAACGGTTTTGCAAAATTCCATCAGGGCTCTGCCACACAGGACTTCAAAATTTCTATCTAATGTTATCCTTATGGCCAATTTTTTATACAAATCTAGGAAACAACGAATATAGAAAACTATAAGACATACAATGTTGAAATTTGGCATGGACGTTCTGCTTTGCTCATAGGTGCTCACTAAGAAACGGTTTTGCAAAATTCAATCAGGGCTCTGCCACACAGGACTTCAAAATTTCTATCTAATGTTATCCTTATGGCCAATTTTTTATACAAATCTAGGAAACAACGAATATAGAAAACTATAAGACCTACGATGTTGAAATTTGACATGGACGTTCTGCTTTGCTCATAGGTGCTCACTATGAAACGGTTTTGCAAAATTCCATCAGGGCTCCGCAACACAAGACTTCAAAATTTGTAATGTTATTCTTATGGCCAATTTTTAATATGAATCTAGGAAAACCATATCTGAAAAACCATATGACCTAAGAGAATTATTTGGAACATTTTCAATGGGAGATCCACTTCGCCCATCGGTGCTCACTAAGAAACGCATTTTCGGTGCTCTTGGAAAGCATCTTCAGGGCTCCGCCCCTCGGGTCTATTAATTTGGTCTATGGCTAATGGGGTTGAAATTTGGCATGGACATTTCTCTTTGTTCAAAGGTATTCACTAAGAAACGGTTTTGCAAATATAGTTTTTGAAGTCCTTTAGGGCTCCGCCCCACAGAACATCAAAATTACTCTATAGCATCCGTTGTTGAAATTTGACATTGGCGTTCCTCTTTGCTCACAAGTATTCGCTAAGAAACAGTTTCGCAAATAAAGATTATTATTATATAGTTTGGGAAGTCCTTTAGGGCTCCGCCCCGCTGGACTTCAAAATTATTCAAGAGCATATGGGGTTGAAATTTGACGTAGACATTTCTCTTTACTCATATGTACTCACTAAGAAACGGTTTTATAAATATAGTTTTTTATGTCCTTTACGGCTCCGCCCCACAGGACTTCATGATTACTATAAAGCCTACAGGGTTGAAATTCTACGTGGACGTTCCTCTTTACTCATGTGTACTCATGAAGAAACAGTTATGCAAGTCCTTTAGTTTTTGAAGACCTTTAGGGCTCCGCCTCACTGGACTTAAAAATCACTCTAGGGCCAGTGGGTTTGAAATTTAGTATTCATGTTCCTCTTTGCTTATAGGTATTCACTAAGAAACGGTTTTTCAAGTATAGTTTTTGAAGTCCTTTAGGGCTCCGCCCCACTGGACTTCTAAATTACTCTTGGGCATACAGGGTTGAAACTTGACTTGGACGTTCCTCTTTACTCATTTGTACTTACTAAAAAAAGGTTATGCAAAGATAGTTTTTCATGTCTTTTAAGGCTCCGCCCCACTGGACTTCAAAATTATTCTAGGGCATAAGAGGTTGAAATTTAACGTGGACGTTCCTTTTTACTCATATATGTAGGCTACTCACTAAGAAACGGTTTTACAAAATTCCATCAGGGCTCCGCAACACAAGACTTCAAAATTTGTAATGTTATTCTTATGGCCAATTTTTAATATGAATCTAGGAAAACCATATCTGAAAAACCATATGACCTAAGAGAATTATTTGGAACATTTTCAATGGGAGATCCACTTCGCCCATCGGTGCTCACTAAGAAACGCATTTTCGGTGCTCTTGGAAAGCATCTTCAGGGCTCCGCCCCTCGGGTCTATTAATTTGGTCTATGGCTAATGGGGTTGAAATTTGGCATGGACATTTCTCTTTGTTCAAAGGTATTCACTAAGAAACGGTTTTGCAAATATAGTTTTTGAAGTCCTTTAGGGCTCCGCCCCACAGAACATCAAAATTACTCTATAGCATCCGTTGTTGAAATTTGACATTGGCGTTCCTCTTTGCTCACAAGTATTCGCTAAGAAACAGTTTTGCAAATAAAGATTATTATTATATAGTTTGGGAAGTCCTTTAGGGCTCCGCCCCGCTGGACTTCAAAATTATTCAAGAGCATATGGGGTTGAAATTTGACGTAGACATTTCTCTTTACTCATATGTACTCACTAAGAAACGGTTTTATAAATATAGTTTTTTATGTCCTTTACGGCTCCGCCCCACAGGACTTCATGATTACTATAAAGCCTACAGGGTTGAAATTCTACGTGGACGTTCCTCTTTACTCATGTGTACTCATGAAGAAACAGTTATGCAAGTCCTTTAGTTTTTGAAGACCTTTAGGGCTCCGCCTCACTGGACTTAAAAATCACTCTAGGGCCAGTGGGTTTGAAATTTAGTATTCATGTTCCTCTTTGCTTATAGGTATTCACTAAGAAACGGTTTTTCAATTATAGTTTTTGAAGTCCTTTAGGGCTCCGCCCCACTGGACTTCTAAATTACTCTTGGGCATACAGGGTTGAAACTTGACTTGGACGTTCCTCTTTACTCATTTGTACTTACTAAAAAAAGGTTATGCAAAGATATTTTTCATGTCTTTTAAGGCTCCGCCCCACTGGACTTCAAAATTATTCTAGGGCATAAGAGGTTGAAATTTAACGTGGACGTTCCTTTTTACTCATATATGTAGGCTACTCACTAAGAAACGGTTTTACAAAATAAAGTCTTTGAAGTCCTTTAGGGCTCCGCCCCACTGGACTTCAAATTTACTATAGCCTATATCCTTCAGGGTTGAAATTTGACCTTTTTACTGGTTATGTTACCTACTAAATAAAAAATGTTTTTGCAAAAATAGTTTTTGAAATCCTTTAGAGCCCCCTACGTAAGGTCTATGGGGTTTGAAATTTGACATATTCGTTCCTCTTTGCTCATATGTGCTCATTAAGAAATTTTTTTCAAAATTCAATGCCCTGCTTACACAATTCTTAAGAAAGAAGATTTCGTCGCTCTTTAAAGAGATATTATTACATGTAAAATGAATTTAATCACGGGCGAAGACGTGACGGGCAACAGCTAGTAATTAATAAATCCTGTTCCATTCTGATTATCGCATTTAAAATATCCCGTTTATGTTGGGGTACGTTTTGTTTAGCTCCACTCAAAAATATTCGCTGGCTTTCAAATTGCAATTTTTTATTTAGAGACATTCTTAAAAATAATATTGTACTGAATTTCCAAATAACAATTCATCACAGTATGATAATTTTAATTTATTCATTTGTTTAGGCCTAAACTATCAATTTACTGTCTTGAAATAATATACGGCAAAATTATATTAGAAAATTATCATAAACAAAAAAATTATTAGTTTTTTATTCTTAAATAAGTTGCTCAGCCCACATACAATACTAATTATTCTGTTAACATATTTGACTAATTTTATATTTAAAAAAATTAAATGAAAATCAAGTTAAAAATGCAATTTTTTTTATTTTAAGGTAAAATAATTCTGTATTATTCTACAATTTGTTTTAATCCCGCTCAGGAATTGAAACCCCTGAAAACAAAAGTACTCCTGCGAATGGAAACCATGGGAGCAGCGCCGGCGCCGTGGCTGACCTTGTAGTGGGAGGGTTGCGTCGGTTGCGTCAACCTTCGCAAGCGCTTGATCCCGGCGTGCGGCGACGCAAACAAACGTTGCGAAAGGTTACACCGCCTGGTGAAATGTAGCTGTATATAAGCAGTACGAGCTGGCGATTTAAAGAATTGCATAATAATGGGTGTTATTTTATTCCGGTGTGGATGGTGGAGGTGTGTAGCTGTAAAAACTCATTTATTTTGCTGAATATGATAATTTAATAAGTTTAATTTAACAAACTGGTCAAACTAATGATGTATTCACCTTATAAGACCTTATAAGACTTTTTGTAAGATTTCCATCCCATGAAAAAGCAAAAAAGTTATAATTGGGCAGACTTAATAATGAATGTGTCAATAACATAATTGTGGCACGGGAAATTCGCCCAGAAATGGGTCACTTTCCGGACTAGTGGTGAAATATACTATTACTTGTATTTCTTATTCTTGATTGTGAGGACGGAAAGTGGAAAATAAACACAATTTCGGTGGTAGTGGCGGAAGGGGGGGATTAATGCTTTTAGAAAATCTACATTGCCGCGTAGACCATAGGGAAGTGTGTGTGGTGTGGAACGAATGCTAAGCAAACGGGCAAACCACTAATTTTCAATTGGAATATAACGGGAGCATATGGTATGAGTTGTTTCCGTTGCGTTCACGTTTTCCTGGAGCGACACTCTCTGGGAGTAGCCGTGTTTGATAACCACTGATAAGACCTATCCCCAGTCACAAGTTGTAAAGTGGTAAATCAACACAACACAACGGCTGATAAAACTGGTTCAATTACCTCGGTTTAAACATTACCTGCAGAGTTCAATACCTCCGCCCTCCGTCTGTCTGATGGGCTATTCAACTAATTTTTATGGCTGCTAAATTAATTACACCACCATTTTGCTTTAGTGTGCTAATTTCCTATATTTTATTATATTCAGTTATTTGAGAACTATAATTAGATTTATTAAACTTTCACTTGATCCCATTAGTATAAATTAATAAACACTCCATTTCTTCATTTTTTATTTCTATTTCATGTTATTACCAAGCTCTAACTCTAAATATTTTCTTAAAAATAATTAAAATGTGGCGTAAATGTATAATGCATAATTTTTACGATATAAACCCTGCACAGAATGATTTTAAATGCCGCATAAAGTTGCCCAACTCGTTTTTACAACAATATAAAATATACCGTATGACTCGTAATCGTAAAACAAGAGATGATTCAATTGGTCCACTCTCCACACGTGGATGTGGATCCCTCTTGATGACCTTGACATTATTGAATAACGACGAAGCTTTATGTCTGGTACACGCCGGGTAGTCTTGGCATGCAACCATCGCATTCAAATAACTTAAAATTAACAGTTAATTTGTTAACTTTTTAGGATTTATATTTTTAGTACGTTTGAATATATTGTTAGTGTTCTTGGAACTGGTGCATATTTTAGGAAATTTTGACCAGCGATAATAACCATTGTTATTTAAAATACCGTTTGTTTAAATTTTGAAATTGTTTGAAATTATAAAACCATGTAGTGTTAGATATTTGAAAAGGACACTTTTATAATTTAAAACAATTTCACAATAATTTACTTACCTTTTAAGAATTACCTTGGTTTTTAACTTAAGCCGGGTTTACACGATGCCAGTAGGTGAGACAATTGTCTTTGGACAATTGTCATCACGTGGGAGACAATTGTCGGAGGACAGTCAAGTTGAACGTGAAGCTGTTTACACAGGGCCAACTATTGCCACGGCAGTTAAGAAATGTTTAATGATCTGTGCCGGGAATTTATCAGTAAATGAATGAATCTTTTTTATTTTCCAATCATCAACATAAAAATAAACAGTTTGCTCATACATAATATTAATAGTATATACATCTATCTTCTTATTTCTATAAGGGTTTCGTCTGTTACGTCCCTTTTTCTCTCGACCTACTGAACCGATTTTTAAGATTGAGGTGTCATTTTAAAGCTTAGGATATACCGCAGTGACGAATTGTAATTAAAAAGGTCATATTGTTTCGGGCTTCGCCCCTCTCGCCTTTGATTTATTTCTAGAGGGCGCTTTAAAATGTTAACCAACTTTTATTGCAAGTTCTTTAATGTGAATTGTAATGTAACAGCTGATTATCTTCAGATGAATTTTAAAAGCCATATAGTTAACAAAAATAGATCTCTGTCACTTCATAATCCTATACTATAATACGAGGAATGTCTGAAGGGATGTGTGTTCCACGATCTCGAAATCTAGCTGTCAGATTTTGCTTAAACTTTGCAATTAAAAGTGTATTGGCCCAAAAATAAGTTTAGAAAAGGCCTCCATCCCAGGAAAAATCGAATTTTGTCAGAATTTAAGTTTAAAAATCGTAATTTTTAACATTGGTCTTATGGGTTGCTATTTTGGTAACGAAATAACAACGAAAGGTATACAAAAATAAAGGAACATTAATATTAAGCAGACTTTTTGAAACAGCTGTTAACTGTGAAGAGGTATAGTTGGTTGTTGGGGGAAATTTAATAGCTCTAATGACACTATATCAAAACTGAATTAAAACCAACGAGCAAGGCTCGGTTAACCTGGTACTCAACATTTATGTACTGTAGGTGAGTTTCACTCATACAGAATCATAAAATGCGCAATTTGCGCACGGGCCACCTCGTTTTTACATATACATATATTAACATATACATTTTTAATTTGTTGGAAAATAATTAGGGCCTCAGAGGCTATGCCTGTAAGAGGTTCCTTATCGCTTAATTGGATAACTGATAGCATTCACTGGACAGTTAAATCAACCTAACTTATAACTGAAAAAAATCTCTTTGTTTCATCAACTAGCCTACATTACAAGCAGAGACCGTTTTACACTTAAAAATAAAATGAGGTAAAATATATTTCCAGATAAAATAGAATAAAACCTAATATAAATTCAAGTTTCCAATTTTAACAAAAAAACTATACTATTAAGACTTAAGAACCATTTGTAAAGTCTTTTATTAAACATTTTTTGACAAACAGAGCTTTTGACTTCAGCTGGTAATTTATTATAAACCCTAGGGCCTACAAAAAGAAATGACCGAGTGAAAAATGTATTGTTTGGTCGGGGAACTAAAATGTGACCTGAATTTCTCAGCCGATTTCAGTATTCATTTACATTGGCAGCCAAATTGCCACTTCTTAGATAATTTTTTTTTAAGACTTTATAAATATACATATATTTTAATGGAAGTATTTTAAGAGCTTGAAATAGAGGAAAAGATGATTCTGTTTTTGCCTTTTTCAAAATTATTTCAACAAAATTTTTCTGCAAAACATAAATTGGATTTGTGTTTACATTGTGAGTCCTGCAATGTGCTATAAGAGGAATTAAATAAGAAGAGATAGCGTTTCTATCCTTGAACAAGTCGTCTCGCTGGTCCCACAAACTCCTGTGTTCTTTGTAAAGTTCAAAAAATTTTAAATTCATTTCATCAGTCCACTTTGGTGCCATTTTTAATAACGAATAACCGGACGTAAACAAAAAACACACCTGTATGTCTCAACTGACACAAGGGAACTAGGGAACTGGCAAAAACCAAGACAGCGCTACTGGCCTATCCGTTCACACGGCGCCAATTGTCGCGACAACTGAAATTCCGAGTGGTGGGGGGTTCGCTGGGCCCAGCTCGTTGTCATCAGTCTACTCCCGGAGACAACTGAATTTTGGGACAATTGTGAGGGCAGTTGGCAAGGCAATTGGCCTGAAGTGTTCACACGAAGGCAATAATTTCATGCCAATCAGTTGTCTTCTGACAATTGTCTCACCTACTGGCATCGTGTAAACCCGGCTTTACATTCAACAGCCCTAGCCGGGTTTACACGATGCCAGTAGGTGAGACAATTGTCAAAAGACAACTGATTGGCATGACATTATTGCCTTCGTGTAAACACTTCAGGCCAATTGCCTTGCCGACTGCCCTCCCAATTGCCCCGAAATTCAGTTGTCTCCGGGAGTAGACTGATGACAACGAGCTGGGCCCAGCGAGACCCCCCACCACTCGAAATTTCAGTTGTCGCGACAATTATTGGCGCCGTGTGAACGGATAGGCCAGTAGCGCTGTCTCGTTTTTTGCAAGTTCCCTAGTTCACTTGTGTCAGTTGAGACATAGAGGTGTGTTGTTTTGTTTACGTCCGGTTGTTCGTTAGTAAAAATGGCACCAAAGTGGACTGACGAAATGAATTTAAAATTTGTTGAACTTTACAAAGAACAAAGGTGTTTGTGGGACCAGCGAGACGACTTGTACAAAGATAGAAACGCTCGCGAATCGGCGCTCGTTGCAATCGCCGAAAACTTAAACGTCCAAGGATTCGGTGTAGCTGAGGTGAAAGCTAAAATCAAGTCTTTCCGCGGTACGTTTAATATTGAGATGGGAAAAGTGAAAAAAAGTGCCAAGTCTGGATGTGGATCAGCGGATGTGTATGTGCCGACCCTCAAGTGGTTTAACGTAATGAAGGAAGTGATGATGAATGGAACACTGACAAGGCAGACCAAAGGCACATTGGTAAGTAGATATACAATTAATTGTTAAACTATTTTTATTTATTATACATAGCACATAATGATGCAATGCCAATGTTTTTGAAACAACATAGACATGGTTTACAAATAAACAAAAAACAACAAAAACTAAACAAATAAACAAAGAAATAAGTTTAAATAATGGTATATAAATGTATTACTTAAATTATATACTGCTTTAGCTTCATCCAAAAAACAACTAGTGTATCATTTTAGCTTGCCATTCTACAGCTCCTTCGACAACCCCAATCAAGTAGCACATCATTTTAAAGGTCTTACTTATTAGGGCTACTATCATTTTTGTAAAATATAAACACATTAACTGAGTAGGCTACCCTTTTTTCCTAATAATTATTTATTTAAACTTTAAATAAATAATTATTAGAAAAAAGGGTACTCAGCTAATGTGGAAATGTTACATTAAGTTATGTAATGTTATTTATAATATATTGTACATAGTAATATTATATAATGCATATATATATATATATATACTGTATATATATATATACAGGGTGTTCGGAAAAAACGTTTCAGGAATTCAGGAGGTTATTGTTCACATCAAAATAAGCAAAAAAGTTCCTATAAACATATGTCCTAAAATGCTTCGTTAACCCGCTAGCCGCCATTTTGTTTTTTACACAAAATAATTTGTATTTCCGTAATGAATCATTGTATTAAATTAATATTTGGCATGCACCTTCATCATAGCAATACCCATTTTCAAGAAAAAAATTATTTTTTTCCAATGTGTATTTTCAAAATGGCGGCCATTTTAAAATTTTAAACTAAAATATCTCAAAACCGGTAAATTTTATGAAAATTTTATTAGACACAAAAAAGTTGACGAATTTAATTATCTAACCAATGATACCAAGTTTGTAAGGATCTGACAACAAATAACGGAGTTATTGAGATTTTTCTGCATAAAAACATTGATTTTGCATTGTAATTAATGCAAATTAAGGTAATTTTAATTGAAAAATCTCAATAACTCCGTTATTTGTTGTCAGATCCTTACAAACTTGGTACCATTGGTTAGATAATTAAATTTGTCAACTTTTTTGTGTCTAGTAAAATTTTTATAAAATTTACCCGTTTTGAGTTATTTTGGTTTAAAATTTTAAAATGGCCGCCATTTTGAAAATACACATTGGAAAAAAATAACTTTTTTCTTGAAAATGGGCATTGCTATGATGAAGGTTCATGCCAAATATTAACTTGATACAATGATCCATTACGGAAATAAAAATTTTTTAGTGTAAAAAACAAAATGGCGGCTAGCGGGTTAACGAGGCATTTTAGGAAATATGTTTACAGGGACTTTTTTGCTTATTTTTATGTGGGCAATAACCTCCTGAATTCCTGAAACGTTTTTTCCGAACACCCTGTATATATACATGCATATTATTATATTAACATATAACTAGCAATATTGTGTGCTTTCCAGATCCCTGGGGCCTGCAGTTCACGTAAAAGGACAGCTCATGATGAAGATCAGGGAGAACAAACTTCTGTGCACAGTAACCTAGAAAATACGAATGAACAGGAAAACTCCACACCAATACCAGAACAGTCTCAGAATATGAGTAACTCGCCCTCCGATTCTCATCACCAAACAACTCCGGACTACCAATCAAAAAAGAAATTTAAGCCACGGTCAAAAATCCAGCAAATTGCTTCTACTGCTCGTGAACTCGTGAATTTAAGTGAATCAGTTTTACGCAGCGACCGTGGGGAAGACAATGTGTGGGACATTTACGGGAGGTCCGTGGCAGCACAATTAAAATGTTTGTCTCCTGCTCAGGCACTCACAGCTCAAATGGAAATAAATAATATCCTGACAAAGTGCCGTTTCAATGATTTATACGGTACACCTACATTAGAAGACCGCGTTGTAACTTTGTCTACTATGTGTCCACCTTCAAACAGTTCCAGATCCAGCCAAGTTTACGTTACATCTCCGGAGCTTGAAGAAGATATGTCTTGAAACGTAATTATATCGACCACAGGAACCACTGTGACAACCGTGGCCAATACATTTTCACAAGTTTTTACCGCTCTCGACTACAAACACGATGGGTAGTGGACTTAACTACGCTATATGTAATAGAATCATTAAAAGGTCTAATTTTGTTAGTATACACTTGATTTACTTTGTTACTAGTTTGTAACACCGTGCCTAAATACCGACACTAGAGACTTTATTCTCTAATGACAAAGTGTAATTTCAGATTAGTTTTTCCTGTTATAAACACAGGACTTTACAACGCTACATTTAATATTGTTATTAAAACGAGTTGTTTTGTTTAATTTGACTTCACTTCTTATGGCGTATAGCTTCATTATTTTTAAATAAACTCTGATTTAGTGCTAAAGAGGCAGTATTATTTTCATCTTACCTTGATAGGTCTATATTCCTGGAGGCTAGTACTCAAGGCTTCACACACCTCAGGTATGAAGTTTGATATTGCCGGTTTTGACACTCGGAAAAAATGCTGTAAGCTCCTGTAGCTATTTCCTGTAGCAAGGAATGAAAGCGTCACTTCCAATTTTAGCTTGGGTGACAATGCTTTTCTCATTAAGGGGATTCGCTACTGAAAATGGGTAAAAATCAAGAAAAATTCAAAAATTTTATTTTTTCATTTTTTTGTAGTTTGGACCTTATTACATCCAAAAAATATAATATAAGTCATGTCTGAATGTTATTTCCATGAAAAAAAAATAAATAAAAATTATGCGTTACTGCACGCTCACGAAATTTCACGATTTCATGTCATCGCAATTATTACGTTACATTTCAGCTTAGGTTTTATATATAAATATATTTCCGTATTTACAAATAGTTAGAACAATAAAAGCCTCAAATAAATCACTCTTTGACAATTTTACTTACTTTTATACTCTTTGAAAATTACACACAAAAAACAAATGACATAAACTGGAGTCAGATGATCAGCTGCTCAATGTCAACAAACTGAAATGAGTTGGTCTGCTGTTTGGTTTTTGTGTTGTCATCTATCTATATTAATAAAATTAGAGTTTTGTCTGTACATTGCTTAGAATTTTGATATTTTTGATTATTTTTACTTTTTATGCATCGCAGAATCCAAAATCGGTGTCATCTAAATTTCTTTCCCTCTGTCTGTCTGTCTCTCTGTCACTCTGTCTGTAACGCTCATGGGTCATATTTTGTCCTCTTTTCACGGGATAACGACTTTACCTAAGGGTCTAAATTTTTTTCATGTCATAGACTAGAGTGGTGTCAAGGTTCATTGCAACTTTAATTGCCCTAGCGACCTTAGGGCCTAGCCCCATAGTATGTCAAAGTAGCCAAGTTGTGCTAAAATACCAATCTTTAATCTCTTTTCACACGGCAAGGGCTTTAGTAAATTATATGAAAATTTTTATTACTGTTAAATGGTGCAATTAGAACGATTTTAGCTGCTCTAAAGCATCGTTCGCCAAAAAGGCTCTGCCTTATAGTAAAAAAAATATTCAATGTTAATCTTATGGGAATTTTTAATTCTACCTTTTTATGTATGCTTTTTAATCAGCTGGATTAGACAGTTTGTCATTTTCACCACAGATGGCAACACTTAAAATTTTAAATACAGACTCTTTCATATCTAACCCTTTAACTTTTCACTAGCCTAAATACAGCGAGTAAAGTCAACTAATTCTTGGTTCTAAGTATGAATATTAAAATAATTTAAATGCAGATTATTACAGATCGAGTTTTGTTCCTTAAATCTTAATATGTTTCTTATTATCATTACAAACTAATTTTAGTTCCCAATTTAGCTTTCATTGCACGTTCTGACAAAAAGAGGTGTATAAAACACATAAAACACAAAAACATAAAACACAATATGTAGTTAATGAGGTTTATAAATTCCTCAATCTTTCAAGTAGTTCGGGTATATACGCAATTCGGGGCAATATTAATGTGAAAGAACTTAATGAGTAGGGTTCTTATGAAGAAGTGAGAAAGTCGCTCACTAAACACTGATACCACTGTAATTTTCATTCAAGGATCATGTTGATTGATTGATTGGAATCAGATTGGTTTATTGTTTTTTATTTTGTGTAAACAAACAAATATGTTTATTTTGACATTTAGAAGGTAAAAAGAGCGCTTCCCGTGGCAATAAGGAAAAGTAATCCCACCATCAATGCTTTATTTTCCTCCGTTTTTCGACAAAACTTTTAACATGGGATGTCACTATTCGGTTTTGTATACATTGGCAACACATGGGGTTTTAGGTAAGAAGGTAAAATTTAAAAACAAAAAAATTGAAATAAGTAGACCTAATATATACACTGGTGCGGTGCCTATACTTGTTGTTTTGTATATCTTGGAATAAATAAACTATTTTCATTTCATTTTCATTTCATTTCATTTCATTTCACGTTACTGACAGGTGTTGCGTTGTTTTACTATTGGTTTGAGTATTAAAACTTTAACTAATTTTGAATTTAGATTTAATGTTGTACAAGTCTGTACATATCTTTCATGAGTAGAACAAGATGCAGGGGTGGGATACATTGGATTTGGCATATAGCTATCGTCACATCCAATCAAGGATTCAATATTACATTTCATAAGAATCTATAATATTTTTGACAAGTCTGAGTTGTCTTAAATCATCTATGAGTTTATACTCATAGAACTATAAAGTGAATCACCATACGAATATAAACGTTTGATCAAACTGCAACAAAATCATCAATAGAAATAACTTCTAACCTAAATAAGAAAAGGATGTAACAAGATTTTAACAAATGTACCTGGTAGCTATTAAGCATAAAATTTTAAATCTAGATACGTTAGAATGAACCAACTGAAGGTTATATATTAAATTTGTGAAATCATTGATATAATTCGTTTAATAAACTGTACACATACCCCGTGCGAAGAACGGGTACACAGCTAGTAGTGATTATTTTGTAAGCTAAATACATACGTAAAAAAATTTCACGTTTTTCAAGAGAAAATTTGATATCTTGAGAACCATTAGAGGTACATTGATGAAATTTTTACTACTTATTCTAGACAACATTAGGCAAATATTTAGGTAGAATTAGGTATCTAAGTTTATCAGGTACTAAAAAATAATTTTTTTTTTAAATTATTTTTTTTTTTGTACTAATAAAAATTTATGTCAATATGTCATCGCAAAAAAAGTATCGGAGATATTGTTATGAATCTACCTAAATATGAAGTTTAAGCAATTGTCTTTAAAAAAAAAAACACCAAACTTATGAAAATCCATAAAGAATATTTTCAGAATATCGATTTTTAAAAACCCTTACAAACTGATCGAAAAACCTCTATTTTATTTTTTTTACCTCATACTCTGCATGAAAAAAAATAGTTAGTCCACTTTCCTTATGATTTAAAATAAATCACCCTTTTCAGTAGCGAATCCCCTTAAGGTATCCTCTTTGGATATTTTACTTTCAACCATCTGTAAAAGTTCATCAAAACTCTCTGGACTCATCCTTAAACATGCTTTATATTCCAACGGATCTTCCATCCGCAGTTCCCTTATCAATAGAGATGACGCTCTTTTTAAAAGCCATCTCCTTGTCCACTCCCTCTTCTTATTTAACTCCTCTTCTAGCACATTGCAAGACTCACTGATAAATTCCCGACACAGATCATTAAACATTAGTTTTAGGTCCTCGCGGGACACGATAGACGACGATCACTCGGCCATGTTTCGCAGTCAACTGCCGTGGCAATAGTTGGCCCTGTGTAAACAGCTTCACGTTCAACTTGACTGGCCTCCGACAATTGTCTCCCACGTGATGACAATTGTCCAAAGACAATTGTCTCACCTTCTGGCATCAAACCCGGCTTTAAAGTTCCTCTATGAGGTACACCTATAACCAAATTGTTTATATATTTTAAAAAAATTCATAAGATATAAGGTTTTTAGAACCTGTTAAGTATCTTTTAGTATATATTAATTTCCATAGTAGTGAAAATATTTTCACTTCCACATTTTGCGACAGTACACAGTCTAACGGTCTATAATTAAAGCTTTGAAAACTCCACTCGCCTATACTGTAGCTATTTGTACGCAGTGCGCCCAACACTGGAGTGTCGTTTACCTCGCTGTTAGTGGAACGCCGTCGTTTCAGTTTCACACATTCGCCACTATTGTACAAGTTGGCAATTCAGCGAAATGTGGGTATAGGAATGAGGGCATCGATTTGAGGTCCGTGTCTGCGGGGCGGTTCCACGGGGAGTGTGGAGAGTGTTTTGTAAACAAGTTGCACAATCGGCCGCCGCCGCCAGAGCGAGTAAACAGCGGGGTCGTGTCACCAGAAACACATTGTTGACTGGGCAGAGAGAACAATACGCAATGGGGTGAGGCGGCGAAATTATTTTTATTCGCCCGTTGCAATATACGGGAGAAACCAAGCATGCACGACAAAAGCTGCCAGTTTGCTTTGGTCCAAGTGCTGCTTTTAACAAGTTTGCATTTTACGGTGATGATGGCGATATTTCAGCAATTAATTATATAAGTTATCTGCTGTTTTTTTTTTTTTTTTTTTTTTTTTTTTTTTTTTAGCGAATTTCCCATAGGGAATAAGCTATTACCGTAGGTCTCATGGTAAGACCTAAGCCCGGGACCATGTTACTTTTAGCGAATTTCCCATAGGGAATATTAGCGAATTTCCCATAGGGAATAAGCTATTAGCGAATTTCCCATAGGGAATAAGCTATTACCGTAGGTCTCATGGTAAGACCTAAGCCCGGGACCATGTTACTTTTTCGTTTTGAGGTGCCCAGAGACCAAAAATAATAGTCATTAAAATTTTTATATATATATATATATATGTATATATATATGTATATATATATGTATATATATATGTATATATATATATGTATATATGTATGTGTCCCTAGACACGATAACTCTCGTAAAAATGGTCCGATCGACACCAAATTTGGTAGAGATGTGTAATCCTACGTTTATTCGGATGAGTTCAAAAACCAGACATATCGACCTACCGGAAGGGGTAGTTTTGGGGGGTTTTGTACCCCAAAAATGGGTTTTTTGCATTTTTTATATGTAAATTTGAAAAATTTTAAATTTTTATTTTGACCATTGGATTCAGCTCAAAAAAAACACACAATTTAGTATTTTGAAGCTTTGCTCTATCTAGATTGGTTACCGAGATATTACACAGTCTAAAGGCAGTACATTGTCTTTTGGGGCTCCAATGTTAATCTTATGGAGAATGAGGATGTGTTAATATTTCACTTATTAACCAATATTTCTGGATGAAACTTGGTATTTAGCTTCATTTGGTTGAGATTCATCCATTTAAGGTAAAAAATCTTGGTTTTTGTACTTATCATGGCAGCAAACCTGCATACTCTTTTCCCATGTTAATCATATGGAGAATAGGCAAACTCCTTTAGCAATGGACAGATATTGATGAAATTTACCATATGGCTTTATATGGTCAAAATAAATTTTTTCTATGCTAAAAACATACTTTTAGTGTCCCCCATGGCAGCATACCTGCATACTCTTTCCCTATATTTATCTTAAGGAGAATAGACATTTATTTCCCTATTTATGAGCATGCGATGAAATTTTGTTTACAAGTTTAGCTGGTCAAAATTAATATTACTAATTTGGAAATTCGCTGAGTACGCAGGTCTGCTGCGACGGGGGTATTTCGTTTTTAGGAGCCCAGAGACCAAAAATAATAGTCATTAAAATTTTTATATATATATATGTATATATGTATGTGTCCCTAGACACGATAACTCTCGTAAAAATGGTCCAATCGACACCAAATTTGGTAGAGATGTGTAATCCTACGTTTATTCGGATGAGTTCGAAAACCAGACTTATCGACCTACCGGAAGGGGTAGTTTTGGGGGGTTTTGTAGCCCAAAAATGGGTTTTTTGCATTTTTCATATGTAAATTTTAAATATTTTAAATTTTTATTTTGACCGTTGGATTTAGCTCAAAAAAACACACAATTTAGTATTTTGAAGCTTTGCTCTATCTCCATTGATTACCGAGATATTACAAAGTCTAAAGACAGTACATTGTCTTTTAGGGCTCCAATGTTAATCTTATGGAGAATAAGGATGTGTTAATATTTCACTTATTAACCAATATTTTTGAATGAAACTTGGTATTCAGCTTCATTTGGTTGAGATTCATCCATTTAAGGTAAAAAATCTTGGTTTTTGTACTTATCATGGCAGCAAACCTGCATACTCTTTTCCCATGTTAATCATATGGAGAATAGGCAAACTCTTTTATTTATGGACAGATATTGATGAAACTTACTATATGTCTTTATATGGTCGAAATAAATTTTTTCTATGCTAAAAACCTACTTTTAGTGTCCCCCATGGCAGCATACCTGCATACTCTTTCCCTATATTTATCTTAAGGAGAATAGACATTTATTTCCCTATTTATGAGCACGTGATGAAATTTTGTTTACAAGTTTAGCTGGTCAAAATTAATATTACTAATTTGGAAATTCGCTGAGTACGCAGGTCTGCTGCGACGGGGGGTATTTTTTTTTTTTTTTTTACAATTCACTTTTCAGAACATGATTTGTGTATAGGCTATTTACGTTTTTTTCTGTTCACCTCTAGCCTTAATAAACGTAATTTTTCTTGATTTTTTTTAGCCCAATTTGAATTTGAATTTGTCAAATTTATTCCAATGTTATTTTTTCCTAATGAATTTTCATTTTAAAGCTTATATGATTTCAAAATCTTATTCATCTTATCTTATATAATCTTAAAAGTATAACGTAATTTGTTGCTTGCTGAAAAGAATTTTTACAGCAATCTTTTATTAGTCAGTTTCAGTCGAGATGGGAGTATGGTTCGCTCCGCTCACTCACCAGGCCAGATGTTCTGCACTCGGGTTTAAATTTTAGAACCTCAGGATAAAAATTGAACACGTTGGTTTATTATGTCTACAGTTATCTGCTGCTTTTATTTACACTAAATTGGTAAAAATATTTTGTTCATAAGGATAACATGGGCACGTTGAATGACTAGGACGGAAACCGGATTTTCTTAGCTATGGGACCTCAGCTCCAATCAGTTCCTCGTGGCCGAAACCCCCATAAAAATATAACAAAATCATACGACGGAAACACAATTTTCCCGTACAAACAGTGCTTGTTTTAGAGTGTACAGTTGTGCCCTTTTTCTAACTTATTTTCTTCCGAAATTCCCCAATTATTAAGATCCTGCAGTTTCGTTTTTCCACCCGATCTCCGCCCGCAGGTGCGCTCCCCGGCGGCCTCCACGGGCGACCCAGATCGGCGACCTTGACGGCAGACACTCCGTCTGTAGGCTCGGCCCTCGGCCCCCGGGCGCGGGCAATGGCTGAGTCAGAGACAAAGGAGGTACAAGGTCTGCGGAGCGCGAGATCCAGGAGCTGGGAGTCGACGCGGGCCGGTGGAACAGAATTGGGCGGGAGATGTGCCTAGAGCTAAGTCGTATACAATCAGCTAAATATTCGTTATAGTATGTTATTTGGATCTTGTCTCCCAAACCGAAACCCTATTGACTCAATTAAAGTAGCGAAATTAGTTATTCATATAAAACAGTTGGCATATATCTATAGTATATTTCAATTTGATATATTTTTACATATAATGTCAGGTCATGATAATCTTCTCATAATGTCAGGTTTAATTTTTTTACCGTTTTTGACCGTGGAATTTTAGCCAGCCTTCAGTTGTCTCCCAATTGCAAGGTTTCTCGTTTATAGAATTTCAATAACCAGGTACAAGGTGATATACAATACAACGGGCCACATACAATCCAAACCGAGTTCTCATGTGGCCCTTGTTGCACTTGCCTGGGCTTCTCGGTCGAGTATTGTGTCAGCCGCAGCTTACCCCTTTATTACAAATGCAGTACCTCCTGTTACATGTTTTTTTTAATACAATAGTGGAATTCCAACATTGCAATTTAAAACTGTTTAACTTCTTTTGTCCCTATAGAAAAGCCCTCCAGTACGAAGGATTACTGTACCATTAAAGCAGATCTAATACGACATCCTTTCTAGTAAGTTGAACCGGTAATCTTTATATTACCATTTTCAATCCCGTAACTCCATAAGCCTCGCCTACCGCCCTCTACGCGATACCTAATCATTTAAGCCGGTAAGCCTTCATTTAGATGGTCTCAGATTGGCCGACGTAGGTCACAGCCGCGGGCAACCCTTTCACCGAAACATTGCTGTGGAGGTCGCGGACTGTGGGCCCTGCTTCGGATACAACAGGCGGGGAGTCTGCGAACATCTAGAAATACACTCGGTTTAATTTATAAGTCTATTGAGTTAGAGATAGTTACCTCACTAACGCGCGTAAGGAGTAGTAATGCGTAAAGGAATATTGGCAACTATTGAGGTATATCCATTTTGCCCTCTAAATGAAAGGAAATTTTAAAAGGCCATTGATTTTTCCTCAAGGATGGGAGTGATTTCCAACTCGTCAACTCGTGTAAGTTATAAAATAAAAATAATGGGTGGTGCACGAGACTACAGGACACGAGTGAATTCACATAACAATCAGTTGTTTTCAAAAATTAAGATAATTAATATTAGTTAAAGATACCTAATTCCTTTACATTGTAAAGCCCAAGTCGAACTTTTTTTAAAGATTTTTGTCCAGACGATGTCTATAATTTATGCGACTCAATTAAGACTTTTAAAAATGTAGGCCTACATTGTTACTTTTCAGCTCGTCCAAATAACTATATAGCAGTTATTGATGGTTATTTTTACAGTATTTAAATTGATACATTCAAAGTTATCACTGATTGTCCGTTATTATTTTTTATTTTTATGAATTAGGCTATAATAACTATATCAATTTATTGTTTATTTAAATAAAAAGTTTTAGACTGAGTGGCCATATCCTTTCTTATCTTGGAGTATATAAGCACAGATCAAGGAACCTTACTTTGTGATGTAAGCCTCCACATATTATTTTCCCCCGGCCACGGCTACAATAAATTTTCTTCAGAAAGTCCTCTATCTGTAATAGCAAAGAGAGCCGTGAATCATACTTTTTTGCTCACCATGGTTGGATGCATCTGCAGCAGTTATTGTTCTGCGAGTAAGAACAAATACTTGGGTATAATGTGAACAACTGTACGAGCTCCGCCGCTCCGGTGCGGCGTCTGTAGTCTGTCTCGTGTGACGTAGTAATCTGGAAAGGTATCGGTGAATCATTGAGGAGGCGGGATGGAAGGATCGCCTGATGACTAAAGCCTCCGCGAGACAAATCCTACCGAGAAGTCCACGTCATCGGGATAATCGGTCAGCGTTAGAGAGACGGGAAGCTGAGACGGAAATCTGACCGTGTAAATGGAATGTTAGCTGTCATTGATGAGCATATGTCGATGCTGTCAATACTTTATATAGCCCATCGCCTAGGAAATAAATATTAGTAGAATGGAGCAGCAATTCGAAATGTATAATCGTTGTCGGTATAAAATCTTTGAAATGGAGAGGTAACACCCTCAGTATTTCAACAATTACACCAAAATCATACGCCATTCAGCTTTAAATCTTTGTTTGGTTTAAAAATTTGTGACATGCAGAATTGTCATCAAGAAATATATTTAGGTATTTTTATAGACAATCCTCAACTGTGATTTCCTTTTTTACAGAACTTAATATATCAAGTAGATTAGAACAAGAGGTCTAATAATTTATACAACTCTAATCGAGAGTAGGCCTAATTTTCTACTTTAAATTTATCCAGATTTTGTTCTAGATGAAGTATGAAATTCTCTACCAGAATGATGATGGTCACCACTCGTGCCGAGGTTTTCCGGTGGTCTGTGGTCTTGACAGTAGCAGTAGGTGGTGCACAGAAGGCATAGTAGGCTATACTGTAGTGGGTCGGGAACGAGGCCGCCACAACATTGGCAGTATCCGGGAACTAACTGTAACGCCAGTGCCACTTCCTTGTTGTCACTACGTCTACAAACGTCTGGCCCTCTTCCATTGATAAATCATGGTGGTAAACAGAAATATGAAACTTAAATGCTCGATTATTAGACTAGGGGTTAGATGCAGTACTGATATCGGTAAGAAGGCCCCAGTTTGTTAGATTTCATGCGCATCGAAGATTTCTCCACGGGAAAACTACTCAGTACATTACATCCTTTTAACTAAGAGCTTATAGAGAATATCACGGACAGGGTCGAGGTGCGCCGATGGTCAGTCAGGATCATAAAAACCAGGGTCGAGGTGCGCCGATGGTCAGTTTGAGATTTGCCTTCAATTCGTTGCTTATTCGTGTTAATTATTATTAGGCTGCATTTACTGTTTACCAATACTGTATCAATATTTAAAGTCACCTAAAGAATAACAATTTAATATGTCGTACGCATATGCAGTTTTTTGTTCATGTTAAAATATTAGCTTGACTGTTTATCAATATCAATATTTACAGTCAACTATACAAGAAAAAAAACCTGACCTAACCTAACCTAACCTAACCTAACCTGACCTAACCTAACCTAACCTAACCTAACAACCCATGTTAATTTTTGTCCCCTGTTAATTTGTGCCATTTTACCCAATATAAACCCGCTTTTCGCCATAGTGATAAACATTTCTATTTATTTACAGGGCTTTTCCCACAGTTTAAATAACAACATACCGTACCTAAAATTTATATTTAATTCGGAATGAATTAGTAACAGCGTGGCAGCAAAACATGGAGAACAGGCCACCCGACTGGCTATCGGCGCACCTCGACCCTGCCCCTCCGAGGGTCGACGGTAATCCGCTGTGGAATGCCCTGACCATCGGCGCACCACGACATCTCCCGAATATCACAGGTAAAATGGCCCTGTAATATTTACTACTGTATTAGTACAGTATTGGTTTCATTAGTGCTGAAAACGCATAGTACTCATCTTTTGACTAACTTTTGTATTATTGTTTTCCTAAGAATCAAAATTAATTAATTTTTCTCATGGACCATCGGGCTGATTTGCACGAGTTGAACACCGGCACACCCCCACCACAGCGATATCTTTTCAATATGCTTCCTCTCCGTCAGCATTAGGGATTAGCCTTGGATACAGCAAAAGCAAGCAACTTGAACACAATAGATCTGTCCCATCCCTATATGCAATACCGGGTCACCAGTCGCCACATATTCGCGTATACCGTTTAGTGCGACCGCGACCCCACTGACGCTGTGTCCAGGAACTAACTGTAAACGCTCCATACCCTCCACTTCCCGGTCGTGACCTGTAGTTCTTTTATCAACTTTCACGACATTGTAGCACAGCTCGCTCCCAATACGTCGCTGTTGCAACTGGTTAGTTGCAACCTGCAACTGAAACTCTAGACATACTCCTAAGCAAATGTTTACAGTACCTAGTTTAGTTTATTTTATTTTACTTTTCTCATCTGTTGATGCAGTTTTAATAACTGCCTGAATAGTTCTTCGGGCAGTCTGAGGTTTATAAATTGTATTTTCAATAAATTCTATCCAGTATTAGTATATTTATTTTTAAGTTTAAGGGTATGTACGAGTACACGTTTTGCACACTATAAGCATTTGTTTGGCGCTAAGCCTAGTGTTCCTGTCTACTTCACATTTGTTTGGCTCCGTTCGGACTTAATTATGATAGGCTATTCAAGGTTCGAATTCATCTCAGAAGTACTCATTAAAGTCAGTTTATTGTATTGAAATACCTTGATGTAGTCAAAGGTAGCCGGACAGTAGGTCCGGGCTTCAGAAATGACCTGGAAATTTGTTACCTGTTTTGACGGGGCGGACACTAGGTCAAACCTCTAATGGCAGATCGTGCCCGGACCTAACGTCCGCCCCTGCGTTCGCCGTTTGAGACTGTTTGACGAGGGTTGACAGGGACATAGGTGTCTTCATTTGTTAAATATTGTAGGCCTACTATGAAAGATTGTACATTAATTTTGAAGTGAAAATGCAATACAAACTTGTTATACCCATTACATCTCCTGAACAGAGTCTTAAATCGTCAGAGTGATTAACAATAGTGTATTGATGTAGTGTGTTGAAAAAAACAGTGGCGGTCCTTACACGCTCAATACGGATAGGCCTAATGTTATTCTAGATCGTGATAAATATTGACAGTATTGTTTACTGTGCTTGACCTTACACAGTCAATATAGATCAAACATCAATATTCGGCTTAAAACACTCAATCCGTATCGTGATCCATGATCACGATCGAAATGTATTGGCGGATCTTACACGGTCAATACGGATCGCGATATTTTGATCGTGACCCTGGATCACGATACGGATTGAGTGTGTAAAGTCAAATATTTGATTCATGGATCACACGCCAATATTCGACTTTACACGCTCAATCCGTATCGTGATCCAGGATCACGATCTAAAAATCGCGATCCGTATTGATCGTGTAAGATCCGACATTGCGATCCGTATTGAGCGTTAAAGTCCACCGTTAACTTACAATAATTAACCACTTTGAATAAAATACGTACCTAGTTGGTACACAAATATCGTTCATTGATTTTCATGGCACCTTCATAATGTAAAAACTAAAATGCCCTATTACGCGAAATGGTAAAAATGTTTACATTAAATTTTACATTAAATTTTTGTCTTTTATATTTTGGTATGCAGCGCTTAAAAAATACAAGAAATCATTTTGTTTCAATGTATAATATTGTATTGTTATAGACTATATTGATTCACGTTATATTTTCATTTATATTTTTGCATAAGATTGTTAAATTTGTTTTTAAATGTATACACTAGGCCTTCCTGAAGGCCTTCTTGAGGAAGTATTTGGATTTTTAAGTAATAAAAAACATATGTTCTTAGATGTATTTGAATTCTTTATCCTAGTTCAAGATGACCATAAAATAGACAGCAGAAAATATATTTGTGTTGCGAAATAAACTATAGCCCGTTTTTAACATATACATAAATAAACATTGTCAAAGATATTCCACCTAATATGGACCGCTTCTACTTAAAGAAATTCAACTTTAGTTTAGAAATGATATGGCTACATTTTCAACAAGGCATAGGTTTTGGGTTACAAACATACAGCTGGTTTGGAGTTACTGCTGTAAGAAATTATAGCAATTAAAACGTTATAAAAGTATATGGGACGTTGTTAAAGAATATCTGGTACTGTAAAATGTTTTCGCAAGCTTATTTTTTAATACATTTCAATATGCCAATCGTCTCTCCCTCACCCTGATATTCAGGAGGAGGATCAAGTTAAAAAAAAAAAAACATACTGTACTTTAGAGGCATATTAAAAAATAACAATTTACATAAAGATTTTTTATGATTACGATGGGTTGTTCAACAAAATAATATAAATAATATATTTGTAAACTAAATTAGCACGTTCAAACATGCTAATCAATAAGGCTGTGGTAAACCAGTTAAAAACTGCCCATAAACCAGGTCCTAACGAAGCCATGTTGTTAAAGGAGTGATTTGGGCTCAAGTTGATCTTAATTTAAAAACGTATTGTCAAATCAAGCAAAATGTAGAAACAAACAATGCTTTCTGCGGCTCTCTTTATTTTATTTTTACTATTTTACTTTAAAATTAACTTTTAAAGCAAATTTTCACTCTCTATACAATATTGTTACTCTTTCAGTTTCACAGTATTGTAATACTAGTCAGAAATAAAAAGCCTATACCTTTGTGACGATGGAAATCTAAAACACGGAACACTTTATGTGAACCACGGAGAGAAGTTGCGTGCGCCACGGTGACCAGTGTTAAATCCGCCTACCTGCTTTTCACAGGGCGGACGTTAGGTCCGCTTACTAATTAGGGTCCGGGGTTTGACCTTCCGTCCGCCCCTGTCATTTTTTTGTACAATCGACGATTGAAGGGATTACCCTCGGACCTTCCGTCCTACAATCGTAGTCAAATGATACGGCTACGAGCCACTGCCAATGCATTGTTTGTTTAAAACTGTACAGAGCGACAATAGGATGTCCAATTTAGCCACGTGATTTACCGTTGCAAGTCTAGCCAACGTCTGTGCTTTTCCAACCTCTGTTTCAACGAATAATTTAATTAGAGTTTGTTTATATTAACGAATCAGTTAGCCTATTCATAGTATACAGCTGCAGGGGCGTCGATGTAGTTTTGGTTCATCAAATTCCAATGTTGACAATAATTAATTTATTTGCCTAGTTTTTCGAGAGTTTGGTGATAGTTACCTTTCAAAAATAAATTAAAATGAGTATTTCATAAATTTCTTTATTACAAATTTGATAAAATTTTAGACTATTTGTAGGCGAATGGAGAGAGAGAGAAGAGGCTTTGGTGGTCGCGGTTGTGTCTTATTTGCGGACAGTCCAGATTGCGGACAAGGGCAAAACCTTCCAGATTGCGGACAACCCAAAAATGTAGTGGAATGCACTTATTAGATTTGTCCAGTTTGCGGACACATGTTTTAATCCTGTCATAAAAACCATTTACCCAAGAAAGCAGGTAGTAAACGCACGCTGTAGGTGTTTGTGTCATTATAATTTTTATTTCATGTTACTTACATGACGCATATTGAAAAAATTAACAAAAAGAAAAAAGAAAAAAATTAAACAAATCTAATAATTGTTACTAGTAAGTGCTAAGGTTACTTAAATGTATACAATCTTTAATTTTCTTAGTTTCTCTTTATCAAGAAAATTCGTCCTAACCTAACCTAAACCTATTAAAAATATGTAAGTGGCTGGCAATCTCAGAAGGGAAAAAATTTACATCATGCACCGAGACCTGTCCGCAAACTGGAATCCTCCCACCCCAAGGGCCTTGTTTACCCCCCTCGTAAAACCAGACATGTCCGCAAACTGGACTGTCCGCAAATAGGACTGTCTGCAAATAGGACTGTCCGCAAATAGGACACCGGCGGTCGCTGCCACAAGATGTCTGTTGTGTGGGACCGCGACCCATGCCCACACTCGCAGACTGCTTAGCTTTCAAAATGGTTTACCTCTAATAAGATCTCTAATAACAAGTGTTTAACATAGAGTACATAAGAGTAATCTATGAACTAGAATTATTATGTGTTTAGGTCTTCTAAACGATTTTCACAGCTGAAGACGAGATGAGATTCTTTATTCTGTAGCGTCCTAAAACTACACGGCATTTTGATGTTGTAACCAGCCTGTAGTGACGTCTTTCTTTGTCCATCACACGCCACGCGCCCCACAAGGTGCTAAGCTGGCAGCATACCGGCCGTCAGGTGCACATGCCTAGCCTCTACGCAGGCGCCACAACGAGCCGCTGTCTCTGTCTGTGTCTGTGTCAGTCACCTGCTCGCCTCCGCCCCCTTGTCCTGGTGGGTGGGGAGGGGGACCCGCATAGCTTTGTCCCGTCCGGGAGGCGACCCGTCCACGCCTGGGACAAAGGAATCGATTCCTTCCAGAGTTCTGTGTACCTGCCTTGCTGGAAACACCACAAGTTTTGAGCTCATTTTTTGTGGAGGATATGAACGACTCCCTGGAAGTGAGAGAAAGTAGAAGTCCACCCCTCTTTTTCAAAATTCTGAAAAAACTCAATCTTTATGACACCAGTTATTTTTGTTTCGTTTAAAGGTGCTGCGGTAAAAGATTTTATGTTTATATAAAGTATAGTGGATCGAAAATAGTTTAATCAAATAATTAGAAAAATCAACAAAATAAGAGTAGAGGCTGGTAGAGTAGTTTTAGGGTGGTAAAAATCAAAAATGGGCAAAACTTACATAAAACAATAAAAATTACCTCAGCTTAGACTATGCGTGTCGTAACATCTTGTCCCAGGTAACATCTTGTCCCAGTAACATTTTGTCCTAAATTCCTCAGATGCCCAACTCTCTACCTGCTCCCTAGTAACATTCTGTCCCAATAATTATTTGACAGCTCATTATCTCGCTCCACTGGCTCCTGGGCCAGTGGCCAGGTACACCCGCGTTGGGTGTGGGGAGAGAGAGGACGACGCTGGAAGAAGGGGCCGGATGGCCTAGGGTAATGCGTTTATTAGAAGTACCCCGTGCCCGTGACTAAACAATATTTATAGACGCTGGCCCACACCTCTACAGCCCATTTCTTTGCATGCGCTCACTTAAAAACTAACAAAACGTATTAAATTTAAAATGTAGTCACACAAACTGAGTTCCGCAAGTCATCGAAGATAATTTCAAGTATATTTTCACCAATTTCCACATAACTAGAAAGGTTTGATCCAAAACACAAACCAAATCTGGCTATGCAAAAAAATGGTTTTTATTCTTGATAACAATTTGCAAAATAATACCTTAACACAATAATAGAACTTTATACAAAAATTCCTTAACTTAAAAAATTAAATTTCCTAGAGCTTCTTAGTTTAACATTAAGTAAAATCCATATCAAAGAACCACAAAAGTTGTGTGTCAACTAGGATTAAACAGAATATGTATATTATTCGATTTGCTTAATTATTGTGTTTCGGCCTTTGTAACGAAATATACTATTATTAACCTCATGATATTTTCCTGACATCTAGATTTTAAACATGTTAATAAACAGAAATACCTCGCATATTTTGTGGTTTAAGACCAGGGGCCTGTTTCATAAAACTTACAGGATTTGTATTACAGGTAACTTCCCTGTATTATTGCCAAAAGTTACAATCATATGTTTCATAAAGTTTTACAACTGTAAATCAATTTACAGGAGATTTGCCTGTATTACAAGTGCATTTTACAAGAGATTTAAATGGGTTTGTTTCATAAAGAAAGTTAACGTGTATTACAGGTCCTGTAAATTGGATAAAATTTTATCCATGTTTGAACCACCATAAAACTTTTACAAGTACCACTTATTGCGATGAAATGGTGTGATTTCGTATAGATATGCAAATTGGAGATGCAAAAGTAAATGGACAAAATGAAAATAGTGCTCGTGATAGTGATTTATTATAATATTTAGTTTTCATACCATGTACTTTCTTGATTTTATTGCATTCCTGTACATTTCTCTTTTTATTTTTTGACTTGCAAAAATTACTTGAAATAAATGTAGGAAACATGAGAAAAGCCGTTTAAGTTTTAATACCTAAAATTTAACAACATTTTTTAAATATTAAAGTGGTCTTTATGGTCGAAGCCATGATTAAACACTATTTAAAAAGGATATAATGGAATTATTTGAAACCAATTTATTTGAAAAGTAGCAGTTGCATTATAATGTGTGTTGCAATATCGAATTTGGCAAGATTTTACGATTAACTCATTGATCTAAGTATAGTACATGCTGCTAGGGATTATATATACAATTAATGAAACTGTTTATTATTTATTTGGGACAGAATAAGTGGCAGTTTTTGTAGCTTACAATGTATTCTACATTAATTAATTAATAATAAAATTAAGGAACGCTAAGGGGCATCTTTTTATCTAGCAGAAGAATTATAGTAAAGCAAAAAAAAAAAAAAAAAAACTCATCAAACATATTTAACAAGCAATTAGGCCTACCAACTTTATACACATTTATACATTGAATCAATATGCCATGTAGTTCAAACTAATAAAATAAATTTTAAACTGATCAAAAGCTATGAAAAATGTGCTGAAAATTCAGCTAACATCACAATGCATTCATATCAAGTATAGAAAGTAAACAAAAATCCCAGTATTTACTTGTAATACAGGAGAAATTTTACAGGTGATTCTATGATTGTAGAATAGTTTTTATGAAACAGATTTTACAGGAATTGTACTTTTTATTTTACAAGTCCTGTATTACAGGGCTTGTATTACAGGAGTTTTATGAAACAGGCCCCAGGACTGGGGAAAACTGATGTAATGTAATAGACAACGGCTGTTTCATTAGCGGGTAAATCGATGTAAAAATTAGTACCCAAAACGTCACTAGCCTGATCAGCTGGTACATGTTATTTTTATGGACATCAGATTGATTAAGTCACCGGCCTGAATCAAAAGCGGCATTTTCCAACATCAAACGAATGAAATAGCCCTTAAAAATGTTCAGCGGATGTAAAGAGCATAAAAAGTTCATATTGAATTTTCACTTCCAAATGAATGTACAGCCTTTCATAGTACAATATCCTATAGTTTAATACGAGTAAGGTATGTTTGTATGTATGTATATATGAATGTATGTTTGCACACGTATCACAAAATCGGCTCGAACGCGATTTAAATTAAATTTAAATTAAAATTTGTGCAAATAACTTAGTTCTGGGATAAAAATAATATAAATACAAGTGTCTATGTCAGGAAAAATCTTAATTCGTAATAATCATAAATTGACGTTTTAATCTTTTAACATTGGTCGAATGGAGTTAAAAATCAAAACAAACAAAGAAACAATGAAAACAGCGAAATGAACTGTCAAAGTGTAAATATGTGGTTTGCGATTGCAAGCCAGTTAGTAAATTATAAAATTGTACTATAATAACAATAGTTTAAGATCGTACTTGATATTGCTGATTATGAATATTGACATAAATGAAAGTTATGTAAAAGTATAAAACAATTATTTAATTTGTAGAATTGCAATTAAATTTCAAAATAAAACAATTCATAACTTTTATGAAATTAGCTGCTAGTCAAATAGGTAGATTCCCTGTGTTACAAATTCAACATGTGGTTCAACAAATATACACCCGTAGGCCTACAATGAAATAGTCTGAAAGGCGAGTGAGCGAAGCGAACGAGCTCGTCTTGGTTTAGAACAAATCTTTTGCTACTTGTTACTTTACCGCACTGTCTGTAACTGATATTACAATACAGAATTGTTTAAGTGTTTACCGAGAAAGTGCTCAGGTACTTAATGTTTAAATAAATAACAGTTATATGTAAAAGTATAAAACAACTAATCAATTTGTAGAATTGCATTTGAATTTAAAAACAAAAGCTTTAGCCGTCCCGTGTGTCCACGACCTTTAGCGCTGTTTTGACACACACTACCGAATTATAGGCTATACACGGTTGTCAAGGCGTTAATTTTTGTAACTATCAAATAACCCCGTAATTTTAATCTGCGTCCCTCCCAGGCCGGTGCTCCATGCGGCCGCATGCCGCTCGGACTTGATCTGCTCGGTGTCGTCCACCGAGCGGCGAGTGTTTTGAGCGGCGAGTGTTCTGAGCGGCGAACCACAGGTAGAAAAGGGTCAAAGGGAATTTGCGGGGAATCCCTCCCTTCGGCAGGGAGAACCTCGCCTCGCGGCCGCCGTCGTAGCGCTAGGCGAGTTTTATGGATGCAGAGGTTTACGGGAATCATGTTTTAAAAATAATTAATTAAGATAGAGATTGGTTCTTTTTTTATAAAAGTACAAAAACGAAGAAAAAATTTTATAATTTTTAAATAAAATTTCTTTTTAGCTATAACTGACTAAAATCATCTGTTATTCTCGATGCAAATGCAAGGTGTCATATTAAAGAAGAATAACGGTGCTAAATTTCCTTGGTTACACTTTGGTAATCTCACTTTCGTAGTTTCATCAAAACTAATGGAAAACTTCAGTTAAAAAATCAAGAAAAACAGATGATTTTAGACAGTTATAGCTGAAATTATAAATTTTATTTTAAAATTCTAAAAAGATAGCCGACCAGATCCTTTTTTCTACTTTTATAAAAAGTAAAGAATCAATCTCTATCTTAATTGGTTAATTTTAAAACACGATCCACGTAAACCTCTGCAGCCATCAAACTCGCCTAGCACTAGGGCCGCGAGGCGGCATTCGGCATTGTTATTCGGGCTCAGGTAGACCGGAGCCTTAATTATTTTGTTATTTACCGCGTGTAATTGTTACAGAGCACTTATGAATATTGTAAATAGGCCTCAGCATAAGAGTAAGGTAGAATATAATGTTACTGAATAAGGATAGCGATGTACCAATTGAAAATAAGCATACTGATCTAAGCATTGTAATACCGCTTAAAAAAATCAATAATGATACAATCCAGTGTACTTAGTAAATATTTTCATAGTCCAAATTTCGTTTTAAATATAATGTTATTAGATATGAGTAGAAAAGATATGCATACTTATGTATATTTATATTTTATTATACTTGTATAAGTCTATATTTTAAATGTAAAGACACTGAAAATGCGAGTGTAGGCCTATATATAGGTCAGAGTCACCTGAGATGTATTGTACTCAGAGCCTCTCACGAGTTTCTCCCTGATGCCGAAGGGAGGAATTCCCCGCAAATTCCATTTGACCCTTTTCTACCTGAGGTTCGCCGCTCAGAACACTCGCCGCTCAAAACACGTAACCGATCTGCTCTTACTACCTGAGCTGCGTTCCTCAACCCTTGTCAAATTTTCGTTGGGACAAGATGTTACCTCGTTAGCTGATTTAATCAACTGTAAAAAAGATTGGGACAAGATGTTACTGGTTTTCCAAGAAATTCGAGTTAGGACAAAATGTTACTGGGACAGAATGTTACCGAACCAGACTATGACCCGTCTTACAACAGCTGTAGTTATAGATTCTGTATAGCGCCGGTTTCTCCAACCACGTTTAATTCAATGTTAAACATATATGGAAAATTTTGGTTAAATTTGCTTCGAGAAACAGGATAGGCTACGTTAGATTTTAATTTCTTGATTTCAAAAAATAGGAAACATTATCTCAAAGGACTATATACTCCCATAGTATTATTCTTTATAATCCTAATCAGAAAATGAAGGTGCTAGAATTTGTCGTCGATGATTACAGACAGTGACATATTTTTAAGATATACATTTAGGTACAGTACTGTTTTACGGGAGCAGCTTATGAAGAATATTGTAGTCTAGCACACGGGTACAGAATTAATGGATTATCGAGGTGATATAAAAATCTTTCGTAACCCACTCAATGAATAAGTCAGTTTTCCCTTTTATGTCATATCACGTTTAAAAGTTTATGTATCTAGCACTACCAGGTTTAATGTTCGAGTTAAAAGGTCATTGCACCGTAGTCCAAGAGGTTGTTTGCCGACTTCCAGATGTGTCTTTGACAGGTCACATGGCTAGAAGGCACGTGACAACCTTATATACCTATGCGGCTGCGGGTCAGATTTGATATTCACCACCTAGATGCTTGACATCTGTCCTACACTCACGTGTCTCCTTGGGCTCTACTGTTCTACTGTTTTGTTGTGACCTCATTTGGGTGTTTACCACAAGTAGGTGCCTGGCATATCACGTGTCTCTTGGGCTCTACCGTTCTACTGTTGTAACCACATTTGGTTATTTGGTTGATAACAACAAACAGGTGCCTGACATATGTCCTACACTCGTGTGTCTCCATGGACTATATTGTTGTGAATACATTTAAGCTGTTCATTACAAGTAGAGGTGTCAAGTGTAGTGGCTACGTTTGTGTGGTCACCACAACTAGATGCTTCACATTTTATACTCCACTGTATTTTTGGGGTTTACTGGTCTACTGTAGTGGCTACGTTTAAAGGTGGTCACTACAACCAGGTGCTGGACATGTTTCATACACTCACGTGTCTCCTTAGTAGTGGCTATATTCAGGTGGTCACTACAAGCAGGTGCCAAGTGTAGTTGCTACGTTTGTCTGGTCACTACATCCAGATCAGTGGTGTAGTGGTGCGGGAACGCGTGGGAACGACGTTCCCACACTGGTTTCAAGAACCCGGGAAAATCCCAGTGCCCTGTTAAGGGAAAATCCGGGAAAATAGCTAATATGTTTTTAAATACAAATATTAATTAAACAGTATGAATATATTTAAAATATTTCTATGCCAATAATAAAATGCAATACCTTTGTAAACACGATTTTACTCTGTATCTGTTTCCAAATATAACTTCACTCTCGCTTGAACTTTGTATTGTGCACAGAATACGGTATACGGTGGCGGGCATCACTCTCCCGTCCCTCCACAACTTCCACATCTACAGAAGAGGATGCATTTGCCGACTACTTGTAAACATGATTTTGTCAATCTGTCAATGAATTTTCATTGTAATTAATTATTCTGTTTTTCCTCTGTTTTGTGGATATGATTTATTTTAGTTCTCTGCTTTTATATGTACTTGTATAGAATGTCATTTAAAAATTAGGTTGTGTATGTTGCTATTTTGAGGGTTAAAAATAAAAGTAGTTAATAAATAAATTAATAACCTTTTCTAAAACAACCTTCTTTTGTGAAATAATAAAGTTAGTTAAGTATAAAATATAAACAAAGGTATCAAAATATAGGTTTGGATATATCGTTTTTTTTTATTTTGCTTTTCTCAAAATCATCTAAATTATTAAATTGTTTCTTAAATCCTCAGGAAATTCAGTTAGCTTAAAATACATAGCCTAATATGCAAAGCTATTGCTATCGTACGCATTCAGAGAAATTTTATCTTAATTTTCAGAAAATTTGACAAATATATTAAGCGTTCCCACATTGGAAAATTTACCACTACAACACTGATCCAGATCCCCGATATCTGATGCCATAGGTACAGTACACTTACGCGTCTCTTTGGACTCTACTGCAGTAGCCACATTCAGGTGGTCACTAAAAGCAGGTGCCAAGTGTTGTGGCTACGTTTTTTGGTCACCACATCCAGATGCTCGCGAAATCTGCCATAGGTACACCTACTTGTCTCTTTGGACCCTACTGCAGTAGCCACATTTGGGTGGTCACAACAAGCAGGTGCCTGACATCTGGCCACACTAATCCTAAATAACTAATAGGCCTGTTCACTTACGACATACTTCTACGTCAACGTATACAGGTACCCGTCCACACTTAGAGACTGTGTATGCAGACAATTGGCCGACTGTCAGCAGACTGTCGGTCGACTGATTACCGACTGTCTGTAGACGGTCGACCGATCGTCTGCACACACAGTTTTTGTTTCAAGTTTCCGACTTGTTTTGCGTCCACATCAGAAAGCTAGTGTTTGACGATATGGTGACCGAAGAGGACGAGTAAATTTAGCTTCTGCATGCTTTATCGTGCTCAATCATGTGGTTGACGAGGAAGAGACGATGGTGGACTGGCAAGTTTCTGAAAGAAGTTTCCTTTTGTAGCCACAATTTACTAAGTGACATCCAATTAGAATGTGGTGCAGGTTTTTTGTTTTCGAACTTTACGAGAATGACGCCTACAGATTTTGTAATCCTGTTACGACTCGTTGGGCAAAAAATCTGACGAAACTGTTGAGATAGAGAAACAGAGAAACTATTGTATCACAGTACAGAACCAAAATCGCAATATATAATGTTACAGAAGCCAGTGTTGTAAATATTGTCAGTCATTTTATAACACTTGACATTTCGCTATCAGCGACATCAAGTACGAAACTGTCACAGAATGATGACCTTTGACCTTTGTCGACCTTAGCTCCGCGGCAGCAAAGGTTTCGCGATAACCCGCAAGTGTGAACTATCATTTGGCAACACCCCACTGTTTGTCTTGAGGAGCTGAAACCTAATAACAATTGTTGTGATTAGTTAGTTAATGGTTACGAAAACATCTTTCTGGAGACTCTATAAATAATTATAGAGAAATATATTTGCATTGTTGAATTTTAGTCGAACCATTCACTTCCCCAAATAAATAATTACAAAAATAATAATAATACTGTGACATTCAGAACGTCTAAAGATATGAAAAGATCAGCAATGTCAGGGGTTGGCAATATTATACCTCTACAAGTTTAAGTTTACCTCTATATCGCGAAGATTTCTCTAGTTTTCCTTTGCTTACTCTGTAGGGCCTAAGCCTCGTCACCGTTGGACAGAGAGTCGATATCACATCCCGTCTAGCGTTTGCTATCACTGTACGTTAGGTCTTTAAAGTCGAACCCAATAAAAAATACCTCTGTAACTCGAACTATCTTGTCGGACTGTAAAAAAAATTCAAAGAAAAATCTTAAATTTCTAGTTAGCGAGAGTCGACTATATTTTATTCAGTAGTTCGAGACAAATGTGTAGACTATGTAGACCAGTGTATGTATGACTACGACAACCCCCTCTCTGCAGACACGGCTCCGGTCGCAGTTCACCGCCGGTATGGGCGTCACACCGAGCGAGTGCACTTCTTTAGTCACACCCTGTAGCCTCACGCCATATCGGGTGTCCAGCAGCGACCTTGTTTTCCCCACACACTATGGCCGTTGGTGGAGGCGAATTTTTCACGCTCGTCCATTTTAAAAGTCGTTAGTTTTGTTTGTTTTGTTATGCCTGAACTTCTCAGTGAACCGAGGGGGTTTTAGTCCATAGTAGACTTCGTAAAGAAATAATTTTGGACTTACAAGAAATTCAGTATTTCTACTTTTGTTTTGTATTATTTAGGCCTAACGTGTAAATATGGAACATGGTCAAGATTTGAAAAGTCGAATCTTGTGTTATTGCAACCCCTTCTGTCAGTTAAATCGTTATATCATTGAAGTTTGGCTAACATATTTCGTAAAGGTTTTGACCAGTTTGATTTACGTCCGCTGCGGGACTGGTGTTTCGATGAACGGCGCCTTCCGTAATGGAAATATAAAAATCCATTATTCATTTAAAAACATTATTCAAAACAACGAAAAATTGCCAATTCTTTTGCTCCCATATCTCGAGCGGTACGGTGATCGAACTCAGCGTAAAACAGCGGCTCCTAGAGGGGGGGGGATAGATCACGTGTCAAGTCGTTGACTGGTCGTTCCATTTATTTATACCGTTCGCTCCTGGAGTGAAGTCACTTTCAAAATAACCCCCACCACACCACGGAGCGGCGACGCGGGTGTTCAACTCGTCAGTGATCTCGTCCGGCTGTCGTCACTCGTCACTCGTCAGTCGGCAAAACAACCCTGGTCGTCGACCCCAGGGAAATCATCTCCAGGACAATCTACAATGCACTCACCCGTTTTATATAGAAACCATCCTGGTCTATGGCCCTATGGCCTGATAAATGTCGACTTAGAAAATTATGCACAATTAAACAAACATATTGTTAATAAGATCATTCCTAGTTGTTAGTGTCCGGTTTATAAAATAATGACGACCTGATCCTGTTGACTCGTTCATTAAACTATCCTTGTCGACATTCACGGAATCGATTACAAGAACAATTAGGGTCGTTAATGTAATCTTGTTGGCTTGTTTATATAAACAAAATCGGCTAATAACCTGATTTTATTGACTCGATTGTGAAAACAATTCTTTTTGACAACCTGATCTTTATGATTAATTTATTAAAATAATTATGATAAATGTAGGAAAATATTTCATTATGGTATAGCCTCTGGATCACTTAATTTTAACTAAAAGGTTTAAATTACCTGTTACTGCCAAGTGATCCTAGATTAGGCGAAGACGACCTAAGGTTTCGAACAACAGGTGTTCATTTTCAAGTCTGGCATAAAGTTTAAAAAAAAAATCCTCTTTTGGGCTGAGGTGTGAAGAGTTCGTCAATTAATAAAATTTACACATAGACACAAACACACACTAAAACATTAAATTAATTATCGTACTGGCCAGTGTTTTAAGTGGAAGAGGAATGATTTTAACTTGATGACTTAAAAATGAACACCTGTTGTTCGAAACCTTAGGTCGTCTTCACCTAATCTAGGAACACTTGGCAGTAATTAATTTAAACCTTTTAGTTAAAAAATATTTTTTGCAATATAAGGTCTATCTCTTTTCACAGATCAACATTGATAAATAACTCATTACCAGAAGTAAATTCAATAAAGTTTATGAATTTTGTTATTACACCCATGCATCGGCCATAAGACATTAAAAGTTCTGCTAAGAGGGTTTTTAGTCAGCAACAAACTCTAGGCATCATCACACTCATTAATTCCACTTCTCATCCTACATTCATATTTATATGGTAATAATTTATTCAAGTGTAACAGTTTATCTTCTTGAATAAAATCATTCATTTCATATACATCAGAGCTGGAATAGACGTTTGTGGCAAGAAATAAAGTTTAACCTCTCGAATGGTGTGTAATTTATGGTTGGAATGCATCAGCCTATGTGGAATGGGCCAATGGGTGTCATTTATGTATATGTGGTTAAACAGTAAAGGAGGTATAATCAAGATTATAGGAATACTCGTGTAAAATCGGACGATGCGTGTATTAATATTATGATATAATAATATCATAATATTTATGAATTATTATATCTAACCTAACCGAAGTCAACTCCGGATGGCTGTTGCTGAGATGAGCGAAAAGCACGCCAATAAGCTGCTTAGCCTTCAGCACCTCAGAGTTGGTTGGGTTAGTTGCAGGCTCAAACGGAGGGTGGTAGTTTCGAGATGCTTCCGCTGTCTCGGTTTCGGCCACTCCTCCCGAAACTGTAAAGGGCCCGACAGGAGTGCCAACTGCTTCCAGTGTGGAAGCCAAGGCCACAAACGTAAGGAATGTTCCTCGAGCCCCTCCTGCTTCCTCTGCAAGGATTCAGGCTCCAGTGCCCTCGGTCACTTACCCGGGTCTGGTCAGTGCGGTGCCTTCAGAGCCGCACTTGAACAGGCAAAAGGCAGCGGCCGGTAATTCGCATCCTCCAGGCCAACCTTCATAGATCCTGGGGAGCTGATAACCTTCTAGATCAGCTCGCCCGAGAACTTGGTGCTGACGCGCTCCTTATCAGTGAACAGTATCGGGACAGAGACCCAAACATTTGGATCTCGGACAGCCTCGGTACTGCTGCATTTTGGGCACGTAATACACGAGATGTTTTGGTGCGGAGTCACGGGCGCGGCCGAGGATTCGTCTGGGTTCGGTGTAGGGACGTGACTATCTTCAGTTGCTACCTCACACCCAACGAGGCCGTCCAGGACTTCCGCGACAAGATAGATAGCCTAGAGGAGTGCGTTCTTGGCACCACCGGGCATGTCGTCGTTGGTGGCGATTTCAACGCCAGGGCCGTTGAGTGGGGAATGCCCTCTACCAGCTCCCGGGGGAAATACATCCTGGATTTCATCGCCAGGGCCGGTCTTGTCGTCCTCAACCAGGGCGACACACCTACTTTTCGGCGCCCCGGGCAGAGAGGCACGATCCCCGACGTCACCTTTGCGTCTGAGTCGCTCCTTCCGAGGATCTCAGGCTGGAGGGTTGTGGAGGACTACACGGGTAGCGACCACCAATACATCGTTTTTGACCTGCATGATCAGGCAAATCGTCGAGTTTCCGCATCTCGGGAAGGGCCACGCCGGTGGAACACCAACAAACTGGACGTGGTCAAGTTCACCGAAGTCATCTCTCGGGGAGCGCAGGGGAATCCTGGTGAGGCTGGGGCCGAGGCACTAGTAACATCCACGATGGAACTGATCGTCTCAGCCTGCGACCAGTCTATGCCGCGAAGGAAACCCCGACGCGACAAACAACCCGTTTACTGGTGGACTGAAGAGATTGCGGAACTCAGAAGAACATGTTTAAGAACTAGACGAGCCGCCACAAGAGCGAGAATTCCCGCAGAAAGAGTTCGTAAGTCGGAGGCCTATAAAGCTGCGAGAAAATCTCTCCGCCAGGCGATAAACAGGAGCAAGGCGAATAGCTGGAGGAGACTTCGTGACGACGTTGACTTTGACCCGTGGGGCCTGGGTTACAAACTTGTAACACAGAAACTCGGCGCCCGCTCTCCACCTTCCATCATGGAGGGCGCCACCATGGGGAGGATCGTCGCTGCGTTGTTTCCTGAACATCCACAGCGACCGCCGGTTGACTTCGGACGGGTAGAGGACGTTCCACTCTTCACTTTCGAGGAGCTGGAAACCTCCGTTCTCTCCCTGAAGAGCAACAAGGCTCCTGGCCCGGACGGGATTCCCAGTGAGGCTTTAAAGAAAGTATTTTCAATCAACGCTGACTTGTTGTTGAGAATGTACAATGCCTGTTTGGTAGAAGGGGTGTTTCCGGCTCCCTGGAAAACAGCCAGGCTTGTACTGATCAGCAAGGGCAAAGGTGATCCCGAACTGCCGTCGTCCCACAGGCCTCTCTGCATGTTGGACACGGCTGGGAAGCTGTTCGAGAAGCTGATCCGTTCCCGCCTGACTTCTGCCGTGGAAGCTGCCGGGGACTTATGCCCCCGTCAGTACGGCTTCAGAAAGGGACGGTCAACGATCGACGCT